>CAWUFW010007299.1:650000-1026043 GCA_963921515.1 Calotriton arnoldi | reverse complement strand
GGGGCATATTAGCAAGACCCACGTTAAAATTATCGCCGTTTTAGCGGCAGGAAACTGCCGCTAAAACGGCGATAATGCGCTTGCTAATATGCGTTATGGAATTCCAATAGAAGCCCAGGTTAGATGCCCTGCACATCTAACCTGGGCTTCTATTGGAATTCTATAACGCATATGCACATCTAACCTGGGCTTCTATTGGAATTCTATAACGCATATTAGCAAGCCTATTATCGCCGGTCTTGCTAATATGCCCCTGTTTTTTTAAGGACACATACAGCTGAAAAGTTCAAGGTATTGTATCAACACTTTCTAGAACATTCTACGACGTGTGCAGGTTAAAAGTTCATCATTTTTTTAAACCTACCGATAATTTTTTGGCAATATTTTCTCCAACATTTAACAGCACGTGGAGGTCAAAAGTTCACCATTCTTTCAAGTTTGAACTGCACCTTCCAAATACAATTAGCAGGTGTGGTTGAGCTGAGCAAATTTCATCCTATAATATGCACTCCACGTATTATCTGCTTTTTAATTAACCAATCACAAATATACTTTTCATCAAAACTAATATACACCCTACTTTTTAGGACACAATACATTTCATCTCTCAATCGGTTAACGTTTTGTATGTAAAAAAAAAAGTAGTTCCCCATGTTTAAACATATCTCTTATTCTACGAACGGACTGCATGAGCTACAGACATTTATCCATATCTTCTAGCCATACCTTCAAAATGCTAGTGTGGATGGTAGGACATAGCTATGTTTTCTGGTGCAAGAGGTATGCAGAACAGAGACGTATTGACTTAGACCTAGGTTTACAAAATGTGCACATTAAATGGTTTGCACAGAGAGGATTGAAGTGGCACCAATTGCTCCCTTTGGTTAAAACCTGTTTGCATCTCCAACACCCTGATCTCATGATTGTGCACTGTGGTGGTAACGACCTAGGCACATTGAATGGGGTAGGTTTGGAAATGCTTATGAAGGACACCTTTGGACAATTGATGTTACTTTTGCCTCAAACTGTCTTTGTATATTCCAATATATGCCAAAGACAGAAGTGGAAATGGTCAAACCAATTTTGTCATAAGATTGAAAAATCTAGGAAGAATGTCAACAAAGCTGTGTCTGCATACCTCAGAGACCATAGAATGGGGTCGATTTACAACAACAACATACGTTTTGATATGGCTGATATCTACAGAAGTGATGGAGTACACTTCACAGATGAGGGAAACCGAGTTTTCCTGATTAACCTGAAGCTGTGCATTCGCACTTACATGTAGCTCCAACTAATAAACACAAAGGCTCTTTTTAGAGCTGCCTTATATTCCTAATTTTGGTTCGCAGAGTGTCAGATGCGGTTCAGCTAGCAGAGGGACACCTGCGGGCCTTTGGGCAGGCTCGCAGAGGAAGAGCTGCGGCCTGTGGGCTCAGCTCGCAGAGGGAGACCTACGAGCTGTTGGCTCACAAAAGCACATCACTGTACTGGCTCGTAGAGGGAGAGCTGTGGTCTGACTCGCAGAGGGAGACCAACGGGCCAACACGCCTGCTAGCAGACACACAGCTATCAGTTAATGGGCTGGTTCGCAGAGATACTGCTGGGAGCCCTCCGTGCTGCAACCTGACGGGCTTACTCGCAGAGGGAGAGTAACTGGCCTACACGCCTGCTAGCACAGACACAGCTACGAGCTAACAAGGTGGCTCAGAGAGGTAGACCTGCAGACCGACGGACTGGCTTCTAAAGGCATAGCCACGAACTGATGATGTGGGGAGAGGCAGCGTAAAACGAGCTAACGAAGTGGCTCACAGAGGTAAACCTGTGGGCCCGTCGGCTTGCAGACACAGAGCTGTGAGCCGACAGACTGTCTTCTGAAGGCATAGCCGCAAGCTGATGATGTAGGGGGAGGGAGCGTAAAAGGAGTATCTCGCACAGACAGACCTGCAGGATATTTTCTGTATTGCATAGCCGCAAGCTGATGATGTAGGGGGAGGGAGCGTAAAAGGAGTATCTCGCACAGACAGACCTGCGGGATATTTTCAGTATTGCCTCGCAGAGGTAGAATTACGGATCCAATGCCTTTTAGAGGGAGAGATGCGAGCTGATGGTCTGAGTCACAAAATGGCTCACAGCTCGCAGTCACAGAGCTGCGAGCCGACGAACTGGCTTGTAAAGGCATAGCCGTGAGCTGGTGATGTGGGGAGAGGGACCGTGAAAGGGGTATCTCGCACAGACAGAGCTGCGGTATATTTTTAGTGTTGCCTCGCAGAGGTAGAACTACGGACCTGATGCCTTGTAGAGGGAGAGTTGTGAGCTGACGGACTGAATCACAAAATGCCTGCCAACACTTCCTCGTTTCAACAGTTCACAGCCAATGAGCCGCAAGCGCGTGCTCGTAACGCTTCAGCCAATCAGATGTCAGAATTCTTAAATATTGATATCTGTAAAATTTGATATTTCTCTAAAACTACTGAACGGATTTACCCGATTTAAACAAAAGCGTGCTTTCTGGACCAAGACCTTTCTCTGTGCCAAATTTGGCATAATTCCGTTCAGCAGTTTGACCTGTAGCCTTGTCTAAAGTTTCCTATGGAAATTGCATGGAGAAAACACGTTTTGGGACCCCCCCTTTTTCTTAGCCCCCCTTGATGAATCCCACCCAAACTTTTAGGATAGGAGCTGAGCTGAAAAGAGGAACTTTTTGGAAAATTTCGTAAAGATTCGTCAAACGATGCCAAAGTTAAAGCACATCAAAAATGCTTTTCCTATGGAAACATGGTCCTCACTATAACTACCTACTGGCGTTCGCCAGTAGGTAATATATATATATATATATTCACTGAAAAAACCATAGGTTTCAGGCACGTTATAGTAAGAAATTAGCATTTAAAAAACCTTACAAATTCACTGAAAAAACAATAGGTTTTAGGGACAGTGATAGTTAGTTGGACATTGCACTCGTACAAAACCCGTGAAATTCCCCCATTATAGTTAGTTCAGCTAACTATAACTCACGCCCCCGCAATGCACTGCTGATGACATCACATATTACATCACTCATGACATGGTCAGTGACATCACATGTGTGTGTAGACCTAAGAATCAGTGAGTGGGTATGTAGTTATTGGTGTTGGAGTGTGTATGGTTTTGAGAATGGCAGTCTGTAATTTAGAGTGGGTGTATCAAAGGTTATATTAGGGTGTGAGAAGATGCATGAAATTATCACATGGATGATGTCATCAGTGATTTCATCAGTGATGTCATTTGAGATGTCATCAGTGATGTCATCAGTGATGTCATCAGTGATGTCACTGACCATGTCATGAGTGATGTAATATGTGACATCATCAGCAGTGCATTGCGGGGGCGCGAGTTATAGTTAGCTGAACTAACTATAACGGGGGAATTTCACGGGTTTTGTACGAGTGCAATGTCCAACTAACTATCACTGTCCCTAAAACCTATGGTTTTTTCAACGAATTTGTAAGGTTTTTTAAATGCTAATTTCTAACTATAACGTGCCTGAAACATGTGGTTTTTTCAGTGAATTTCAAAGGTTTTTTAAATGCTAATTTCTAACTATAACGTGCCTGAAACCTATGGTTTTTTCAGTGAATTTCAAAGGTCTTTCAAATGCTAGTTTCTAACTATGCCTACAGAGGTAGTACATGTGAAGAAAGAAGAAAAAACGCACAGAAAGAAGCAAAAAAAATGCAGAAAGAAGCAACAGAACTCCACAAAGATGAAGAAAAGTGCACGAAGAAGCAAAAGATGTGCAGAAAGAACCAACAGAGGAGCAGAAAGAGGCCTTGTCCCAAAATCATCCTCTGCCCACAACTTTTTCCTACGCGTACTGGTGGTAACTGACTCTGACTAACCAGAGCCAGTGCTATGCAAAAACACACCTAGAATACAGTGAAAACACCTACATACACTAGGGAACACTATGCGTTGGAGTACCCCTGTGATTAGCATGACCTCCTCTGTAAGTCCCTAGTACATAATAGGGCAGGGGGATTAAAACTACCTCTTAAAACGCGCTACAGGGCGCGTTTGCACAGTGGTGAAGGGAGGGGTTGCCTGAGGTGACATGTGTGCAAACGCGCCCCGTGGTGCGTTTTAAGTTGCGGGATTATGTCCCCTTGAATCCTGAGTGTCCCTGGGGCCCAACTAGCCCCCCAGGTACCTACAGTTAGGACCACAGAGCTGAGTTGCAGAGAGGCGTTCCGAGGCCACGCACCTTTTTTCACCTCTCTGCAACGCAAATCTGTTGTGCTTACTGAAGGTACAGGGTGGGCTAGTTGGACTCAGGGACCCTCAGGATTGAAGGGACTTAATCCCCAACTTAAAACGCACCACAGGGCCTGTTTGCACACATGTCACCTCAAGCCCCGCCCCCTCCCTTCACCACTGTGCAAACGCGCCCCGTGGCGCATTTTAAGTTGGGGGATTAAGTCCCCTTGAATTATGAGGGTCCCTGGGGTCCAACTAGCCCCCCCTGTACCTCCAGTATGCGCCAGGGAGTGGCTTTGCAGAGAGGTGTTCAGAGGCCACGCCCCTTTTTACACCTCTCTGCAACGCAGCTCTTTGGCGCTTTCTGGACGTACCTGGTGGGCTAGTTGGCCCCCAGGGACCCTCAGGATTGAAGGAGTTTAATTCCCCATCTTAAAATGCGCCACGGGGCCTGTTTGCACACATGTTACCTGAAGCCCCGCCCCCTCCCTTCACCACTGTGCAAACGCGCCCCGTGGTGCGTTTTAAGTTGGGGGATTAAGTCCCCTTGAATCCTGAGGGTCCCTGGAGTCCAACTAGCCCACCATGTACCTCCAAATAGCGCCACAGAGCTGCGTTGCAGAGAGGTGTAAAAGGGCGTGGCCTCTTTACACCTCTCTGCAACGCAGCCCTGGCGCATACTGGAAGGTTCCTGGTGGGCTAGTTGATCCCAGGGACCCCCAGTATTCAAGGGGAATTCGATTCCCCATCTACAAACGTGCCAGGGGCGCGTTTGCAGAGTGCTGCTAGGAGGGCGTGGCCTCCCGCGCGATGCCGGTCTTTTTTTTTTTTTTTTTTAAGAAGGGGGGCTGTGTGGCCCCCCTTCTTTTTCTAAATTATTGGCCCTGGGGACCCCATCCCCCAGGGCTTGCCCCCTATTTTTTTTAAATTTGGAAGGGGGCCGCGTGGCCCCCCTACCGAGGCCTTAATCGGCCCCGGGGACCCCATCCCCCGGGGCATGGCCTTCTTTTTTTTTCTTAAATAACTTATGGAGGGGGCTGCGTTGCCCCCCTCCTCAGGCCACTTATGGCCCCGGGGACCCCATCCCCGGGGCCGGCCTTTGTTTTATTTTTGTTATTTTTTTTTAATTAAATTTTGGTGAGGGGGCCGCGTGGCCCCTGCTCCCGAGCCACTTGTAGCCCGGGGACCCCATCCCCCGGGGCTGGCCCTCTCCATTGGGGACCATGGGGGATCCCCAATCCCTCCACAGTCCCGCCGGCTCCCCGCGTCCCTCGGGAGCCGGCATTGCTTTCCATATGGGGAGCTGCTAAGATGCAGCTCCCCGTGTGGAAAAGCAATCTGCTGGTTTTGGAAGAGAGAGCAGGTTTCCTGCTCTCTCTTCCAAAAACAAAGCAGTTTGCTATGGCAGGACGGGAGCCGCGAGGCTCCCGCCCTGCCATAGCAAACTACAGTGTAGGCACCCCGGGACACTGCAGGAGCCGGCCCTGGGGGGTAGCGGTCCCCAGGGCCATCACTGGCTCCAGGAGTGGGGCCACGCGGCCCCCCTCCAAACATCTTGAAAGCCCCGGGGAGGTGGTGGTCCCCGGGGCTCTGGGGGACTGTAACGGACCCCCATATTTAACGATTTAGTGCCCGGGGAGGTGGTCCTTGTGGGATCCCCTGAGCAGACCTAGGGGGTCAGGGTGTTTCTACCCTGCCCCCTTTGTGCGTTTTGCGCACTTGTTTCTTTTTTTTTCTCGGCGGGTTCCGCGCACCCTAACCGCATCCCGCCGATTTTTTTTTTTTTTTTAAATGCTTTTTTCTGCCCAGGGGGTCCTTGTGGGACCCCCTGAGCAGACCTAGGGGGTCAGGGTGTTTCTATCCTGCCCCCTTTGTGCGTTTTGCGTACTTGTTTCTGTGCCTCGGTTCTACTGAGGCATAAAATGGCTGCCAACACTTCCTGATTTGGAGTGTTGACAGCCACTTGACAGCCAATTAGCATGCAGCTCATTATCGGGAGGGTACGCGGACCCTACTCGGCCATAGATATATATGTGATTTTACTTTTGATTTTCTCAGGAACTACTGAACGGATTTACACCATTTAAGCAAAAGGCATGACTCTGAACCAAGGGCTACCTTTTTGCCAAATTTGGTGTAATTCCGTTCAGCAGTTCGGGCTGTAGCTGCGACTAAAGGTTCCTATGGAAAATTGCATGGGGAAAACATGTTTTGGGACCCCCCTTTTTTCTTGGCCCCCACTTGCCGAATCACCCCGAGACATTCAGGATAGGAGCGGACCGGAGCGCCCCACAAAGTTTGAAAATTTCGCGAAGATTCGTCAACCGGTGCCAAAGTTATTTCAAATAGAATGTTGCGGATTTCCTATGGAAAATAGGTCCTAACTATAACTATCTACTGGCGACCGCCAGTAGATAATATATATATATATATATATATATATTTTAGGTTATGCACTGAGAAAAACACATGTCCATGCAAAATATTTTTATTATCGTCCGTCCTTGTTCAGGCACAAAACAAGTTGTCTTCAACGTTGGTAGAAGTAACATTTGAAGTACATCAAGCATATGATGTACTTCAATGTTACTTCTACCAAAGTTGAAGAGTGTGTTTTTCTCAGTGTGTAACCTAAAGTGTGACTATTCCCTGAAAGGAAAACAGGTATCTGGGAACTAGCGCCAGGCATTTCTCTAAATATCCTCTGTTGTTGAAGTTAAATATATATATATATTCACTGAAAAAACCATAGGTTTCAGGGGCGTTATAGTTTTTTGGACTATTTTTGAGTGTGTGTATCAAAGGTTATATTAGGGTGAGAGGAGGTCTGCCACTCTATCATGGATGATGTCATCAGTGATGTCATTTGAGATGTCATCAGTGATGTCATGAGTGATGTCACTGACCATGTCATGAGTGATGTAATATGTGACGTCATCAGCAGTGCATTGCGGGCGCGCGAGTTATAGTTAGCTGAACTAACTATAACGGGGGAATTTCTATGGTTTTGTACGAGTGAAATGTCCAACTAACTATAACACCCCTGAAACCTATGGTTTTTTCAGTGAATTTCTAAGGTTTTTAAATGCTAATTTCTAACTATAACGTGCCTGAAACCTATGGTTTTTTCACTGAATTTCTAAGGTTTTTTTAAATGCTAATTTCTAACTATAATGTGCCTGAAACCTATGGTTTTTTCAGTGAATATATATATATTTATTATACTATGTATACATGTGAAAATGTCTCGGTCCCCTGTTTGCCTCGGTGGCACGAAAAAAATGGGTGGAACTGACGTCAGCACGCCGATGAGGTTCTCTTATGGCTCCGATGACATCATACGGTGTCGCGAGCGGAGCCGTGCTATTATGACATCCTCATTGACGTGGGAGAGCTAGGAAAGAATTTCCGTGGAATGCTGGTGCAGGGGATATTCACCTAAGTTTTCAGGCTAGTCCTTTGGGAGCAACTGTTTATGTTGCCACTCCAGAAACTGAAACCAGTGATCCGAGGGCAGAGGCCCTGCAGATGGCACACGAGGTGGGGTGCCCAGTCGTGTGCACCGGCGGGGCAGCGAAGTGACAAGCACCACAACCCACAAAAAAGGTAACGAGGGCACTGAATAACACAGGATCTTCTCTTTGTATCTGGTAGGAACAACGAAGTTAAAATGCCCTAGTACCAAAATGTAGAATTAGTGCTACAACGGTCTTCAAGAGGACCTGCGATGCCGCTTCTGCCTCCCGTACCCTGGAGGTGGCACATGGGTCACTGCGGTACGGTCATACTGCGGTGGGATGCACACTCGTTGACCTCTCATGGCACTGCTCCACACTTCAGGGAGGACGCTTTCCATTAGCTATGTTTTCTGATGACATGTCGCGCCGGCCCCGTCCAACAACAGAACTCCTTTAGATCCAAACAGACTCTTCCACTCTCTCACCGGAAGTGTAACCAGGCCACGCGGACACTTTCACAATACAACAGCCGGAAATGCACTTTTTGGTAAAAAAAACACATTCCTTCCTCCTAATTAATCAAATAAACGTCTCACTGAAGAACAGGGGCCAGCTTCAATTGGTAAACAGCCGTTACAACGACTTTTTTACTTTGCGATACCATTACAACGCATGCATTACCGCGCATGCGTTGTACATCACGAAGTCATTACTACGCATTTTTTTAGAACGCATGGTCATTTACCACGCATGCCTTTACAACGAATTTTGTTATAAAGGTATGTATGGTAAATGACCATGCGTTCTAAAAAACATGTAGACGATCCATGTTGTTGTAAGGAAACAGAGGCTGTTCCGTTTCCTCACAACGACGTGCACCGCCCCTCAGAGATGACGTGAAGCAGGAACCACGAGGAGAGAGGAACCACGAGGAGTGAGAGGTAAGGGGGATTGGGCATGGGGTGGGGGTTTCTTTTCTAGGGTTTAGGGTTGTGCAGTGGTGTTTGGGTGGTGTAGGGGGTCGTGCTATGGGTAGTGTTTTAGGGTTTAGGGTAGTGCAGTGGTGTTTGGGTAGTGTAGGGGGTCGTGCTGGGGGTAGTGTTTTAGGGTTTAGGGTAGTGCAGTAGAGTAGGGGGTCGTGCTGGGGTAGTGTTTTAGGCTTTAGGGCAGTGGTGTATGGGTAGTGTAGGGGGTCGTGCTGGGTTAGTGTTTTAGGGTTTAGGGTAGTGCCATGGTGTTTGAGTAGTGTAGGGGGTCATGCTGGTGGTAGTGTTTTAGCGTTTAGGGTAGTGCAGAGGTGTTTGTGTAGTGTAAGGGGTCATGCAGGAAGTAGTGTTTTATGGTTTAGGGTAGTGCAGTGGTGTTTGGGTAGTGTAGGGGGTCATGCTGGGGGTAGATTTAGGGTTTAGGGTAGTGCAGTGGTGTTTGGGTAGTGTAGGGAGTCGTGCTGGGGGTAGTGTTTTAGGGTTTAGGGTAGTGCAGTGGTGTTTGTGTAGTGTAGGGGATTGTGCTGGGGGTAGTGTTTTAGGGTTTATGTTAGTGCAGTGGTGTTTGGGTAGTGTAGGGGTAGTGCTGGGGTAGTGTTTTAGGGTTTAGGGTAGTGCAGTGGTGTTTGTGTAGTGTAGGGGTAGTGCTGGGGGTAGTGTTTTAAGGTTTAGGGTAGTGCAGTGGTGTTTGGGTAGTGTAGGGGTTCATGCTGGGGGTAGTGTTTTAGGGTTTAGGGTATGGCAGTGGTGTTTGGGTAGTGTAGGGGGTTGTGCTGGGGGTCGATTTAGGGTTTAGGGTAGTGCAGTGGTGTTTGTGTTGTGAGGGGTCGTGCTGGGGGTAGTGTTTTAGGGTTTAGAGTAATGCAGTGGTGTTTGTATAGTGTAGGGGGGTTTAGGGTAGTGCAGTGGTGTTTGTGTAGTGTAGGGGGTCATGCTGGGGGTTGTGTTTTAGGGTTTAGGGTAGGGCAGTAGTGTTTGTGTAGTGTAGGGGGTAGTGTTTTAGGGTTTAGGGTAGTGCAGTGGTGTTTGTGTAGTGTAGGGGGTCATGCTGTGGGTAGTGTTTTAGGGTTTAGGGTAGTGCAGTTGTGTTTGTGTAGTGTACGGGGTCGTGTTTTAGGGTATAGGGTAGTGCAGTGGTGTTTGGGTAGTGTAGGGGGTCATGCTGGGGTTAGTGTTTTAGGGTTTAGGGTAGTGCAGTGGTGTTTGGGTAGTGTAGGGGGTCATGCTGGGGGTCGTGTTTTAGGGTTTAGGGTAGTGCAGTGGTGTTTGTGTAGTGTGGGAGGTCATGCTGGGGGTAGATTTAGGGTGTAGTGTAGTCCAGTGGTGTTTGTGTAGTGTAGGGAGTCGTGCTGGGGGTAGTGTTTTAGGGTTTAGGGTAGTGCAGTGGTGTTTGGGTAGTGTAGGGGGTCGTGCTGGGGTAGTGTTTTAGGGTTTAGGGTAGTGCAGTGGTGTTTGTGTAGTGTAGGGGGTCATGCTGGGGGTAGTGTTTTAGGGTTTAGGGTAGTGCAGTGGTGTTTGTGTACTGTAGGGGGTCGTGCTGGGTTCTAGTGTTTTAGGGTTTAGGGTAGTGCAGTGGTATTTGTGTAGTGTAGGGCGTAGATTTAGGGTTTAGGGTAGTGCAGTGGTGTTTGGGTAGTGTAGGGGGTCGTGCTGGGGGTAGTGTTTTTGAGTTTAGGGTAGTGCAGTTGTGTTTGGGTAGTGAAGGGGGTCGTGCTGGGGGTATTGTTTTAGGGTTTAGGGTAGTGCAGTTGTGTTTGGGTAGTGTAGGGGTCAACCAACATGAATTTGTCCTTGTGTGATGTAACCAATGCTCATGTAAAGCACTCCAATACCTGACCAGTCTGCACTATATAAAACTGCAAAAAAACAAAAAATAAAAAGTGTTTTGCACACTTCTGTCATTGGGCTATACGTGGGCTACCTCTGGGTGATATTTGTGCTACATTTGGGCTCTTTTTTCTCTGGTGGCCATCTTGGGAGACTTATTTGTTATGAAGTTTCCTAATTTCCTCATTTACTACAGTCTCCTCAGTAGGAAATGCTTTCAGTTTTTACTTTGATTCCATCAAGAAGGCATTCAGATGTGTCACACATTTGCCATAAATTCAGAATGTTAGCACTCTAGTTGTTCATTAGATCACTGTAGTAAAGCTACTGCTCTTCAAGGAGTTAACTGGAAGTCTACTGCTGGTATTGAAAGTGATTGTTTCAGTCTGCATGTCAGAATTTTCTAATGAAATAGAAGAGGATTTGAGATCTCACTTAAAACATGCCCTAAATTTTCTTTTTGCAGCACTAACCATAATTTCTATGGCAAAATGAACCCCCTCATTTTGTTCCTTTTTAAATTAAATGTTTTAAGTGTTACCAGTTTATTCCAATCAAGATGGCTTCAGGTGTGCCATACTTTTGTCATAAGTAAGGCTGTTAGCACTCTAGTTGTTCTTTAGAACACTCTGGGAAGCTGCAGTAGAACACAACGGAATCAACTGACAGTCTCTGCCATTGTTGGATGTACATGTTTTACTGAGAATGTCAGACTTCATTCTCACATGACTGAGAAAGATAATGTGAATTTACAGAAAATATGCTCTCATTTTAGCTTCTGGAGCACCTTCCAAAACTGTATGGGACAAGCATGTGAAAATAGTTTTCTCTCAAACATGATTCATGATATCCCAGCAGAAGGTTTTTCACAGGGTAAAATCACCTTAGAACACACCACAATTCCTGAAATTAGTATGGTACCATCAACAAATGAATTCTAATGTAACTAAAGTCTGTTATCACCCTTTATAGTTCTCCTTTTGGTAACCCTCAAAATCTTCGATTCACTACAATGCATTTCAATGGGGTACTATCATTTATATTGGTCCCAAGATGGCTGCCAGCAATTCCAGGATGAAGTGTTGACAGCCAATCAGATCTCACGATGACATGTGTGGTTAGGCTCCGCCCAGATATATATGTGTTTTTACTTTTGATTTTCTCAGCAACTACTGAGCGGATTTACACCATTTAACAAAAAGGGTTCTTTCTGAACCAAGAACTACCTCTTTGCCAAATTTGGTGTAATTCCGTTCAGCAGTTCGGGCTGTAGTCTTGCATAACATTTCCTATGGGAAATTGATTTTTTGACTCTTATTTTTTTAATTTCTCCGCCACTACTGAACGGATTTACACCATTTAACAAAAGGGTTCTTTCTGAACCAAGAACTACCTCTTTGCCAAATTTTGTGTAATTCCGTTCAGCAGTTCGAGCTGTAGCCGTGGCTAAAGTTTCCTATGGGAAAATGAATGGGGAAAACACGTTTTGGGACCCCCTTTTTCTCGGCCCCCGCTTGACGAATCACCCCGAAACTTTCAGGGTAGGAGCGGACCGGAGCGTGCCATAAAGTTTGGAAATTTCGCGAAGATTCGTCAACCGACGCAAGAGTTATTTCAAATAGAATGTTGCGGATTTCCTATGGAAAATAGGTCCTAACTATAACTATCTACTGGCGACCGCCAGTAGATAATATATATATATATATATATATTCACTGAAAAAACCATAGGTTTTAGGGACAGTTATAGTTAGTTGGACATTGCACTCGTACAAAACACGTGAAATTCCCCCGTTATAGTTAGTTCAGGTAACTATAACTCGCGCCCCCGAATTGCACTGCTGATGACGTCACATATTACATCACTCATGACATGGTCAGTGACATCACTGATGACATCACTGATGACATCTCAAATGACATCACTGATGACATCATCCAGTGACTGTGTGTTTCTGTAAAGTTTAAATATTTTTAATATATATAGGGACAGGCGTATTGAAGAATGAGTGGGTGTATAAGTGTCTGAATGGATGATTTAGTAGGTGCGTGACTAACTCTATAAGTGAGTGATTAAAAGTATCTTACTGAATGCATGGGTTAGTGACTAAACTGGGTGAATGTCTGTATCCGTCTGTCTGTTGCTGTGTAAGTGGCAGCATGGGTTTGTGAATAGCTACATGAGTGTCTATATGAGTTATTGATTGGTTGTCTGAGTATCTGTATGGGTGCCTGAGTGTTTGTGTGGGTGGGGTGTGTGCGACTCTGTGCATAGATGTGTGAGTGGGTGATTCACTGGGTGGATGGTTTCAAGAGTGCATCTGTGATAGACTGTATGGGTGGGTAAGTGTGTGTAAGAGTGTGTTAGTGAGTGAATGTATGTCCCAGTGGTACATGTGTGAGTAACTACATATGTGAAAGGCAGTATATATGTGTGTTGGAGTATATAAATAGCTATAAGCGAGAGTGTGTGATTGTGAGAGTGACTGTATGGATGAGTGTGTGCTTGTATCCGAGATTGTATAAGAGCGTAAGAATGTGCTAGTATTTGTATGAGTAAGTGAGCTGGTGTGTGTATAACTGTATATGTGAGTAAATGGGTGTGTGCTTAATTTTTGCATGACTGACTAGGTGTGTGAGTACCTCTATGGATGAGTGGCGGTGTGTGAGTGTTTATATAGGTGTATGAGTGCATATAATAGTCCTGTACTGAGTGACTATAAGTATGAGTGACTGTATGGGTGAGTGAGTAGATGTGTGTGTGTAGACCTAAGAATCAGTGAGTGTGTATATATTAATTGGTGTTGGAGTGTCTATGGTTTTGCCAATGGCAGTCTGTAATTTTAGTGGGTGTATCAAAAGTTATATTAGGGTGTGAGAAGATGCATCAAATTATCACATGGATGATGTCATCAGTGATGTCATCAGTGATATCATTTGAGATGTCATCAGTGATGTCATCAGTGATGTCACTGACCATGTCATGAGTGATGTAATATGTGACGTCATCAGCAGTGCATTGCGGGCGCGAGGTTATAGTTACCTGAACTAACTATAACGGGGGATTTCCACGGGTTTTGTACGAGTGCAATGTCCAACTAACTATCACTGTCCCTAAAACCTATGGTTTTTTCAGTGAATTTGTAAGGTTTTTTAAATGCTAATTTCTAACTATAACGTGCCTGAAACCTATGGTTTTTTCAGTGAATTTCAAAGGTTTTTTAAATGCTAATTCCTAACTATAACATGTCTGAAACCTATGGTTTTTTTCAGTGAATTTCAAAGCTTGTTTTGTAAATGACAATTTTTAAATGTATTAATTGTTATATTTATTTTTTTGATACTGATTTACTACATTTTTTTAAACTATTTTTAGATATTTTATTTTTTAAAATACATTGTAATTACATTATACATTACATTACAAAATATACTTTCTCAGAATGAATTACTTTAGTTTAAATACTTTGCAAATAGGCAAAAAAACTTTTAAGTACAGTAGTTACAGTTGTTGCAATGGGCAACACAATTTCAAACACAATGCAACATTGAGCTCAATGTGAATTTCAAGTTAAATGCAATTAGTTACTTTATGGATTACTTTTCTAACCACAGGACTGGATCCTAGATTCAGTCCTGGGACATCTCCTGTAAACAGTTGAGTAAAAGCGTTTTGGTTACAGTAGTGATTTTTAAGGAATATTATTGTATTTTAAAAGTTGACACTTAGAAACTTTTTCACATAGAATCACCAATGTTATCCTATGGGAGGAAATTCACTTAGCAGGTAAGTAGTGTTATCGTTACTTTTTCTTACTCAGTGGTGGATCCTGGATCCAGCACTGGTGCATCTCCTGTAAACAGTTGAAAGAATGCATTTAAGTCATACAGGCGATTTTTAAGGAATATTTGTAGTTTGTGAAAATCGACACTTTGAAACTTTTCTGCTGAAAACCAGACAATGGATTCCTATGGAAGGAAATACAAGTTACTGGTAAGTACGGTTAGAATTACTTTTCAGGGTCAGTGCTGGGCTAAGATGCAGCACTGGGTTCTCTCCTGATAACAGGTGAGTAAATCGGAATTCGTAGTTCGGCTGATTTTAGAGGAATATTATAAAGTTCCAAAACTCCACACACACAAGAATTTCCAAATGAAACCAGTCAATGTTAGCCTATGGAAGGAAATTCAAGTTACTGGTAAGTACGGTTAAAATTACTTTTCAGGATCAGCACTGAGGTCTCTCCTGATTAACCCTGGGCATAATACTTCGCTACGCTCACGGAGCATGCAAAATTTGTGCTACTACGCAAATTGCACATAGCAGAGTGAATAACTGTGCTAATTGACGTAGCGTAGCAGCAGTAAAATAAACACCTTCAAATGCTTTGATAAAGCAATTTTCTATGCTAAAAAGCATATAACCAATTCACAAAAATGAACTTTGACAATAAAATATCAAGCAATGAGAGAGGTGATGATTTTGGAGTCCCCCTAACCTAGGGGAGGACCAAGCAGATGCCTTGAACACAAAAAGCATATCTTGTGAATGATTCAATGGTGGTCCCTTCCTCCTAGGACCACCCCAAGCATAGTTATGGGCAAAAATACAATCCCAACCAAAGGCCCTGCAAAGCATTATGGGACGAGATTAGCAGTGGGCAGTGAATATTATAGTGTCCAATATCAAAATAATTCTACAAAGAGCTGCAGTTCAACTAGTCGTTACTAGGTGTCCCTCACGAGTCAAATGCAAAAGCATTGAAATTATTAATACATCAAGCTGCAGTTCCACTAGTCGTTACAAAATGTCCCTCACGAGTCAAATGCAAAAGTATTGAAAACCTTTCATGAAGCTTTTGCATTTGACTCGTGAGTAACCCTGGGAAAAGCACTACGCTACGCTCGCGTAGTTTGCGAAGTTTGCGCTACTTCGCACAACGCGAATTGCACGTAGCACAGTGCAAACACGCGTAGCGTAGCGTATCGTAGTGCAGCGGTCATGTTTTGCTTGCTCGCGGTCCTCAACGTCAAGTTGGCGACCGCGAGCAAGCAAAATGACATCCCGGCGAGACTATTTCCTCGTTCGTGATCAGCAACATCAAGTTGCCGATCGCGAGCGTGGAAAATAAACCTCCCGGCGAGATTCTCAACGCGGGGAGGTCAGGTTTCTCATTGCGAGTGGTCGCGTATGCTCACGACCGCTCGCGATGAGAAACTACCAGTCCGCGTTGAGAAAGCTGCTGCTCGAGTAAAAATCTACTCGAGCGGCAGTAAAAGACAGCTCGCACTGTGCAAGATGCCGTTTTCAATGATTGCACAGTGCGGACAAGCATCCGGCACTGTGCAATCAATGCGAACAGTCCACTACGCAGTTCGCGTAGTGCTACGCGTAGCTCGCATAGTGCAAACTGCACTTTGCGTAGCTTCGCGTAGCGCTACTTCGCGAACTACGCCCAGGCTTACTCGTGAGGGACATCTAGTAACGACTAGTGGAACTGCAGCTCTTTGTAGAATTATTTTGATATTGGATACTATAATATTCACTGCCCACTGCTAATCTCGTCCCATAATGCTTTGCAGGGCCTTTGGTTGGGATTGTATTTTTGCCAATAACTGTGCTTGGGGTGGTCCTAAGAGGATGGGACCACCACTGATTCGTTCAAAAGATGTGGTTTTTGTTTTCAAGGCATCTGCTTGGTTTTCCCCCTAGGTTAGGGAGGATCCTAAAATCATCACCTCTCTCACTGCTTGTTAATTTATCTTTTTCACTTTTGTGTGGTAACTATATGCATTTTTAGCATATAAAGACAGAGATATTTATTTTATCTTAACTTGCACTGTACAAGACGCTTTTGGCAATTATTGTACAGTGCAGTCAAGCACACGCTACACCCAGGCTTAAAAATAAACACCTTCAAATGCTTTGATAAAGCAATTTTCTATGCTAAAAGCATATAACCAATTCACAAAAACGAACTTTGACAATAAAATATCAAGCAATGAGAGAGGTGATGATTTTGGAGTCCCCCTAACCTAGGGGAGGACTAAGCAGATGCCTTGAACACAAAAAGCATATCATGTGAACGATTCAATGGTGGTCCCTTCCTCCTAGGACCACCCCAAGCACAGTTATGGGCAAAAATACAATCCCAACCAAAGGCCCTGCAAAGCATTATGGGATGAGATTAGCAGTGGGCAGTGAATATTATAGTGTCCAATATCAAAATAATTCTACAAAGAGCTGCAGTTCAACTAGTCGTTACTAGATGTCCCTCACGAGTCAAATGCAAAAGCATTGAAATTATTAATACATCAAGCTGCAGTTCCACTAGTCGTTACAAGATGTCCCTCACGAGTCAAATGCAAAAGCATTGAAACCCCTTCATGAAGCTTTTGCATTTGACTCGTGAGGGACATCTAGTAACGACTAGTGGAACTGCAGCTCTTTGTAGAATTATTTTGATATTGGATACTATAATATTCACTGCCCACTGCTAATCTCGTCCCATAATGCTTTGCAGGGCCTTTGGTTGGGATTGTATTTTTGCCAATAACTGTGCTTGGGGTGGTCCTAAGAGGATGGGACCACCACTGAATGGTTCAAAAGATGTGTTTTTGTTTTCAAGGCATCTGCTTGGTTCTTCTCTCCCTAGGTTAGGGAGGATCCCAAATTCATCACCTCTCTCACTGCTTGTTAATTAATTTATCATTTTCACTTTTGTGTAGTAACTATATGCATTTTTAGCATATAAAGACAGAGATATTTAGTTTATCTTAACTTGCACTGTACAAGATGCTTTTGGCAATTATTGTACAGTGCAGTCAAGCACACAGCTACGCACTACGCAATGTGCATAGCTACGTGTAGTTGAAAATGTACTTCACGTAGCTACGTGAAGTGCTACTACGCAAACTATGCCCAGGCTTACTCCTGATAACCGGTGAGTAAATCGGAATTCGTAGTTCGGCTGATTTTAGAGGAATATTTGTATGTTTCAAAAATCGACACTTAGAAACTTTTTCAGCAAAAAGCAGGCAATGATATCCTCTGGAAGGAAATTCAAGTTACTGGTAAGTACGGTTAAAATTACTTTTCAGGATCAGTACTGGGCTCAAAGATGCAGCACTGAGGTCTCTCCTGATAACAGGTGAGTAAATCGGAATTCGTAGTTCGGCTGATTTTAGAGGAATATTTGCACAATGGTGAAGGAAGGGGGTGGGGCCTGAAGTGACATGTCTGCAAACACGCCCTGTGGCACGTTTTAAGTTGGAGAATTAATTCCTCCTCAATCCCGAGGGTCCCTAGGGGCCAACTGGCCCACCAGATACCTCCAGTATGCGCCAGAGAGCTGCGTTGCAGAGAGGTGTTCAGAGGCCACGCCCCTTTTTACAACACTCTGCAACGCAGCTCCGTGGCGCTTACTGGAGGTACCTGGTGGGCTAGTTGGCCCCCAGGGACCCTCAGGATTGAAGAGGATTTAATTCCCCATCTTAAAACACGCCACGGAGCCTGTTTGCACACATGTCACCTGAAGACACGCCCCTTCCCTTCACCACTGTGCAAACGCGCCCCGTGGCGCGTTTTAAGTTGGGGGATTAAGTCCCCTTGAATACTGAGGGTCCCTGGAGTCCAACTAACCCACCATGTACCTCCAAAAAGCGCCACAGAGCTGGGTTGCAGAGAGGTGTAAAAAGGGGCGTGGCCTCTGTACACCTCTCTGCAACGCAGCCCCCTGGCGCATACCAGAGGTTCCTGGTGGGCTAGTTGGCCCCCAGGGACCCCCAGTATTCAAGGGGAATTACTTCCCCTTCTTAAAACGCGCCAGGGGGCGCATTTGCAGACTGCTGCAGGGAGGGGGCGGGGCCTCCGGCATGATGCCGGTCTTTTTTATTTTTTATTTTTGCTTTTTTCTGCCCAGTGGGACCCCCTGAGCAGACCTAGGGGTCAGGGTGTTTCTACCCTGCCCCCTTTGTGCGTTTTGCGCACTTGTTTCTTGTGCTTTTTTTTTTTAATCGGCGGGATCCGCGCACCCTAAGCGCTCCCACCGATTTAAAAAAAAAAATGCTTTTTTTTGCCCAGGGGGTCCTTGTGGGACCCCCTGAGCAGACCTAGGGGGTCAGGGTGTTTCTACCCTGCCCCCTTTTTGCACTTTGCGCTCTTTTTTCTGTCCCTCGGTTCTACCGAGGGACAAAATGGCTGCCAACACTTCCTGATTTGGAGTGTTGACAGCCACTTGACAGCCAATTAGCATGCAGCTCGTGATCGGGAGGGTACGCAGACCCTACTCGGCCATAGATATATATGTGACTTTACTTTTGATTTTCTCAGGAACTACTGAACGGATTTACACCATTTAAGCAAAAGGCACGACACTGAACCAAGGGCTACCTCTTTGCAAAATCTGGTGTAATTCCGTTCAGCAGTTCGGGCTGTAGCCGCGATGAACGGTTCCTATGGAAAAATGAATGGGGAAAACGCGTTTTGGGACCCCCCTTTTTTCTCGGCCCCCGCTTGACGAATCACCCCGAGACTTTCAGGATAGGAGCGGACCGGAGCGCACGCAAGTTGGAAGCTTTCGCGAAGATTCGTCAACCGGCGCCAACGTTATTTCAAATAGAATGTTGCGGATTTCCTATGGAAAATAGGTCCTAACTATAACTATCTACTGGCGACCGCCAGTAGATAATATATATATATATATATATATATATATATATATATATATATATATATATTCACTGAAAAAACATAGGTTTTAGGGACAGTTATAATTAGTTGGACATTTCCTCGTACAAAACCCGTGAAATTTCCCCGTTATAGTTAGTTCAGCTAACTATAACTCGCGCCCCGCAATGCACTGCTGATGACGTCACATATTACATCACTCATGACATGGTCAGTGACATCACTGATGACATCACTGATGACATCTCAAATGACATCACTGATGACATCACTGATGACATCATCCATGTGATAATTTGATGCATCTTCTCACACCCTAATATAACTCTTTGATACACCCACTGTAAATTACAGACTGCCATTCTCAAAACCATAGACACTCCAACATCAATAACTACATACACACTCATTGATTCTTAGGTCTACACACACATCCACTCACTCACCAGTACAGTCACTCATACTTACAGTCACTCAGTACAGGACTATCATATGCACTCATACACCTACATAGACACTCACACACCGCCACTCATCCATAGAGGTACTCACACACCTAGTCAGTCATGCAAATAATTAATCACACTGCCATTTACTCACCTATACAGTTATACACACACCAGCTCACTTACTCATACAAATACTAGCACATTCTAACGCTGTTATACAATCACTGATACAAGCACACACTCATCCACACAGCCACTCTCACAATCACACACTCTCACTTATAGCCATTTAAATACTCCAACACACATATATACTGCCTTTCACATATGTAGTTACTCACACATGTACCACTGAGATATACATTCACTCACTAACACACCCATACACACACTCACCCACCCAAGCAGTCCATCACAGATGCACTCTTGAAATCATGCACCCAGTGATTCACCCACTCACACATCTATGCACAGAGTCGCACACACCCCACCCACACAAACACTCAGGCACCCATACAGATACTCAGACAACTAATCAATAACTCATATAGACACTCATGTAGCTATTCACAAACCCATGCAGCCACTTACACAGCAATAGACAGACGGATACAGACATTCACCCAGTTTAGTCACTAACCCATGCATTCAGTAAGATACGTTTAATCACTCACTTATAGAGTTAGTCACGCACCTACTAAATCATCCATACAGACACTTATACACCCACTCATTCTTCAATACGCCTTTCCCTATATATATTAAACATATTTAAACTTTAAAGAAACACACAGTCACTGGATGATGTCATCAGTGATGTCATTTGAGATGTCATCAGTGATGTCATCAGTGATGTCACTGGCCATGTCATGAGTGATGTAATATGTGACGTCATCAGCAGTGCATTGCGGGGCGCGAGTTATAGTTAGCTGAACTAACTATAATGGGGGAATTTCTATGGTTTTGTACGAGTGAAATGTCCAACTAACTATAACTGTCCCTAAAACCTATGGTTTTTAAGTGAATTTCAAAGGTTTTTTAAATGCTAATTTCTAACTATAACGTGTCTGAAACCTATGGTTTTTTCAGTGAATATACATATATATATACATATATCCAAGAAAGAAGTGACTCAAACAGATAGATTCACCAAAGAACAAAAATATATTTCCACTACAACGTTGTAGTGGAAATATATTTTTGTTCTTTGGTGAATCTATCTGTTTGAGTCACTTCTTTCTTGGATATTTTATTTCTTTGTGACTCATTGTATCCTTTGGGATCCAGATTTTTGCCCTGGCTGGCTGTTGTTTTCTTGTGATCCTTCATCTTCAAGTATATATATACATATATATGTATATATATATACATATATAAATTTGTGCGGCGAGGACACTTGTGATTTTAATCTGCACCTACACACGCTTTTCACTGATCACCAGCACTCACTTAGGGTTACAACGAGTTGACAGCACAAATGCTTACCTGCAAGCTGAAATTGTGCTTTCTGGGAGCCGTAGTCCGTCAAAGGTGACTGCGATGATGCGTTCATGCTATTGGTCATCTCAGCTGGGCTTCTACCAATGGGAGCCAAATGGATTATTTGAAAGGCGGCAGGTGACAGTCTCTGGTGTTTGGCAATTGAAGAAGGCATTCCAGCTGAAACGCGTCTTGCCTCCCACTCTACAATAAAGGTGTTCTCCTTGGCTCCCCGTTGTGTCCCTCCAGTTCTTTCCCTCCAGGGGGGGGGTAGCTTTCTGTGCATATATATATATATATATATATATATATATATATATATATACATATATATATATATATATATATGTTCCAACAAAAGAGCCCTTGCGCTCTGACAGGGCACACGACGCCTCTCCCACCATCCGGTTGTAATGCCTTGCTGACGCTCGTATTCCTGACCTTCATTCGATATCCACCATGTCCGACGCGTTTCAAGGCTGTTCCGCCCCTTATTCATGGACTCTGCACAGAGGGAAATGAAAACTCACCATTACTTTCTTTCCGACCCTTTATTGATGGAAAGACCGCCCATAGTGGTCGTGGCACACTTCAAGGTAACCAGAAGCATGCTGGTAATTACAGTCCATAAGAGGTGAGTACAATAATAACCTTAAGTAGGCTCAGTCCCCCTGTTAGTTGCAGCTTTTAATCATCCTTTAGTAGGTGAGAAAGTCAGGTTTGCGTGCTATTGTTCACCTTAGGAGAGTGTGCTTCAACGAAAGGAAACGGTTTCCCTTCTTGAGCCTTTCCAGTCTTCAACTTCACCTATAGTCGAAGGCGAAAATGGTGCTCCTCTCCACGGCCAAGGGTAGCCGTGCAAATATGTGTTCCAACAAAAGAGCCCTTGCACTCTGACAGGGCACACAACGCTCTCCCACACCATCCGGTTGTAATGCCTTGCTGACGCTCGTATTCTGACCTTCATTCGATATCCACCATGTCCGACGCGTTTCAAGGCTGTTCCGCCCCTTATTCATGGACTCTGCACAGAGGGAAATGACAACTCACCATTACTTTCTTTCCGACCCTTTATTGATGGAAAGACCGCCCATAGTGGGCGTGACACATTTCAAGGTAACCAGCAGCATGCTGGTAATTACAGTCCATAAGAGGTGAGTACAATAATAACCTTAAGTAGGCTCAGTCCCCCTGTTAGTTGCAGCTTTTAATCATCCTTTAGTAGGTGAGAAAGTCAGGTTTGCGTGCTATTGTTCACCTTAGGAGAGCGTGCTTCAACGAAAGGAAACGGTTTCCCTTCTTGAGCCTTTCCAGTCTTCAACTTCACCTATAGTCGAAGGCGAAAATGGTGCTCCTCTCCACGGCCAAGGGTAGCCGTGCAAATATGTGTTCCAACAAAAGAGCCCTTGCGCTCTGACAGGGCACACGACGCTGTCCCCCACCATCCGGTTGTAATGCCTTGCTGACGCTCGTATTCCTGACCTTCATTCGATATCCACCATGTCCGACGCGTTTCAAGGCTGTTCCGCCCTTATTTATGGACTCTGCACAGAGGGAAATGAAAACTCACCATTACTTTCTTTCCGACCCTTTATTGATGGAAAAGCCGCCTATAGTGGGCGTGGCACATTTCAAGGTAACCAGCAGCATGCTGGTAATTACAGTCCATAAGGGGTGAGTACAATAATAACCTTAAGTAGGCTCAGTCCCCCTGTTAGTTGCAGCTTTTAATCATCCTTTAGTAGGAGAGAAAGTCAGGTTTGCGTGCTATTGTTCACCTTAAGAGAGCGTGCTTCAACGAAAGGAAACGGTTTCCCTTCTTGAGCCTTTCCAGTCTTTCCATTTCCCTCTGTGCAGAGTCCATGAATAAGGGGCGGAACAGCCTTGAAACGCGTCGGACATGGTGGATATCGAATGAAGGTCAGGAATACGAGCGTCAGCAAGGCATTACAACCGGATGGTGGGGGACAGCGTCGTGTGCCCTGTCAGAGCGCAAGGGCTCTTTTGTTGGAACACATATTTGCACGGCTACCCTTGGCCGTGGAGAGGAGCACCATTTTCGCCTTTGACTATAGGTGAAGTTGAAGACTGGAAAGGCTCAAGAAGGGAAACCGTTTCCTTTCGTTGAAGCACGCTCTCCTAAGGTGAACAATAGCACGCAAACCTGACTTTCTCTCCTACTAAAGGATGATTAAAAGCTGCAACTAACAGGGGGACTGAGCCTACTTAAGGTTATTATTGTACTCACCTCTTATGGACTGTAATTACCAGCATGCTGCTGGTTACCTTGAAATGTGCCACGCCCACTATGGGCGGTCTTTCCATCAATAAAGGGTCGGAAAGAAAGTAATGGTGAGTTTTCATTTCCCTCTGTGCAGAGTCCATGAATAAGGGGCGGAACAGCCTTGAAATGCGTCGGACATGGTGGATATCGAATGAAGGTCAGGAATACGAGCGTCAGCAAGGCATTACAACTGGATGGTGGGGGAGAGCGTCGTGTGCCCTGTCAGAGCGCAAGGGCTCTTTTGTTGGAACATATATATATATATATATATATATATATCACCGTCCACACTTCTTCCCTCTCTGGAAGAAGTCGAGCCCACACATGTCCTTCAGGAAACTCGCTGTTTAATATCACCACAGAATGACGCGTTTCGGAATGAATGCCTTTATCAAATGCTGCAAATTTAGTGAATGCTTTTAAGTTCCCACTTTTAAATACCAGTTGCCTCGCTACGATTGGTTGAGGCAATGTCAGCAGGCAGGGGGGGATTGTCCGGGACTCGGCACTCCAAATCCGCATGAAGCAGCTACACAACGTAAGTACTTCCCAAGTGGGCGGTGTCTGCTTCATCCCCCTACCTACCTGAATCTCATTGAGGGAAAAGAACAATGATTTTCCTGACCTTCATATCACTGCAAAACTCCCATCACATCCCTGGAGGCACCACTTAAGTAAGCATGCTGTCTTTGTAAAGTTACAATCCAAACACTTTTGGCAGGGTCAAATTGCAGGATTGCGGCGGTTCTGCATCTTCCAAAATGTCACTGCTACCAACGTACTGCTTAGAGATGGGAGCTCTAGTGCGCTCGTGGCCATGCACAACATCACCGTCCACACTTCTTCCCTCTCTGAAAGAAATAGAGCCCACTAATGTCCTTCAGGAAACTCGCTGTTTAATATCACCACGGAATGACGCGTTTCGGCGTGAATGCCTTTATCAAATGCCGCAAATTTAGTGAATGCTTTTAAGTTCCCACTTTTAAATACCAGTTGCCTCGCTACGATTGGTTGAGGCAATGTCAGCAAGCAGGGGGATTGTCCGGGACTCGGCACTCCAAATCCGCATGAAGCAGCTACACAATGTAAGTACTTCCCAAGTGGGCGGTGTCTGGTTCGTTCCCCTACCCGCCTGGATCTCATTGAGGGAAAATAACAATTTTCCGGACCTTCATCTCGCTGCAAAACTCTCATCACATCCCTGGAGGTGCCACTTAATTAAGCGTGCTGTCTTTGTAAAGTTACAATCCAAACACTTTTGGCAGAGTCAAATTGCAGGGCTGCGGCGGTTCTGCGTCTTCCAAAATGTTTTTGGAGAAACAACAATGCCACTGCTACCACCGAACTGCTTAGAGATGGGGGCTCTAGTGCGCTCGTGGCCATGCACAACATCACCGTCCACACTTCTTCCCTCTCTGAAAGAAATCGAGCCCACACATGTCCTTCAGGAAATTCGCTGTTTAATATCACCACGGCATGACGCGTTTCAGCGTGAATGCCTTTATCAAATGCCACAAATTTAGTGAATGCTTTTAAGTTCCCGCTTTTAAATACCAGTTGCCTCGCTACGATTGGTTGAGGCAATGTCGGCAGGCAGGGGGGATTGTCCCGGACTTAGCACTCCAAATCCGCATGAAGCAGCTACACAATGTAAGTACTTCCCAAGTAGGCGGTGTCTGCTTCGTCCCCCTACCTGCCTGGATTTCACTGAGGGAAAAGAACAACGGTTTTCCAGACCTTCATGTCGCTGCAAAACTCCCATAACATCCCTGGAGGCGCCACTTAAGTAAGCGCGCTGTCTTTGTAAAGTTACAATCCAAACACTTTTGGCAGGGTCAAATTGCATGGTTGCGGCGGTTCGGCGTCTTCCAAAATGTTTTTGGAGAAACAACAATGCCACTGCTACCACCGAACTGCTTTGAGATGGGGGCTCTAGCGCGCTCGTGGCCGTGCACAACATCACCGTCCACACTTCTTCCCTCTCTGAAAGAAATCGAGCCCACACATGTCCTTCAGGAAATTTGCTGTTTAATATCACCACGGCATGACGCGTTTCAGCGTGAATGCCTTTATCAAATGCCACAAATTTATTGAATGCTTTTAAGTTCCCGCTTTTAAATACCAGTTGCCTCGCTACGATTGGTTGCGGCAATGTCGGCAGTCAGGGGGGATTGTCCCGGACTCAGCACTCCAAATCCGCATGAAGCAAGAAGTGTGGACGGTGATATATATATATATATATTCACTGAAAAAACCATAGGTTTCAGGGACGTTATAGTTAGGTGGACATTTCACTCGTACAAAACCATAGAAATTCTACCGTTATAGTTGGTTCAGTTGACTATAACTTGCGCCCCCGCAATGCACTGCTCATGACATCACATATTATATCATTCATGGCATGGTCAGTGACATCACTGATGACATCACTGATGACACCATCCAGTGAATGTGTGTTTCTGTAAAGTTTAAATATGTTTTATATATATGGCAAGGTGTATTGAAGAATGAGTGGGTGTATAAGTGTCTGGATGGAGGATTTAGGAGGTATGTAACTGATTGTATAAGTGACTGATTAAACGTGTCTTACTGAATGCATGGGTTAGTGACTAAACTGTGTGAATGTCTGTATCAGTCTGTCTGTTGTTGTGTAAGCTGCTACATGGGTTGGTCAGTAGCTAAATTAGTGTCTATATGTGTTATTTATTGTTTGCTTGAGTATTTGTATGGGGGACTGAGTGTGTGTGTGGGTGGGTTGGAGGTGTGTGACTCTGTGCATAGATGTGTGAGTAGGTGATTCACTGGGTGTACGGGTTCAAGAGTGCATCTGGGAAAGGGCTGTATAGGTGGGTAAGTGTGTGTATGGATGTGTTGGTGAGTGAATGGATGTCTCAGTGGTACATATGTGCGTAACTAAATATGTAAAAGGAAGTATATGTGAGTGATGGTGTATATAAATAACTATATGTGAGACTGAGTGATTGTGAGAGTGGCATGTATGGATGAGTCTGTACTTGTTTCAGTGATTACATAAGAGAGTAACTATGCGTTACTGTCTGTATGAATTAGTGAGGTGGTGTGTGTATAACTGTTTAGGTGAGTAAATGGCAGTGTGATTGATTCTTTGCATGACTGACTAGGTGTGTGAGTAACTCCATGGATGAGTGGTGGTGTGTGAGTGTCTGAATAGGTGTATGAGTGCATATGATAGTGTTGTATTGATAAGTGACTGCATGTATAAGTGATTGTATAGGTGAATGAGTGGATGTGTGTGCAGACCTAGGAATTAGTGAGTGAGTATGTAGTAACTGGTATTGGTGTGTGGATGGTTTCGAAAATGGTAGTGTGTATTTTACTGTGGGTGTATTAAAGGTTATATTAGGGTGTGATGAGGTGCATCATATTATCACGTGGATGATGTCATCAGTGATGTCGTCAGTGATGTCATTTAAGATGTCATCAGTGATGTCATCAGTGATGTCACTGACCATGCCATGAATGATGTAATATGTGACGTCATGAGCAGTGCATTGCGGGGGCACGAGTTATAGTTAACTGAACTAACTATAACGGTGGAATTTCTATGGCTTTGTACGAGTGAAATGTCCACCTAACTATAACGTCCCTAAAACCTATGGTTTTTTCAGTGAATTTCAAAGGTTTTTAAACGCTAATTTCTATCTATAACGTCCCTGAAACCTATCATTTTTTCAGTGAATTCTAAAGGTTTTTTAAATGCTAATTTCTAAGTATAACGTGCCTGAAACCTATGGTTTTTTCAGTGAATTTCAAACGTTTTTTAAATGCTAATTTCTAATTATAATGTTCATTAAACCTATGGTTTTTTCAGTGATTTTAAATTATCATTCCATTCTCAACCTAGTGAAAACAGCCGATATCGCCAGTTTTCCAACAATAGCTTCCGCAAAAAAATTCGCCACAAATGAGAGCGACAACTAATGCTAATAATATGCAGAGTTGGCGTTCCCGTGCAAAAATAACACGAAAACACCACTTCCCGATATTTTCAACGAGCAGCCAAATCTGGGGTGCGATCCAAAAACAGGCGATAAGCTGCGTTAGCAGTAAGAATTTAACATCTGCCATTTACTGGTGTAAAGCAGGACGACTACCTACAGTGTGAAAGGGAGCCCAGCCCATAACCACATCTAAAGACCAACACATGTCATAGAGCTATTGACCATGCAGCTCCGACACCCAAGAAGGCTACAACACCCACAGCCATCACCCTCAGGACCTCCCCCCCAGACCACCCCCCTCCCTACTACCACTGAGGCAGCGCAGAACAGGACAGCGGACCCTCCAAAAACGGCATGGTCCCTCAGCCACACAATAGCTGAATGTTGGGAGATGTGGCAACCAAGAATGTGTGAAGGACGCAAGTCACCCATCAATAAAAATGCACACAATACCAAGTGTAGCAGTGATGTGGTGGACAGACCTCACTATGCAGAGCACAAACCTCTCCATGTAGACATATACTGCTGGTGCTTGTAGTGTTGTGGACGCAACCATGTTACCTCAGGCAGTGGGGAAGATCTCGGTCATGTAGCTGTGTTGTCCCCCCCTGGAAGCGGAAGCAGAGTCGGCTGGTCCAACGTACCCCACTCCAGCGTAGGAGTATGAATAAATAGGCTGGGACTCTGGGCGTGGTTCACTTGTGGGAAGGCCAAAGCGTCTGCCAGGGCCGCAGCCCTCACCCTGCAACGAGGCGTCCGCCGTGACCGCCGGCCTCCTCGACACAGGCCCCCTGCGAATTAAGCAGCAGAGCACCACAGACTTATGTCTGTACAGACTTCTGCCTTCGATCTACACTGCAGACAGCAGGGCTCACAATTCAGATCGAGTCCCGATTGCAGATGACGCAGTCCAGTAGGCAAGAGACATTGCTCCCAGTGTGGCCCGCCCGGACAAAGCATCATCGCAGGCTGCGCACACGCTGAGTGCTCAAGGTGCCACTAACTCAGTGCACCACAAGTCATCGCCACGTAGCCTTATTAAGGCAGAATTCATTAGACAAAAGACATTGCTACCAGTATGGCCCGGCCGGACCACGCATCATCGCGGACTGCGCACGCGCTGAGTGCTTCAGGTGCCACTAACTCAGTGCACCACAAGTCAATGCAATGTGGACTTATTAAGACAGATTTCATTAGGCAAAAGACATTGCTACCAGTGTGGCCCGCCCGGACCACACTTCATCGCAGGCTCCACTCACGCTGGTTGCTTCAGGTGACACTAACTGTACAGCTCAACTCAACGCCACATGGCTGTGGGCCCTTGCTGACCGCTGCCTCCGGCCTACACTGCGGTCATCAGGGCTCACATTTAAAATTGACTCTTGAATCATTAATTGCAGAGTCCAGTAGGCAACTAAGTATTACGTCCCTAAAACCTACATAATATCCTTTTAGTATCCTTGCTTCAAGAATTTGTTTTATATCAGTTATAGCTTTAGTACAATGACCAACTTCATCTTGCAAGTCCAAAGGAACACTGAATGGCAGTCTACACTGCGGACAGCAGAGCTCACAATTTGAATTCAATCTTGATTTATTAATTGCAGACAGAATTGTACTCTATGTCCTCGAATTTTGTCAAGAGGAAGTGACAAAAAACATTCCTTGATATCTGTGCTGACTACTGCCTTTGATCTACACTGCGGTCAGCAGGGCTCACAGTTCAGATAGAGTCGCGATTGCAGATGATGCAGTCCAGTAGGCAAGAGATATTCCATCATCGCTGGCTGCCCACACGCTGAGCGCCACACCTACCACTAACTGTAAGCAGCTCAAGTCAATGCCACATGGCTGTAGGCCCTTCCTGACCGCTGCCTCCGGCCTACACTGTGCTCAGCAGGGCTCACAATTCAAATGTAGTCTTCATTCATTAATTTCAGGGTCCAGTAGGCAACTAACTATAACGTCCCTGAAACCTACATATTTCGACAGTGTATTTCATAAATCTTTCATCTTTTGTTCCATACACCTACACTGCGGTTAGCAGAGCTCACAATTTAAATTGAGACATGATTTATTTATTACAGACAGAATTGTACTCTATGTCCTCGAATTTTATAAACAGGAAGTGACTAAAAGCATTCTTCGATGTCTGTGCTGTCTACTGCCTTCGATCTACACTGCGGATAGCAGGGCTCACAATTCACATCGAGTTGCGATTGCAGATGACTCAGTCCAGTAGGCAACAGACATTGCTCCCAGTGCGACTTGCCCGCACCACGCATCATCGCTGGCTGCGCACACGCTGAATGTTTCTGATTCCCCTATCTCAGTGCAGCACAACTCATGGACCCTTTATGATACAATGTTTTGTGTATAATTTCATATCTGCTGCCCCTACCTCAGTGTACCACAAGTCATGGATCCTTTACGAAACAATCTTCTGTGTATTATTTCACATCTGTTGCCCCTACCTTAGTGCAGCACAAATCATTGACCCTTTATGATTGAATCTATGTGTCTGATCCAATGATTACTGTTGTACTTGTTGCCACCACCAAACATTCCCGGAGGGCTGGCTTACACTCACCCCACACGCATCCAGCACAGACGTCACTGGACATGTGACCCTGGTAATAAAAATGAGTTGAGCGCACGTGCCCGTACCCAGTTCCACTATTTATCTGTGTCCGTGTGTTCATTATGTATACAAGATGCCGCCCCTGGGCCCTACCACATTACATTGTGCTGTGGACAGCGTATGCAACCATGTTACCTCTGGCAGTGGGGAAAACTTTGGTTATGTAACTTTCTCTCGGTCATTGTACAAGTACGTACGTAGAGTGGATCATTACAGTACTGCAAGGAGAGTGTATAGTGAATGTATAAGTGCTTGGGGATTGGCGGAGTAAATCTATAAGTACATATGCTGGCGCAGGCTAACCCCGAACACAAGCTTGGCTCTAATTGGCTGCCCTCCATGTGCCAAAAACGGAAACTTAAACTTTCCATGGCCCTGTATTGCTACAGCTGCAACACTCCACTGAATGTGCAATAAACATTCATATCCACACAGATGTGTCATGTCCACCATCTTTCATGTGTGGAACTATGGATGAATGTAGGGTCAGTGATTCCCCGTACCTTCCATGTTGGCCATGTTGTGGGACTTGGCTCACAGAGTGACACATTGGCGCTTGCGACCCGGGTGACGTCAGCACTACAACAGGGACACCCGCATCAGTTGATTCCTCAGACAGCCCAGTACGGAGCCATGCCCATAGCTCTGGAGTCATTCTTCACAGCCTCACGCAGGACTGGCATAAGCCAGGCCAGCCCACTCCGCTTACGCTTACAGGGAAGGACAACAATGCTACATGGCCCAGATTTTCATTACAGTGATCTGCTGGTCACACCCTAGTTGTCAGTGTGCCACAGCCACTCCCTCACGGCTAGTATACACCCACACCACACCCATCCAGCACACATGTCACAAGACACGTGACCCTGCCAATAAAAAAGACCGGGCACACGTGCTCGACGCCATTTCAGAGTTGCTCGCACCGGATACACTGCGGCCGGCACAGGCACACCAGCACGGGATGGTGACTTTCGGTCCACTGAGGTACGGCTACCGTAACTGCTGAGCGGGTGTGCAGCCTGCAGTGATGGCCCGTCCCGGCAGTCTGGACAGCTCAGGTTTTGTGTGCCCTGCTGGACCGCAGTGTAGGCCTGAGCCATCAGACTGCGCAGGCCTACCGCCATGTGGCGTCACCTCGCTGGTCACAGAGTTAGTGGCACCGCAAGGGCTGAGCAGGTGTGCAGCCTGTGATGAAAAGCCTGGTGCACTGGTATGTCCTCTGCCATGGAGAAATCAAGACCCAGCACCAAATGTGAGACCTGGTGGCCTGCGGAGCGGGGCTGCATGACATGCAAGGTGCGGTGTCCGCGGTCCCAGGGCTTGGGGCTTGCAGCGGCATGTGGTAGGCCCTCTTTTCTACATGCAGGTTGCGAAAGGTGAGCAGAGAGGCTTGTTAGCGCAGCGGCGGGCAGTCACCTCCGGGCAGTGGGAGTGGATGGGGTGCAGCAGCCTGGGTGCACAGCGGCAGACAGTTACCTCCGGGCAGTGGGAGTGGATGGGGTGCAGCAGCCTGGGTGCGCAACAGCGGGCAGACACCTCTGGGCAGTGGAAGTGGATGGGGTGCAGCAGCCTGGGTGCGCAGCGGCGAGCAGACACCTCTGGGCAGTGGAAGTAGATGGGGTGCAGCAGCCTGGATGCACAAAGGCGGGACAGAGAATTAGGCGTGTGCAGTTGTATGTACTCTGCCATTACTGATTCCATACTACGTTTCAGATGAGTAAGCTTGAGGGCTCCACTATGTCCTGGCACGTGGTTGGAGACACACCGGTGATGGAAAGGTGAGCTGTGAGGGTTTTGTCCACAGTGTGGCACTCACTGTCCCTCTCCATCTCTTCCTTTCTCTCCCTCACACTCTTTCTCTCTCTCTTCCTCTCTCTCTCACTCTATCTCTTCCTCTCTCTCACACTGTTTTTTTCTTTCTCTCTCTCTACCTCTCTCTCTCTTTCTCTCTCTCTCACTCTTCCTCTGTTTCTCTCTTCCTCTTTCTCATGCTGTTTCTCTCTTCTCTCTCTCTTCCTCTCTCTCACTATTTCTCTCTTTCTTCCTCTCTCTCACTCTTTCTCTCTGTCTACCTCTCACTCTTTCTTTCTTTCTCTCGCTCTTCCTCTCTCTCTCTCCTTTGATGGACGCATGACGCACAATCTTATCTTGCTTTTTGTCTAGCAGGCTGTGATTCACAGATTGACGACCCCCCCCGACACGGACCTACCGCCACGAGGCGATGACTTCAGTTCCACTGAGTTAGTGCCACCAGAGCTGAGCGCGTGTGCAGCCTGCGATGATGCGTGGAAATCCTGCAATTAACACCCTCTCTGAATTGTGAGCTCGGCTTGACCACGTGTACGCAACTTGTACCTGAGGAGGTTGCTTCAGCACGTGGTGGACCCTCTTAGACACACGCCGGTGGCGGAAGGTGAGCAGAGAGCCTTGTTTCCGCAGCAGCGAGCAGTCACCTCTGGGCAGTGGGAGTGGATAGTGTGCAGCACCCTGGGTGCACAAGAGCGGGCATACTCCTCCGAACAGTGGAAGTGGATGGGGTGCAGCAGCCTGGGTGCACAGGAGTGGGCAGACACCTCTAGACAGTGGGAGTGGATGGGATGCAGCACTCTGGGTGCGCAGGAACAGGCAGTCAGCTCCGGGCAGTTTGACTGGATGGGGTGCACCAGCCTGGGTGCACAGCAGCAGACAGACACCTCTGGGCAGTGGGCGTGGATGGGATACAGCAGCCTAGGTGCGCAGAGGCGGGCAGACACCTCTGGGCGGCGGGAGTCGATGGGGTGCAGCAGCCTGGGTGCGCAGGAGCGAAACAGAGAATTAGGTGTGTGCAGTTGTATGTACTCTGCCATTACTGATTCTATACTATGTTTCAGATGACTAAACTTCAAGACTCCACTATGTCCCGGCACGTGGTTGGAGACACACTGGTGGCAGAAAGGTGAGCTGTAAGGATTTTCTCCACAGTGTCAACACTCACTCTCCCTCTCCATCTCTTTCTTTCTGTCACTCACACTCTTTCTCTCTCTCTCAATCTGTATCTCTTCCTTTCTCTCTCTCACACTCTTTATCTCTTTCTATGTCTCTTCCTCTCTCCTTCATTCTTTCTTTCTCTCTCTCTTCCTCTCTCTCTCACTCTTTCTCTCTCTCTCTACCTCTCTCTTACACTGTTTCTCTCTTTCTCTCTCACTTCCTTGTATCTCACTCTTTCTCTCTTTCTCTATCTCTTCCTCTCTCTCTCACTCTTTCTCTGTCTTCCACTCTGTCTCACTCTTTCTTTCTTTGTCTCTTCCTCTCTCTCACTCTTTCTCTCTTTTTCTCTCTCCTTTCATGGACGCATGACACACAATCTTATCTTTCTTTTTGTCTTGCAGGCTGTGATTCACAAATTGTCGAGGGATGACACGCCATACCTGTACCTACTTTTATTTTGTTGTTTTGTTTAAATAAAATGTTTTATATGTAAATCCATAGATGACTGAGATTCTTATTTGTCCAACCTCACATGCATCTTCTTTACTATAATTGTGCGACATCAGCCAATTTGTTACGTTCCAGATTTTCTAACGTTGCTGTCACATTTGTTTGTGTGGGGGAGGTGAGGGGGGATGGCGGACAAGGGGATGGTGGCGGGGGGTGTCGGAGCAGTGTTGGTTGTCCGAGCTGCATGATCGTTGTCTCCATTGCATCTGTTGTCATTCACGTATGGCTCTGGGTGGGCTCCCCTTCATATTGCAGGTTGTAGTCTGACTTTACACCAGCTCAGAGCAGGTGTAAACTTTCTGCTACTAACGCACCTTATCACCTGTTTTGTACTCTCTTTGATGATCTTGCTGGTGGTTGAGACACTTGCGAAGTGATGTGTTTGCTGCTTTTTGCACGAGAACGCCTACTCCACATCTCATTAGCAATATTTGCCGGACCCATACGTGACGATGCTTTTTGAGGCTGCTATCGCTGGTAAACTGGTGATATGGGCTGTTTGCTCCAGCTTGTGAATGGTGCGTTAAATTTATCACCATTTTGGTTGCGATAAAGTGCCGTTAACACGGTGATATGTCATTGAGAATATACCCCTCTGTGTTTGAAAGACTTAAGAAGTACTCGAGTGCCGCGCTGGGAGCTGCGCACCCATCGCTTTCACAAGTTTGCTATGACAGTGCGGGAGAGAGCGAGGGAGAGAGACAGAGTGAGATAGCACAAGCAGCGCAAGGCTGCACGGGCACCTGGCTCCACATACCAACATGTGTGTGTGCATCGCCATCCGTGCACAGGCAATTCCCCCACAATGCAGCCCACACACATATCAATCACAGAACATCAGCAATGAAGGCAATGTGGTACAAAACTCCCCTCATACGGGTTCTGTGTCCGGTGTGTGTGGCGGGGTGATGGCTGCATGGCTGTGTTCCCCTGACACATCAGACTGCATAGGTGATGGGGCAGCATCAGATGTCGTCCAGCACCTATGCAAAAACAATTTCTGGCTCACAGAGGCGGAGCTTGCCAATTTCTAATTTACCTTCCTAGTTGGTATGCAGATTTCAAATGTCACAAACGCATGCAATTCTTTTCTTGTCACACAGTACATGTAATGCACCGCTTTCATCAAGAATGGAACCTCTCTTTATTGCTTACTTTTGAACTTTCCACTGAGAAGGTTAAAAACATCAGCAGGGAGACTACCCTTAAAACCATTGATAGGGCAGACGAAGGGGAGGACACGACTAGAGTGATTCTCGCCTACAACAATGGTTTGAAGGAAATACAACGCATTCTAGCCAAGAACTGGGACATACTGAAGAAAGATCCGATCATAGGTTCCAATGTTACATCCAGACCGCTGATCACCTACAGAAAGGGACGTAGCTTGAGGGACATTCTTGTACACAGCGACATTACCAAGAAAGCGGACAGGGGTATCAACATACAGGGTTTCTTCCCTTGTGGGCACTGCAAGGCTTGCTGCAGCAGCCACATGCAGAAAGAATATCTCAGCACCAACAGCAATAGAACCATCCCCATACGACAGTTTCTTACATGCAGTTCCTCTTTTGTGATTTACGTCCTAGAGTGCCCATGTAATATTCGTTACGTGGGCAGCACGGCCCACATGGCCAAGAAACGTGTCCTAGAACACATGAGGGCGATAACAAAGAAAGATCCACACTACCCCATTGCCAGACACTTTGAGAAATATCACTACTCAGACTGTTAAAAATTGCAATATTTCATCATTGGACAAATAGAAGTGAATCACAGAGGTGGGAACCGGGAACTCGAACTCAGAAAGCAGGAATCCACATACATCATTGAGTTAGGAACACGATACCCCAAAGGCCACAATATGGATGAAGAAATAGCAATACATCTGCATGAAGAATGATGATCTGTAACTTGTATTTTATGATATTTCTATGAGTTTTGTTTGAAGTTTCATACTGCAGTTCTTTATACATGCTTTTACTGACTTCCAGTAATATAACCTTGATCCTCTTTCTCTCTCTTCACAGGAGGAAAGGAAGGGACATGTTGGATGGAATCGATAGAATGGGTCCCTACCCTTTTCTTCGTGGCATCATTCTCCCGGAATGGCGACTGCCGCAGATAAGACTTTGCTCCACTTTTTTCTTATATTTTGTTTATTTTATTTTTTTGTTTACTCACTGTACATACACTGCCACTTGGGTTTTTTCCATGCCTCTACACAGCTTTGCAATTGACCAGGACTCATCACCCACTAGGGACGCACCAGATGCTGGTTCTCCATGTCATATTCCACTAGGGGAGTACATACATACATTGCTTTTGAGTCCAGTGCCCTGCTGCACCAATCTCCCACTAGGGGAATGCACAGCTACAATGACCATCCCTGACTGACACTTCCAGTCTTAAACATTTGCTTTCATTGACTGGCCCTTAGAAACATTACTTCCAACAATACCTCATTATGGCGACGGGATTGCACAGCTACTTGCACCATTCTCCCACTTGGGGAATGCATAGCGACTATGACCATCCCTGACTGACATTTCTAGTCTTAAGCACCTGCTTTCTTTGACTGGCCCGTAAATACACAGCTACCACGCCCATCCTTGACTGACACTTCCTTTCATTGATTGGTCATTATAAACACTACTCCAACATGGCGACCGGCATTACATCACACATGTATGACTCTGATACCTACTAATCATGTTCCGTTACTATAAGCAATATTACCGACATTTCAGATAACATATGGGACTCTGCTTATTTCATGTTGCCGCCCATTGTCATGCTTAAATGCCCATTTTCATGTTTATCAGCGTGTCTTCATCACGTTTGAAAACACATTACAAGATGGCACTCACAGCAACTTGTACTTTCCATGCTCCCTGCGATGTACTCATGTCCACTGTCAGTTTTGTATGTTATGTATTTAACGAGGCTCTCCATATCGTGCACTTGGTGTGATCAAGCCGCAAGGCGAAACGCGTCACAATTGATTTATGATGAAATAAATCGACTTATTTTCCTGAATCCTGTTTAATTGTCTCTGAGAGCGCGAGTGATTTGTCTTGGGATTTTGTATTGGATTATCGGCTGCTCCGCCGACTCTGGCGCCACCTCCCACGGGACTCCGGCTTCCAGCAGGAGCATCTTGTTTTGTGGATATATATATATATATATATATATATATATATATATATATGTATATATATGCTCGGCGCTGCTACCTAATCCTACCTTCCTACCTAATCCTACTCATGTTGTTGGCGCTCGCATGGAAGTCAAGCAGAAACTTCTCTGTCCTCTCACTGAGATAGTGGAAGTTATTGGTATTGGTGAGCTATCACATTCTCTGACTTCTCTGTGTCTGTATTTTTTTTGTAGCTCGTACAGTCCCAACTTGCAACCCCAACCAATTTTCCAGTGATATGTAGTAAGTAACTAGTAACTATGCATGCATCTGCATGTATGCATTGAAAAAATGCAGACTGTGGTGAGCTGTCAAAGGTTGAGAGATCGAGAATAAGATGAAAAGCAAAGATCAATTGTTGCAATTTATTAGTAGTTCCAATGTAGTTTAGGAAATTTGGAATAGGGTTAAAAATTTAAGAATATATCCACAATGGTAATAGAAGAGGAGATCTGATTTATAAACGTCAAATCAAATGTTACTGTGTTTCCATCTCCCAGTCAAAACAATTTGGGGGAAATTAACTGTACCACTATTTTATTTTTATTTTATCCATGGGAAGGAGGGATATGGCGAGTACCACCACCATAGCGCAGGTGTGTGTCTGTGCTGGAGGTTCCTCCATGAGTACAGATAGCTATGTTGGGCCCAGTAAGTCCTCCTGTTAATATTATTTATTTTCCTACTTTTATTCTAATTTTACCGCTCCATATTTAGAATTACTTTTTTCCTTTTACTGTGCCTGTCTCCTAATTTTTTTCAAACTCTTTGATCTGTTTCCTAAATCCTTCTTATCCCTACATTATCCTATTTTTTAGTTACTTTCTCTATATTTCAAGTTTCTGAACTTGACTTTAAAAATATCGCCACTAGTCTCTAGATTCCTTTTTATTCTTCTTTGTCAGCAAGCTTTCCCTTTCTCCTTATAGACTGGTGGTACAGTAATACTTAGAGAACACATTTTAGGTCAGGTACTCTACTATGAAGATTGCATGCAGCTAAGGTATTCTACGCATGTGTTTTGAGAAGGCTTTCTATTTCTTGCTCATGCTCAAACAGTACTGTAAAACAAGAGAGTGGCCATGGTCATGGTGGACCCCCCAGTGTTGTGCATGTATTATTATCATGGTATACCAGCAGTTAATGACCTTGCAGCATGGCTGGAAGTATGATTAGGAGGGTAGCCCCATTGCATTTGCCAACTAAGACCATATGTCCTTCATTGACCAATTATTGAACCACTTCATGGCGCTTCAATAACTCAGGATCATTATAGCTCCGTCCCTCCATAATTGCAACTAGATTTTGTTTGGCTTGACTACCTGGCTTTTTAATGATTGGCAACCAACAAAATGCCCAATGTGATGTTTTGAATTTTTGATAGAAGATTATATTGTAACCGAACTGTAGTGATGTTTTATTTTATGGTGTGTTTTGCTTAAAAAACAGGGGGAGGCATATATAGCATCTAAAATTTTAAATGGGCAATGCTTTTTTCTAGCTGCACAGACCACCAGTTCCAGGGGTGGTGTCAGTGGAGGGGACACGGCTTCAGAGGTCACCAGTGAGGGGGTAGAACCAGCAGCAGCAGGGGCGGGCAGTGGTAAGTCACATTGCTTACTTATTGACAAATTGTAATATACTCACTGCAAGGTCATTGACTGAGTCGTGAACAAAATCCTTCTTTAGCAGATACAGTGGGAGTTGAATAGTTATGTCCTCTTCTATCTGCAACTCAGCAGAAAAGGGTTCATAAGTGAACTTTAAGAATGACAGGTTGATGGGAAAGACGAAACAGGATGAAGGCGAAAGGATGGGTGACATGTATGTAATATATGAGTGAAAGGATACATGTGTGAAAGGCTGTATAGAGGTGTTTCATGATGATAGGAACCAACCTGCAGGGCTGGGTGCAGGATGGTTGAAAGGAATTCTTAGGTGGGTTAAGGCAAAACAAGATGGGCGAATGGAATGGGTGAAAGCAAGGATGCAAGGCTGGGTAAATGAATGTTGGTGAAGGGTTTGTTCGGAGAGATGTTTGGATGGATGGATTGATTGGATAATGATGACTAGTTTTCTTTGACGAAAGAGTGGATGAGAGAATGTAAAGCTTAAATGGTGCACATCAAAGCCTAGGCTGAAGAGTAAGAATACTAGAAGAACAATGCAATGTTGAATGGAGTCATATAATTTGATTAACTTCTGTGGATGGGACAGTCTGTGACGAATGTGCCAAAGCTATTTACTGGTACTTCATTTCGTTAACTGAACTGCAGTACATCGCTTTTCCCACGTCTACTTGCTCAAAAGGACATAGGTTATAGCTGAGGGAGTTGAGGGTTAAATCGGCCTGAGGTGATAACAAAATTAACATGCACATAGCAACACAAGGATTCTTGTTCGGCAATCTCTGTTGACAGCTTGTATGACCAAGTGCAAAACAAGAGTAGAGGAGCACGGTTTCTATACTGGATATCAAGATATCAATAACTATCACAAGAAAAATACATTTTTCAAACAAACTAGAATAGAAGTATTTTTTCGCACCAAGGACAACACGACAACCTTCTTCTTTTGAAAAACGTTTTCTTACTATTTTCTTTTGTTCATAATTCTTCATTACAATGCATATGAATAACAAGATACAGCCACAGCATACGCATTTCATCCCAACCTCACAGGACTTCTTCAGGGCAAGGTCTAAAAATGCAAGACTCCAATTTTTCAAAATGATGATGACATAGCCCTTTTAAATCTGTTTAACTCTATGAATATATAGTTCTTTTTCAACAAACTGCATCAACAAAAACTGTGTACTCCACAGTAGTTCTGTTTTAATTACTTTGTAATTCAAATTTGGATTAGTTCACCACCTCCACAACCCTTTAGTGAAGGCTTTATCTGAGTATAATTACAACATTTGTTTTTAGTATTCTGCAATGTTCTCGTTCTATCAATTTTAGCGGTGGTGTCAATACCTATTGAGGCATTTTGGCATTGTCTGATTGACGCGGAAGAGATCCTCGTGTATGAAGGGCGTGTATGACCAGCTATTAAGATAAAATCTAAATACCTTGACAAAAAATCTAACAGGCTTCCCAAACTTTGAAGAGACAAAGGTACAATCAATCACTTTGGACAGTTTTTAGTGGACTGATCTCCTATAAAAATATGCAAATTAAAAGGTCAGACAAGAGATGCTAAAAGAATATTCAAATTGTCTGATCATACCAGAATCATTACTGTAGCTAAAGCTAAACCATTTATTAGTAAATGGGCCTAATATGTGAAGCCTTAAACCATCTAAGCACTTTACTAGGAAACCCCTCAAAAGCAAACAAAACTGATGTGTTGCTGTGTTTATTCTTCCTTAATTCCTTTCTGACAGTTAGAGCTTGTGCCATTTGCCTTTAGTTTCAAGAGAGTGGGTAGTGGGGCTGAGACTTTAATCACATCAAATCAATGGCCCTATGGGGCCATCAACACACTGCTACTGTGCCACCTAGTACATAATTTGAAAAACATGTTTCTTGTATCTGGTACAAAATGTCCAACAATTATGAAGGAGTCTTCATCTTTGTATATCCTTTTGTAAATATCATCCTTGTTAGGCCAAATGATGTCTAAAATGTTCGTAGTCCATGGATGAAAAACATAGCTCATAGTACTACGTAGAAGTTGCTGTAGCAGAAACAAAAGGGGACTTTTTTTATTTGGTGAAGAGAGTTTTCACATGCAACTTAAAGCTACTGGTATTATAGTACCTCCATTTACTATTTATCTGTAGTAACACAATGTAGTCCTCAAATATTTATAAATTCCTTTCTCACAGTTAAAAAGAGTCCTTCATTTCTAACAGCTTGCTATAGACAATACCCCCAATAGGCCGAATAATGTCTCAGAGACACATAATCCATATATTTGTCAACACAATACCATATTTTCTTATCCTAGAACTTGGGTTGCAGAATTTACATATATGAGTTTGGTAACTTTTTGTGTAGTCTTGATTTGAATGTCACTTGTACTTCATTGCACTCTGTCCATCCTGTGTTAAATGTATTGTCCAGAGGTTATATTAACTCCTTCATGAAATATGATTGCTATAGTTGTGAAAGTTCTTTTTGGGATAGAAATTTGTGCAGCTTTAAAGTTCGTAATTTCAGTTCCTAACTTAGGGGCCGATTACGATGGCGGAAGGATCGTCACCGCCAGCTCGGCGGTGGCGATCCTTCCATCAATTGAAAGCAATTTTCCCACCGCCGAATTACGATGGCGATGGGAATCGCTTGAGGACCGCAGTGGTCGCAAAGACCGTCCGCCACGGAACCGCCACAGGCAATCATTATGATTGCCTGGTGGAGCGGCCAGCATGCTTAAAATGGTGGCGGAGTCTAGCAGGCTCCGTCCACCGAATTACGATGCTGGCAGAAGCGAGCCTTTCCGTGGCGGGTAAACCGCCATTGAAAGGCTGGCGGGGATTAAATTCGGGGGCCCGTTGCGGGCCCCCCTTGTGTTGGGGGGAGGTGTATGTGCACTGGGGGTACCCATGGTACCCCCCTGCATTTCAGTGCACTACGTGGCAGGCACCGTGTGGTGCCTGCCAAGTAGTGCAGTGAAATGCACAACACGCATTTTCAACATTGCGGCGGGTGCTGCTGTCAGCAACAACCACCGCAATGTTAATATGCAAGATGCGTCCGCCATGGTGGCGGTCGCATCCTAATCCGGTGTGCGGGACCGCCGCATGTACGGCAGATGGTCCCGGTTTACACCAGGATGGCGGACGGACTCCAGTCCATCCGCCATCCTAATGAGCCCCTTAGTACCATCCACTATGCATCGTTGTAGCATGACTATGATATATTTTTCATACCTCTGTGGAAACAGCATTGACATAAGTTCTGATCTGCAGTTTGGACAGGTAATATCTTGATGGGTGTTTATAGTTAAATCTTCAAACGGCGCAGCTTCACAATCTGGTAATGTCAAGTAGAGGAATCGTTCTGAATTGATTTCAGTGCTAGACGCAAATTCACAATCTTCACAGTTATGGGTCCATTTATAAATTAAACCAAATAAGTCATTGATATTCACCATCGTCCTAGCATTATCATTAGAAATTCTTGAGAATCCTGCTGAAGATTTTAAGAGAACACTACTGATCGTGTACAATAAACTGTGAGTTTTCTTATTCCAGTTGCAGAATGTATAATACTTCTGACGCTTCTTAATTCTTCAAGTAAACTACACAGTTGTGAAGACATTCTTTTATCTACCTTTTCTTTATTAGAATTTATAAAATGAGGCAAATTATATAGTCCATTTAACACTACATTTGCATAACAGTTCACTCCAGATTTATTATTAAAGTGATAGCCTTGTATTTCCTCATTGTGCTCCAGTTTTCTTTTCTTTCCTCCTTATTGATTTTCTTTTTGTTCATCATTCTGTTCAACTCTGATAGACTGATTAGATAGTTTCTGCTTTGGACACGGTATTGCTTTTTGAACCACAAAATACTGTTCTAAATGGGGTGCATATTTAGCTCTTAACCGAATATACTCTATTTCACAGCTCACTTCAGCACTTACTTTCTTCTCATCAAAATCAATCAGAAATAAACTAGACAATTTTCTAATTCAGGACAAATCAACATATGACATTCCTTCTTTGAATACACTACTAACAATATTAACAAGACCTGTATCTACACTTAAATCTTGCAATTTATGAAATAGTTACTGCATACGCTAAAGACACTGGGAACTGCTTTCGCTGGACATACAAGTCTTTCACAAGTAAGCAACAGACAATTCGTCTACCAATCTGCTTAACTTCTGTAATATCATAAAATCTTATGGCTAAGTATTCCACATCATTTATGTTTGGATAATTAATACATTTCATAACTTTACCCATTGTTCCATTTACTAGCCCTTCTTCAACATTTAAATTACGACGTAAGATTACATGACAATTTTCACAGATACGTAACTGTCCAATCCTGCAGTTTTCAACACAGACTTTTCTAAACTATCCAATTTCGATTGCAGTTTTTCTGTTAGCAGCACTGTAACTCTTTGATGTTCCATTTTATCATTTGCTCTAATTTCGACAATCTCTTTTTTTCCAGTTGCAATAATTGTTCATTGAAATTACTACACTCCTCTAGAGTTCGCATCAAACAAACAATAGATTTTTCTTCCTTAACAAAATTGTACATTACTTCAACAGCTGAAACATTACTTGGAAACAAATTTTTGAAGAAACAGGTTTGTAATACTGTCTGTCCCTCTTTTTTGACGACTTCCACTCTTATATACTTTAGTATGTCTGCATAATGCAAATCTGATGCTTGGTGCATATTTTGGATTAACTCTTTCTATTGAAAGTTTTCCAAAATGTTTACATTTCCAATACTTCATAATGAATTCCTTGTTTCATTATGTAGTAATTTCTTGAATACAGGTTGTCCTTTTACATGAGTTAGTTGTAGCGGGTCTCCAAAGACTATTAAGTGTTTTCCTCCAAAAAGTACATCGTAGACAGTTTTTAATATTTGCTGCATTTTTAAATCTATAAAGCTAGCATTAGGGTAGACACCATACTGACTTCCTCAATAATTAGTAGCTTTAATTTCTTTAGTATTCCTGCTACTTCATAACAAGCATCACCAGATAATTTGTTGTATTGTAATTTTTTGTCTTGTTCGACAGGCAGCATTAATAATTGATGAAGGGTAACTCCTTTAACATTAAGAGTGGCTAAGCCTGTTGATGTGGTGACTACACACAACAAATTGAAAGCTGTTGTCTTCTGTCAGTACTTTAATAAAAAAGCTTTTTCCAGTTCCAGCTTGAACTAATTTATATGTAGAACATGCACACTTCTTATTCTCATGGAGAAATCTATTTTCTACTTTACCTTTTACCTCTTCAAAAATGTTTTTCTGATCTGCTTTCAATTGATGTATTAGTAGTTCTAGAGCCACAGTTTCCGTTCATACTTGCTGCATTGCAGTCTCCACTTCATTCGTAGCTATTGCAGCTGTATTTTCAATGATTGACTGTCCAAGAGAATTTTGACTTCCAGGTGCTGAATTTTGACTGCTCTGAGAACTCTCTCTTGCAATCTCAGCAACAATTGTTTCTTCTTGTTCAATCTCTTCTCTCAGCATTTGAAGATACACTGGAAACACACAGCACTCAATGCTGTCTTTCACAGCATTGAATGAGTCTTCATAACAGTCAAATTCTCCATGGCTTAAACAACTGTAACTGGAGTTTGGCAACTTAGCTTTCGATGGTTGATTACATTTCCTTTGTTCTATCTCACCAAACATCCTTCACATCCAGCCACTGCAAATTTACCTTCATCTATGTTTTCACTGACATTACTTCTGCAAGTAAAATGTTGAAGTATCCCAAAAAGACACATACTTTCCAGATGACGACTTCATCTTGGATAGTACGTACCCAGCATGATACTCTTCAGAATGTATGTACTGTGTGGCTCAAATTCAGAAAGATATTGAATTTCAGGAAAATAATTCAGTACAATGTTACCAGTATTAGCAAGCCCTAAACTCACCCATAGAACACCTCTAGATTTAGAAAACAAACTATCTAAGCTTAAATCATCTACACATTCATAGGAGCCTATCTCTCTGTGAGAAAGCATTTTCAAAATAAAAATGTACAATTTATTTGTTAGACTGTTTTCTGCTGAAATCTCCTCCCACATCTCTTTCATCTCAGTTTTCTCTGACTTTGTTATATAAGATGTAATGTACATAGCAACAGCAATTGATTTGTCTGCAACAAACTGCATATCCATGTTTGCACTCCACATCTTCAGAATCACAGGATTGTAGTCTTTAATGTACTTGGAGGCCTCTGTTCTTCTTAGGTTGTACGTGTTTTTTGGAGAATTCCTCAAAAGTGTATGTCTGACTGCAGACAAAAAGCTGTTGACTCTTCCTTGTGAGTTGACAGGCCGTGGAAATCCGAAACAACATGTTGTATAATATTCCCTTTTGTTCTGTATTTTTGCTGACAATATTTTCTGCATCTATGATTTTGGAATTGTAGCACTTGTTCTCTTAATATGTTGCCACTACTCTTCTTTGGGATGGAGCAAGTTACATACTGCTCAATAAAAGACAAAACAGACTCATCACTGTTTGTTCCAAACTTTGGGGCATCTTTTACCCACAACAGCATGTGAATATGGGGAACACCTCTGGCTTGGTACTCTTTACGCCAAAAGAAATCAATCACTTCACCAAGAGGAGGTTTTGCTTTGTTCAAGATGAAAGCCATCATTCTTGAAATCTATGATTAAAATATCTGCAAACATTTGCAGGGACTAGTGGGCACAGTTCTTCTGGCATCTTCAGATCAATGTCTTTTATATTTAAATTTGCCTCCTGCAAGAATTCTAGCAGGTCATCCCATGCATATTCAGCATAACTCAGTGTCAGGAACCAAGTAGGTGCTCTAAGGTTCCTCAACATGCACTTGAGTTCACCATGATGCCAATACCAATATTCATTAGTCCCACGCTGACATGTCATTAGGTTTATTGAATTGTATTCCAAGTGCTCATCTTTTCCTTGAACTTTTTCCCAAAGTTCTCTAGCTGATATATTATGCAAATTAACTCCCGTTTTTAGAATATGATTAATGGCATATGAGAGACCAGACAAGTCACTCTCAAATAATAGGTGAAATATATATGGAATACACTGACAAAAACTAGTATCTTCTGAATAAAGTCTACTACATCTATACTCAGCTGCAGGTATTTGCACAGGCCGCTCCTCATACCTGCTACCTACTCCAGTAGGAAAAAGATGTGAGAAACACCAAGCTTCTAAACTTTTTTCCCCACACACTTAATTGAGCACCTTTTGCTTCCTTCATTTGAAACAGCTCAATGGCATCACCAATAACCTTTTTAGAATGCAAAAGTTGGATGCTATAATGTTCATAAATTTCTTCTATCCATGACTGATCCACCTTCCCAGTCTGACCTGTTGAAGGAAATGTCTGATCCTCCATATGTGTGATTTCTCATAGGCTTTCCACATTTCTATAGTAAACATTGTTTTGTACCGGATATAAAGTAGTTTTTTTTAACTTTGGTAACATCTGCTAACTCCTGCCATATCTTCTTATTCTTGGTATGCACACCATTTACAAGAATTACTAGTCCTTCCTCTAAATCTCTATCTACCCCTACTGTGTCAATGTTTTTCTTGACATCTAATCGCTAATACACTACTCAATCTTTCAGACCTTTTTGCAACTCTGTTGGGGATAACTTGCCTGTATTTGGCTCCATACGTACTATAGCCTGAAATGGATGTATAGTTTGGATAAGAATGGACTCATAAATATTTAAACCTTGAAGTGTTTCGGGAATGTGAACCAGTTCTAACTAGCAGGCATTTTATTATCGTCTAATTTATTGCAGCAGTACTTACGTATAACTTGTCGTATGGACAAGTCAAATCTTTCTCCTACAAATAAGTACAGTGCAAACATTTGCTAGTTATCATTATTCTCTATTTCACTTTTTAAATATGAGTTAACAGACTGCTTTGATTCTTGTAGTGAGTTCATCAATAGCATATACATACATACTGTGGTTTTTCAGCACATACTGTCTTAAATTGTAATATCTCTTCTTCAAAACTATCAACTGTAGTGCCTGACTCCTGTTCTACAACTCATCCTGTTATCAACTCTTAAATTTCCCTACAGTCCTGTTCTGGACTAAAGAAACAAAACTGCACATCATCATAAACCTTTTCTACCTCTGCCACAGTACCATACAAAAGTGCCCTATTAATTTCTCCTAAACATAAAGTAGGAGTTTTCACATAATTCAGCCTCCTAACTAAAGTTTGCATTGTTGATTGGTGTACAGCTAACATCCCAAAATGAGGAAAGGTGCTTTGGCACACTTTCTTTGATAATCAAGCTAGAGAGTGTCCTTGCAAATGTGCATGTTTTCTCAGCTTGCAAGGATCCAAACCTTGAAAAGTACTTATTTTGTGTTTTAAAATTTGCCTTGGAAATATACGTAGAAATTTCCTTAATATATATCAATAGATTGCTGTCTAATACTACAAACACTACTACAATTCCGTTTATATACAGGAGCCTTACTATGCCTACCTTGTACTTCTTCTGCAATAACTTCTTCTACATGTTTAGGTACCATCACCTCTTTTACTATAAGACTGCCTTTCTTTATTTCATAACATCGTCCACTTTCATCAATAGCATGAACAAATCTGTTATCCTGAAAATAGTTTTCTTTATTAAAGAAAGGCTCTGTACTAGAAGTATGCATCCATTCTCCACTAAAAACTGTACAAAAGTTACTTCTATTCACTAATATTTTTCTTCTGGTTTTGTATCTTCATGTACAACACTATTTTGTCAAGACTAATTCTATTTAGAACCAAAATGAAAAGCTTCCTCTTCAAATCAAAGGCCTTATCAACTACTCTCTCAACTCATTCTTTCTGTTCCAGTGCCTCTCTCCTTCTTCTATGCTTTTTCATAGTTCTTTGTAGATTTATAACCACTCTACTATTAAACATTCTAGCTCTGATTTCCTTAAACTGCTCTGTCTCCTGCTTAACATGCGTTCATGTATTTTACAATATTTTTTGTTTTTGCAATGTACATTTTGTCCACTCTTATTGTTTCTCATAGGCATAAATTGAATCAAGTTCTTTATTTTCTAATCTTTGTAAGTGTGTGCATATACTTTTAAGAAATGTCTTTGTACTCTTACCAGTAGCTCTTTTTTCTTTTCACCACTTTTTTCTGTATTTTGTCCCTTTTGTAAATCATTTCTGCAAACATACTGTAGTTGCTTCTGTTGCTTTTCGTCTGCGCTTTAGTGGGCATTGCAACTGTATGTAGTTATGCAGATATTGTTCTGTAAAAATAAGTATATTTTAATGTTTACCCTAGCCAATCTACCAACTACTTTAATAGTGACTCACACATAATACAAAATCAGTTTTCATGTTATGTTGCAGTTTTAAATCTACAGATGAACCTAGAAATATTACTACTTGCACTTACTAATATAACAAACCCAGAGCAAAACACAAAACTTTATTTATTAGTTACCTTTTAAAATGTTAGCACCTTCTTGTACAACACAGCTACAGCATATCTCACTTCTCACTTATACATGGTGAAAGAACTGTTTATCCCTTCTGTAGTAAATTTGAAAATGAACATCAAGGTAAGGAGGCATATTTACAAGCCTGATGCACTTTCCGGAGCATCTTTTTTGGCACACCAGCACCATAATGTGGTGCTCCATATTTACAAAGCCACGTAAAACCACTCTGCATAGCTTTTCATGGCCTTATAAATACTGGCAGTTTCAGGCTGTGAGTGTTCCTATGCAAAATCCATGGTTTCTACCACATACCCAAATTTATAATGCATTTACAACAATTTGTAAACCTGGCAATGTGTCAGAATCCTACACCTCCCAAAGGGAAGTATAGGGAGATGTAACAAGGAAAAATACTTTCCTTTCTCCTCTTTTTTCCTATTTGTATGCGTGCTTCATTCTAAAGCACATAAACAAAGTGGTCGCCATTGGGTAGTTATAGTTAGGACTTAGTTTCCATAGGAAATCTTTTTTTGACTTGCCTATAACTTTGGCGACATTTGACCAATCTTCATGAAATTTTCTCAAAAAAAGTGTAAAAGTAGGTTCTTCGTGTCATGGAAAGTTTGGGGGTGATCCATGCAGTGAGGACTGAGAAATAGGGGTACAAAATTAGGGTGCGCTTGTAATGTTAATTCCCATTGGAACGCATTGTCGAACACACTGCCCAAACCGTTAGCTGGAATTAAACCAAATTTGGCAGAAAGGTAGATGTTGTTACATAGATTGTGCTTTTTTGTTATTTGGTGCAAATCTGTTCACATTTTTGGGAAATTAAATCCAAACAATAAAGTGATATCTCTGGCCGCAGATATTTTGTGATGCTGTCGCAGTGATCACTGTTATATTGCGTTGTGTTCGTGGACAATTGTGAATCCACATGCCAGCAGGAATGCTGTGATTGGCTTGACGTAACCTGAGCAGAAAGTTGTGGCTGCCATTTTATCAATCGGGAATGGTTCCCAGGGATGCACATTTCTGTGAAAGGTAACATAAGGGGTCAGGATGGTGGTACTTTGACCCCATGTTTGAGAAATGGGGTTGTTAGTGACACAAGCTATGTGTCCAGAATTAATTATTTTTTTATGCAATATTTGCGATGATGACGCCACTATCAAGCGCGGCCCTTCTATGTACCATTGAAGGTACATCGCGATTTTTGTGACGTCATCTCAAATATTGGTGGAAATATAAAACAAAAAGTATCTATATCTATATACACACCCTCGCTGGTCACAGTCACAGACGTGTACCTACTCACATATGCAATCAGGCACTCATATACCCACTCACAGATGCACTCAGCAACTCATGCACCCACTCACATACATAGTCAGAGACTTATACAACCAGTCACAGACCCACTCAGAGACTCATGCACCCACTCACACACCCATTTAGAGATTGGTGCACCTCCTCAGAGCCACTCAGAGACACATTTACCCAGTGACAGACCCACTATGACACTCATGCACTGACTCACAGACCCACTGAGAGACTTCTGCTTCTACTCACACACCCACTGATAGATTGATGCACCCACTCACAGATCCCCTCAGAGACTCATGATCCCAGGTACAGACCCAGACAAAGACTGATACACACACACACTCACAGAACCACTGAGAGAATTATGCTTCCACTCACACACCCATTGAGAGATTGATACATCTATTCATAGACCCACTGAGAGATGCATTCACCCACTGACAGACCCAATATGACCCTCATGCACCGACTCACAGACCCATTGAGAGACATATGCTCCCACTCACACATTCACTGATAGATTGATGCACCCACTCACAGATCCACTCAGAGACTTATGCACCTATTCATACATCCAGTAACAGACTCATGTACCCATTCACATACCCACTCAGACACTCATATATCCATTCACATACCCACTCAAACAATCACACACCCACTCACATACAGAGTCAGAGACTTATAATCCCACTCACAAACTCACTCAAATACTCATGTGCCCATTCATATACCCACTCATAGACTTATGCACCCACTTATAGACCTACTGGAGAAATCATGCAACCAGTCACAGACTCACTTGGAGACTTATGCAAATGCTCACATAATCCAGTGAATCATTAATACAAACTGTAATAGAGATATTAAGAGACTGATACATATTTTTATAGAGTTATATAGATAGTGATTTAGCTAGTGTGATGGCTAGAATGAATTATATAGTTATAATGTTTGAATGTGGTGTTGGCTATTGAATTCCTGCTATTGCTTTGTGCTTGTTTTCATGATTTATCTGCAATCGTCGCTGGTATCAATGTCATCGCGACTCCCAGCGTCAACGCAAAAATGGAAAATAGGTTTTAAGGATGGTTTTTATAGACACTCAATAGAAAAGCATGACTTTAGAGCATACAGTAATAAATGTCTAGTGTGTAAAATACTGCAATTTGTGTGCATATATGTGTTTTTCCCTTTATGAAAAAGGCACAATCATCACAGTTAACGACATTGTTGCGATGCTCTGAATAACTGTGAAAACAGAAAATAGATTTTAAAGATGGATTTTTAAGACACTTAGTACAAAAACATGAGTTTAAACATATTTTTTTAAGAAGCACATTTATAGTGATATGCTTAGAGAAATGTTTAGAATAGATTTTTTTTGTTATTATATTGGATATGTTGGTGGCCGTTGAATGTTTACTTTTGTCTTGCGATTTCGCTACGTATTCGCGACAATCGCATCATTGTTGCAAAGATTCCCAAAAACTAAAAAAAAGGTTTTTAAAAAAATAACAATATTTCGGGTACCAGGGTGGCTCTGACAAGAGCTATTGTTTTGATTGTGTATATATGACAGTTACACATAAGAGCACCCTGTTGCCTTCGTCTGTAAAGTGCACTCCATCATTTCTATAAATTCCATGCATATCAAAATGCAGGTTATTGTTATAGATTTAGCCCATGTTACGGTATCTGAGGAATGTAGAAACAGTTTTATTAACATGTTTCTTGGCTTTGTCAATCTGTGGACAAAATTGATTTGACAACTTCCATTTCTGCCTTTGGCATATATTAGAGTACATTAAGACATTGTGAGGGAAAAGTGACATTAGTTCGGCAAAGGTATCCTTCATTAGGATTTCCAGCCCTACCCCCGGTCAATTGGAAGGGTGTTATAGGGATTATATTTAATCTCCATTTTATTTTTCCTTTTTAACTTGGCACATTCTTGAGATGGTGGTTTGCATATGTTTTTCACTTACACTAGAAAATGACATGCATGCATTTATTTTTGGTAGACATTGTTTTGTAGTCTGCACTGTTAAATCCCGGAACACAGATACTAGAACACAAAACCTTTGCTATATTATGTTCTAGTAGGAGATGACTCTTCTTCTCTAGACTAACTAAAGATGTTATTGAGAGCATTGGCTGAGATGCAGTTCTGCAGGTCCTGACATTCATCCTGGGAAAGAAGATAGCTGTGCAAGCAAAGACGTGTGCAGGCTTGCATGATGAGATGAAGTGCATTTATTAATGCACTGAGGCTGGCTTCCTGAGACATTATACCAAGGAATGGGGTTATATCATCCCAACTGGGTCTGGCAGTACACCCATCATGTTCTCATTAGATTAGAGATATTAGAGACAGATAGGGGTAACATTAGGAACAATTAACATGGTTGAATTTTTGTGTTTTTCACCATTCGAATAATGCTTATAACTATGATGTGTCTCATCTGTCTAATAATCACAGTTCATATTTTACTTACACGGATTAGATATTTTCAATAAACATTTGAAATGCATTATTGTTTCTTTACTTTGGAAAATCTTTGGCATGCAAAAGTGACAAATGTAAGAGCTAAATCTGTGTCCACAAATTCCTTGTAAATAAGAGTTGTCATGTTCGAGGCTACCAACATCATTTATAACTCTGGAAGTTTAGGAGTTTAGATGTAGCACTCTGAGCTAGCTGAACCAACATTTACTGAAAATATAGGAATATGCTTTCTCTGTATTATGATGTTTTGTTGATCCAATACAAAGTCCTACTAAATCTGTAGGAACCAAATAACACAATCTTTCCCTCACTGAGGCTTTACTGGCAGACCATGGTACACTGTGAGAGACAACTGAGCCATCATTATCATCTAAGTAGAAGAGGAAATGATGCTGAAGTTGTTTTTTGTACTTTGGCAGGTTGTAAACAAGCACCTTAATTTGCCATCTAATCAGGGATTGCAAGCTCTAATTTGATGGAGTGTGGTCAGAGAGACCAACTACAATATTGCTGCAGGTCTTAACTTCGGAGAGCATTCAACCATGGAGTTGAAAATAGTCTATGTGTGACTAAGTACCATGCAGACAAGGTAAATAGTGCACTCAAGCGGATGTAATAGGCATAACATATCAATTTGAGCACAATCTCTTAATAGGTCCTGAAACAGAGCCCTGTCAGATCTGTTATAGGTACCTGGCCTCCCAGATTTGTCAAGAACTGGATCCACTACCAAGTTCCAGTCCCTCATCAGTAAAACAGGCATTTTCTGAAAGGCAAACATAAGCCTAGCATGGTGTGCCAAGAAATGGATCTCATTTGTTGGGATCATTAATTGATCATAAGAGGATGGTCCATCCCAGGATGTACAATTTTACAAGGACCCAGCAACCCTCTTTGTCCTTCCAAGTTTTGAGAATCTTGCAGGGAAGACTTTTCCTTATAAGTATTATTACATTTTTGGGATCAGCTAAAGGAGGGAGAGTAATTTCCTTGGATTGCAACTGAACTGCTGCTGCTAACAACAGTTTCCACCAACACTAAGGAGTTGTCTAGTGCAGCAGTTCTTACCCTATGGTCTCCGGACCCCTGGGGGACTGCAACACCTACACATGGGGTCCACAAATGTCTAAAGAAATAAATAGTATTAACAGATTAATAAAGAACATATTCATAGAAAGTAAAATTAAAAATAGAAAGTTATAAAATGTCAATGGAATTTGACATTGGAAGCTAAAAGATTAGGGGGAGATTTACTCATATTTCATGCAATAAGACAACTTGCTGTGCTGCTTTACATGAAAGAGACACAGCAGACATGTGCCATATCTACAAAGATATGGCACATTTCTTCTGTCTCCTTGCACTGGGGCACTTGTGGCATGTTGGCAGTTGTGATATCGGGTGCAGAGCTGGCGTTGGTCCAGGCCTCTGTGAGGAAGGTGACATCAGGCGTGTGAGTGTTGAGGAGGTCCCAGATTTCTATAGCATGTCTGTGCAGGGAGAATATGTTAAGGAGGATGCAGGTCAGTGGCCTATGTGCAGTAGCGTCCGGTGGGTTGGGGTTGGCTGCCTGGGTCTGGGGGTGGGTGAAGGTGTGGCAGCAGGAGATCGGGCCTTGGGTGTTGCTCGGCATTGAGAGCTGGCAGTTGTTGTTGCATCTGGGGTTGAGTGCTTGGAGAGTGCTGGGATTGTAGCAGCGGGGGACCAGTGTACCTGGCACTGGTCACAGTCGGGTTGCAGACGGGTGCCTACGGGCTCACCTATGGTGAGCCTTCGGCACAACTGTGGTGCGCCCAGTGCACGCGGCCGCGCAGCTGCTGTCATTAAGTAGGGGTCAGGGACGGTAGTCAGCTGGGTGGTGGAAGTGACACGCTGGGTGGGAGAGGGGCCACAGGGTGCACAGGACGAGGGAGCGGGTAGGGCAGGAGGGAAAAAGATAGGAAATCAAACCTGGCAAAGAGAGAGAGGCACAAGAGGAGGAAGCCAAAACACGAGAAAAAGGCAAAAACGAGAGAACTAAGCCAAAACAGAAGAAAGCAAATAGGCAAAATATGAGGCAAAGTACGAGAAAGCAAAACAGGCAAAGAAAAAGAGGCACAAAGTGGGGGAGGGCAAACACAAGAATAAGGCAAAAGTGAGAGAAAAAAGGCAAAACAGGAGAAAGCAAAAAAGACAAAATATAAGAAGAAAAGAGGCAAAACAAGAGAAGTGAGGGGCACAGAACAGAGCAAAATAGCAGAAGAGCAGAGTGCTCTTCTACTAGACCACCAGGAATGAGGCACAGGCAGGACCCTGCGGGTAGAGGAGGGCCTCAAACACCTACCTGAAGGGCTCAAGCTGGTGCTAAGGGCAGAGCCTTAACGGTGGAGCTGCACCGGGGACAGCAGTTGACTCTGACCAGGAAGTCAGAGGTCTTTCCTGCTCTGACTTGATCTGCTTATCCTCTGCACTGCTGGTCTTCTTGACAGACTTTAATGGTGATTGTGATTTGACTCTGTCTTTACAGTGTCTCTATCTACAATTTGATGTAGTCAAGCCCGATCAGACTCCTATTGAGATGGACTCATCAGTCTTTGATGCTGTGCAAGGCTCTTATGTGACTTCAAAAACATGGGAGTGTTTTATGTTGTGTGGTAGGATCACTCAGAACAGAAATATCCATAATAATCATCTAATATGTGAAGAAACGTTTCCAAGTTGCAAGAATCATTCTTTGATTTGTACATTAAGAAGCGTTGGGAGCATATCCTTTAAGAAACCTGACATTTCATGTTTCTCTGTGATTTTCAGTCTTGCATAAATGCAAAAGATGTTTTGCCACTCCCTGTTTTCAAGATCAGTGGCCTTGGGTCACAGGTATTCAAGGTCTCTCCTCCAGTTAGGAAGTATCATTTATTGCAATTCCAGTGCCTGCAACCACCTGTATGCCTTATTGATCCTGAAAGCAAAGATCTCCTGACATGTTGTCACCCCTGATGTCAGGTCAATCATATTGATGTCTATAATAGACAGAGTTGCACCAATAGCAGATTACTTCCTTCAGAAGAGTTTCCATGGAAATGTCTGAAGGAATTAGGTACTCTGACTTTTAGGTTGTCTTAGGGAAGCCCACTACCTCTGAAAACTAGAGGTGATGTGCTGAAGATTTCATCAGATGGCTTTATGGGTCCATTGCAGTGAGGCACTAGTAACTGGGAAGGCACTCAGTGCCCCTATTAGTCCAATGTACACTTTAGAGCATGCAGACTGCTACTGACTTCAGGCACAGTGTTATTGCTGAGGTAACTATGGATATTCTACTGGGGAGAGGTGCAGGATCCTTGTACAATGGAGCTAACCAAGAAGGTTAGCAAGTGTTGATTTGTTATGAGTAGCTAAGCAATGTCATCACAGACCTGCTCCAATCATAACGCTACATGGAAACATTCCTGGGAGTGACATAATTTTTCAGAGTCCTCCCGCAGCCTTTGCAGCCTGATCCAGGTGACGACTTTCCATCAATTAACTATCACATGTAGATTATAAGTAAGTAAGCTAATCAGGACTACCCTAAATATGCATGATTATGTGTCGCGAGACACATTTACCAGACTAAAAGCACTTGTTCCCAAATATTTACTACAAAATACATTTATTAGGTGGGTTTAACGCTTCAAATATCACCCCTGAAACTACACCCCTGAATATACTGTGAAAAGATGGTTTATTAGTTGGGGTAAAAATATTTCAACCACAAGTAATAATACAACTGTCCTTTTAGGTCCAGTGAAAGGTTTCAATAATTTAAATTTGAACTCAACCCCTGGGGCCATATTACACAATGCAGAACATTCTCCTTATTTGCACTGGGCCTACTTTTCAATAGGTGTGTCTAGTGCAAACAAGGAGAGTGCACCGTATTAGATTGAATGCAGTTCCCCTAGCGAAGTTGCTAATTCACGCTGCCCAAAGGGTAGAGTATTTAAGTGAAACTCAGAGCGGCTTTGAAAAAAGCCGCTCCTTATTTCACTGTGCAGGCGGCAACCCACCTGCACTTTTAAGATGGGTGAGAGATCCCCTTGCAGGCAGTTGCAGTGAGTGATTGCAACCACATAGGATCCCCCTTCTGCCCCTCCAGAGGGCTTCCCTCAGAAGGGGGACTCCACTTTTTAGGTGGTGCACTGTCAGCATGCCACCTGATAGAGGCAAAGAGATACCCTCATATATGTGCACCAGCTCTATCTGTATTATAGAAAGGACTGCACAAGCGTCTACAGCCCCTTTTCTAATACCAAAGTGACCTGTGTGCGCAAAAAGTGGGCACAAATGCCTGATGTGCCCCACAGCACTTTCTATAATACTGCCCCTGGAAGCTGTGGCACAGACCAAACAGGCCTAGCTGTCCCGTGATGCTGCACCACTCTGCTTCCTTCCCATTTTCTGAGTGCCTTCTCCAGCTTTTACCTGATTTTTTACTTCTTTCTCCTTCCTTTCCCTCCATTTTTTAGAGTGATGTCTCCTGCTTTTCCCTCTTTTTTACAGATTTTCCTTGTTTTTTGCTTATTTGCTGCTCCTGCCTGTTTTCATGCCTCCCGTCTAACCCTGTTCTCTGTCTCCCAGACCCCCTCCTGCCTCCCGGATATACTTAATGGGTGCCACAGTGTGATGGCACAGTGGACAGGCACGGCGGGCACGCTGCGGGCATGCCAAACATGTGACATAGGCACCCCCATTTGTGCCCTTCAGTGCCTGGATCCATACCAGGCACTGGTAGCAGTGGCTTGGCAGTTCGGGTTGGACTGTTCCCATGAGGCACAGGGTCAAGACTGATTTGCATATAGCTGTGTCTGAACTGGGGTGGCGAAGTGAGCTAAAGAATGATGATGGTAAAAAATTTGCTAGCATTCGCGCCAAGAATTTTCAATTCTGTTAAGGACACGGAGGCGAGGATTATGCTTTCTCTTTCTTTACTGCAATTTAACAGCAGCCAATAAGAACATTTTTAACATATTGACAAAACTACATTCCCAGAATGCTTAGCGTAACCATACCAACAACCATAGAGACTAGCCCTATAAATGACTCTCCACACAGGAACACTTCCTCTTTCTTTGCCCAACGAGCAGAGTCCAAACTTGAATAGTCCATAGTCCAAACAACACCAAGAAAATGTATCGAGATCACACCAGACCATTGAAAAAACAGGAACTGCAGATCTTGAACATGAAGGCCGTAGACTACGCCTTCCCAGGAGACCACCACGATGGATCATTCACCTTTCTGTTCTGCGCCGGTAACAAAAATTGTACTCGTAATAACTGACATAGACCTGTTATCCAGGGGGGGTACCAAAGGGGATGATGGACGGAGCGTTAGAGCAAATCAAACACTCACCCCCAGTCAACTGCTCTGGGTTTAATCCATCATCATTCTTTAGCTCACTCCACCACCCCAGTTCAGACATGGCCATATGCAAATCAGTCTGACCCTGTGCCTCATGGGAACAGTCCAGCCCGAACTGCCAAGCCATGTCTTCCCTGGACCGGAAACAAGCATCCTGGGACCGGTTTCGGGTTCAAAACCCTCATCAGCCAGGCTATCTTGAATCCAGTGGCAAAGTGAGCAAGGGACCCACGTCTGGGCATACCCTGCCAACTTAGGGCGAACAAAGCGATACCAAAGGGGATGATGGACGGAGCATTAGAGCAAATCAAACACTCACCCCCAGTCAACTGATCTGGGTTTAATCCATCATCATTCTTTAGCTCACTCCACCACCCCAGTTCAGACATGGCCATATGCAAATCAGTCTGACCCTGTGCCTCATGGGAACAGTCCAGCCCGAACTGCAAAGCCATGTCTTCCCTGGACTGGAAACAAGCATCCTGGGACCGGTTTCGGGTTCAAAACCCTCATCTGCCAGGCTATCTTGAATCCAGTGGCAAAGTGAGCAAGGGACCCACGTCTGGGCATACCCTGCCAACTTAGGGCGAACAAAGCGATACCAAAGGGGATGATGGACGGAGCGTTAGAGCAAATCAAACACTTACCCCCAGTCAACTGATCTGGGTTTAATACATCATCATTCTTTAGCTCACTCCACCACCCCAGTTCAGACATGGCCATATGCAAATCAGTCTGACCCTGTGCCTCATGGGAACAGTCCAGCCCGAACTGCCAAGCCATGTCTTCCCTGGACCGGAAACAAGCATCCTGGGACCGGTTTCGGGTTCAAAACCCTCATCAGCCAGGCTATCTTGAATCCAGTGGCAAAGTGAGCAAGGGACCCACGTCTGGGCATACCCTGCCAACTTAGGGCGAACAAAGCGATACCAAAGGGGATGATGGACGGAGCGTTAGAGCAAATCAAACACTCACCCCCAGTCAACTGATCTGGGTTTAATCCATCATCATTCTTTAGCTCACTCCACCACCCCAGTTCAGACATGGCCATATGCAAATCAGTCTGACCCTGTGCCTCATGGGAACAGTCCAGCCCGAACTGCCAAGCCATGTCTTCCCTGGACCGGAAACAAGCATCCTGGGACCGGTTTCGGGTTCAAAACCCTCATCAGCCAGGCTATCTTGAATCCAGTGGCAAAGTGAGCAAGGGACCCACATCTGGGCATACCCTGCCAACTTAGGGCGAACAAAGCGATACTAAAGGGGATGATGGACGGAGCGTTAGAGCAAATCAAACACTCACCCCCAGTTAACTGATCTGGGTTTAATCCATCATCATTCTTTAGCTCACTCCACCACCCCAGTTCAGACATGGCCATATGCAAATCAGTCTGACCCTGTGCCTCATGGGAACAGTCCAGCCCGAACTGCCAAGCCATGTCTTCCCTGGACCGGAAACAAGCATCCTGGGACCGGTTTCGGGTTCAAAACCCTCATCAGCCAGGCTATCTTGAATCCAGTGGCAAAGTGAGCAAGGGACCCACGTCTGGGCATACCCTGCCAACTTAGGGCGAACAAAGCGATACCAAAGGGGATGATGGACGGAGCGTTAGAGCAATTCAAACACTCACCCCCAGTCAACTGATCTGGGTTTAATCCATCATCATTCTTTAGCTCACTCCACCACCCCAGTTCAGACATGGCCATATGCAAATCAGTCTGACCCTGTGCCTCATGGGAACATGACAATTATGAATCATGAAATGCACTTTGGGCGGGATAATCCTTGCCTCCGTGTCCTTAATAGAATTGAAAATTCTGGCGCGAATGCTAGCAAATTTTTTATTCTATTACAGGACTGGAGGCTTCAGATTATGCTAGTTTAACGCTTGTCCAAAAGTACAGAAGCAACATCGCCCACAGGTTTATAGTAAAACTGTTTGAAAGTAGAGCTGGAAGACCAATCAGCAGCTTTCATGATATCATGTATACTGGTACCCAACATAAATGATTTTGAGGCCATAGCACCTCTGACTGAGTGCGCTCCAAATAACTCAGTGTCAATGCCCGCCTCTGACATTACATATCTGAGCCACCTGGCAATTGTAGCAGAGGTAACGGGTCTGAAAGGTTGCTGCAAAGCAATCAGTAACCTTGAGCAACCGGACGGCCTAAGAGATCGGGTACAATCCTCATATACCTTAAGACATTTCACCACACATAGTTTATCATTCAATGGAAAGGCATTGTAGTCAATAGATTTAGAAAAGGTTTTAGTTCGAGCTGTAATCACAAAAGACACACCTTCAGGGAAAAAAATTCTACCCTCCAAATCCAACACTCTAACATCAGAAACACGGCGACATGCAGATAAACACAGCAACATGGCCAACTTAGCAGACAATTGTTTTTTGGATAATAAGTCATTATTAGGCCAGTTCTCAAACAAATTCAGCACTTTAGACACATCCCATAAAGAGGAATACTTAGCCTTAGGTGGGTTCGCTATACGTATCCATTTTAAAAGTTTACACACCACCGGATGCATACCTACCGGTCTTTCATCCAAGTGCGCATGACCCGCAGAGATGGCTGACCGGAAATTGTTCACTGTTATATATGATAAACCATCTGCGGCTTTCTGGGAGAGAAAATTCACAATTTGAGAGATATCTGCTTCCACAGGATCCAGGGCTTTCTCCAAGCACCAACCCAACCATGCCCTCCATGCAGAGCCATATCGCTTCCTGGTAGAGGGGGCCCAGGCTTGCTGGATGAAACTGGAAGCCTGCTCCAAAATTCCTGGCAACGACCATTGCTGCCGGAAAGCCTCCAGGCCATCAGGAATAGCTTCCCCCCCTGAGAACCAGCGGATGCAACTCTCCCTGAGGGCCCTGGAGCATCATTGGAAAACACGGGAGACGGATTGGAAAGTCACACGTCATCTCCAGCAGAACTGGAAACCATGGTTGAGACTTCCAAATTGGGGTGATTAACACAATCTCTGCTCTCTGCCGAACCACCTGATTCGCCACTCTGGGTATCAGGACAAACGGGAGAAATGCATAATGGAGATTCTGTGACCAGTCCTGTGTGAAGGCGTCTGTCGCTCTTGCCAGGGGATCTGGTCTCCAGCTGAAGAACGACTCCAGCTGATGATTCAGCCTGGAGGCAAAGAGGTCTATGTGTAACGGACCCCACAGAGACTGAAGCTGATGAAACAGGGACGGATGGAGCTTCCAGTTGCTGTAGTCCTTCAGATGGCGGTACTGCCAGTCCGCTACCGCATTGTCTCGACCCGGAAGGTATTCTGCAATCACTGTGATTTGATGTGCTAGGCAGTAATGCCAGAAGTCCTTGGCGCTCTCCGCCAACATCGGGGATCTGGTGCCCCCCAGCTTGTTTATATACCTCACAGCGGAAATATTGTCCATCCTTAATAGAATGCATCACGACACCTTCCTGGGAGAGAGTGTGCGAATCGCAAATGACCCCGCCAGGAGTTCGAGACAATTGATATGCAATTCCAACTCCTGAAGAGACCCCCCCGTGGTAACCTCCCCGCAGCGGGCTCCCCAACCCGACCTGCTGGCATCGGACTCTATGATCAACTCTGGGCGAGATTCGAAGATTGCTCGACCATTCCAGGCATCTATGTGGGTTAACCACCATTGGATCTCTGCCCGGACTTCGTCTGTAAGTGGAACCTGATCCGAGTAAGAGAGGCCCTTCTGGAGATGTCTGATCTTGAGCCGCTGAAGGGCTCGATAATGCAACGGCCCCAGAAATATCGCCTGTATGGAAGAGGCTAACAGGCCTACCAAACGCGCAATCGCCCGTAAGGACATCAACTGCGTGTCCAAAGTCCTCCTCAACTCTTTCTTCAAATCCCTCAGCTTCTGTTTGGGCAACTGGAGCTGGGCTGTCTGAGAGTTCATCACAAACCCCAAGAACTCCAACGATTGCGTTGGGACCAAAACCGACTTCGTTTTGTTTATGACAAACCCCAAACTCTCTAACAATGTCATCGTTATCTGCAGATGGAGAGCTGCTAGGGGAGCAGAAGGAGCCATGATCAAGATGTCGTCAAGATAAATTATTAAGCGAATACCCTGCTCTCGGAGGTGTGCGATCACCGGCTTCAATAACTTGGTGAAACACCAAGGAGCCGAGGAAAGACCGATAGTCAGGACCAAATATTCCAGGCACCTGCCTCGCCATTGGAACTGCAGGAACCTGCGATGAGGAGGGAAAATGGGAACCGTCAGATATGCGTCTTTGAGATCGAGATGGACCAACCAGTCCGCTTGTCTCAGGATGTCTGCTAGAAGATGGATCGCCTCCATCTTGAAGTGACGGTAGAGTACAAAATAGTTGAAGTCTTTCAGGTTCAGCACTATCCTGTAACCGCCGCCCCTCTTTTGAACCAGAAAGACGTTGCTTCAGAAATCCACAGGCCTCTCGTCGCAATAGGCAACAACGTGTTTCTCCAGCAATTCTTCTATTTCGTGATCTATAAAAAGCTTGTCTTGTTGGGAAAAATATAGAGGGGGCGGGGAGACATTCTGCCGGGGAGTTTGAAAGAAATCAATTTGAAATCCCTGTACTGTCTGCAGGACCCAGGCGTCCTGAGTAATGGTTTGCCAGTTGTGAAGGAAATGGCGAATGTGACCTCCCAGAGGACATAGAGACAGAGACAGTGGGCTTACCTGCTGTAATCTGAGGCTGGGAGTTCCCCCTCTGACCTCCTCGGTGGTAGCGGCGACGGCTGTAGTGTATCATGGGGTAGAACGTGCCGCTTCTGGTGGGGACCTGATAGTCTCCTCGACCTCGGCCGTAGCCCCCTCAGGGAGGGCCTCGCTGATATTGGCGGCCTGGCGAGCGGCCCCTGCCTCGCCCGGCCCGTCCATAAAGGCCTGCGTGGAACACACGCTTGATGTTTGAATGGGCCTTGTCCAGAGAGGTGAAAGTTCCCACATATTTGGAGATGTCCTTGACAAACCTCTCCCCAAACAATAAACCGTCCGCCAAGGGACCTGGTTCCGCCGACGCTAGTTCGGTCAAGTTACTGTCCATCCGCATCAGTAGGGATTTCCTGCACTCAGATGAGATGGCGCAGTTCGCGTTACCCAAGAAACAGATGGCACGCTGTGTCCATCCAGTGAGGATATCAGGATAAATTGGATCTCCAGTCTCCTTGGCTACTAAGGCCAATTCCAAGATCTTTGACAAGGGGCCGATGGTATCTAACAATTTATCTTGGCACCCGCGCCAGGCCCGATCGATGCCTTTTTTGGGATCTTTCTGACATTTTTTCAAGAATGCCAACATATTAGGGTCTATGTCGGGCGTCTCCGTCACCTTATCTGGAACGTCAGGACGAGGGCATTCCGACCGCAGCCGGTTCCTGACTTCCCTGTCAAAACTAAGCCTCAAATTTTGGTGGACGTAATCCGCTACCTCCGTAGGAGGGGCCAAATCGAATGATCTTGGGTGCACTATGTCTTGTGGGTTGAAGTCGAACGGAGTTGCGGTTTGGTAAACGGGAGGAGACTGGGAACGGGCCAAGGCCCTCTTAGACTTCTTTATCTTGGGGGAAACGGTGTTTCCCCGTGGAATCAGTGTCCGTGCCAGTATCGGTGTCACAAACCACTTTGGATGACGAGGGAACAGGATCCGAAGACCCAGAGTATTGTTGATCACTGGAGGAAGGAGGCAGTAATCTAGTAAGAGCCTGAGCATGCGGCCAACTAGACGCCTTTCTTTGAGCAGCAGCTTTGCCCCCTGCAGAGGACGTGGAAGACTTGGGGGTGTCCTGCTGGAGCATTCCATGGCGTTTTGCGAAGTTTTCAAACTACGCCGTAATGGGTTTTAGGGCGGCCGCTAGCGCCTTGTTAACAGTTTGAGGAACCGCTACCTCCACCGCCTTGTTGACGGAGTGTTGTACCGATGCATCAAGGGCATCCACAAGGTTGTCTTCCAGGAGGGGCCCATGCTCCTCCTCATAGTACCCATACTTATCCTCCTCGAAATAGGCCCAGTCTTCCATCACCAGAACGTACTGCAAGTAAGACACTTGCGTTAAGTAGTCAAGATCCCAAAGGAATCGGTCAAGGGGAAGCAGCCCTGGTGCAAAATCACTGGCAGTTAATATAAAAGCTCCTCAGCAAAGCTGTAGTCCAATTATAGCAGCCCAGAGGGCGTCAAGAGCCAATCTTTTAATATAGAAAAGCCTGCACACGGCTTGGAGCCTGCCTTATTATCCAGCCCAGGAGAGGCGTCAGCAAGGGGCACTGAAGATGCAACCTCCGCTCCGATCCGCGTTTTGAAAATACGTGCGGAGCGAGGAGGAATGAAATTGGACATTGCGTAGCCCAAAAATAGCCCAAAACGAGCCCAATTGGGCTACGCGACGTGAGGCTCTCAATAACGCGGGCCCGTACCAGGGAAGGTGCCGCAGACCGCATGGAGATATGCGGTAAAGATTGGCAGGGCAGAGGCAGTCGGATGGCGGGGGACACATCAGGGAAGTACCTGCCACCTTCTGAGCACCCGCTGAGAGCAGCCGCGTGATGCGCTGCAAATATGCAAACTATACAAGCCCTGCATCAAATAAACACATCGTCACATATAACATCATAGTGCAATACACAATATCGCTAATAAATAAACAATAGTAAGCGTGAGTTATGGCAAGAAAATTTCTGTGCACTTAACTCTATGCGAGCAGCAAAAAAAGAGGAAGTGTTCCGGTGTGGAGAGTCATTTATAGGGCTAGTCTCTATGGTTGTTGGTATGGTTACGCTAAGCATTCTGGGAATGTAGTTTTGTCAATATGTTAAAAATGTTCTTATTGGCTGCTGTTAAATTGCAGTAAAGAAAGTGAAAGCATAACCTGAAGCCTCCGGTCCTGTAATAGAATACAACCCAGATCTGTGACTGGGGGTGAGTGTCTGAAAAGTTTCAGCGCTCCGTCCATCATCTCCTTGTGTTTGCTTTGTTTGCCCTAAGTTGGCAGGGTATGCCCAGATGTGGGTCCCTTGCTCACTTTGCCACTGGATTCAAGCTCACCTGGCTGATAAGGGCTGTTAGCCCGAAACCGGTCCCAGTATGCTTGTTTCCGGTCCAGGGAAGACATGGCTTGGCAGTTCGGGCTGGACTGTTCCCATGAGGCACAGGGTCAGACTGATTTGCATATAGCTGTGTCTGAACTGGGGTGGCGAAATGAGCTAAACAACGATGATGGATTTAACCCAAATCTGTGACTGGGGGTGATTGTCTGAAAAGTTTCAGCGCTCCATCCATCATCTCCTTGTGTTTGCCTTGTTTGCCCTAAGTTGGCAGGGTATGCCCAGACGTGGGTCCCTTGCTCACTTTGCCACTGGATTCAAGCTAGCCTGGCTGATGAGGGCTGTTAGCCCAAAACCGGTCCCAGGATGCTTGTTTCCGGTCCAGGGAAGACATGGCTTGGCAGTTCGGGCTGGACTGTTCCCAAGAGGCACAGGGTCAAGACTGATTTGCATATAGCTGTGTCTGAACTTGGGTGGCAAAGTGAGCTAAAGAACAATGATGAATTCATCCCAGATCTGTGACTGATGGTGAGTGTCTGAAAAGTTTCAGAGTGCCGTCCATCATCTCCTTGTGTTTGCTTTGGATCCATACCCAGCACCAGGAACCCTGGTTTGTCCACCCCACGCAGCTATACCACCGTAGACCTCAGAGTCCAGACCCCAAGTGCCATGACTACAACAAGGGCTGTAGCACATATGAACAGACCGCTATAGGACCGTTCTCCTACCAGCATTGCCAATTCACCTGCAACACCGAAGCAACCAACAATGCTGCAGACAATGCAAACACCACTGTGCCAACAATGCTGACCGAGACCATCCCAGAACAACTCCAATGCATTCTACTTAGTGCACAATCGCTCGGCAAACATGCCCCAGAGTACTGGGACACGACCACATACCTCACCTTGGATGTCATCTTTCTCACAGAGACCTGGCTGATCCCAGCCTCTGCACCAGACGTTGAGATTGCCACACCTGAAGGCTACAAGATAACATACCAAGACCGAGTCAAAAAACAAGGAGATGGAATTGCCATCATCTACAATATGGATACTGTAGTTTAGTCTGTAGTGTGACTAAGGGCTGCACTGATGCCAGTAGGGTGGCAGTAGGGGGCCTGGATGATTCAGGTACTGTGCGTGTAAGTCTAAAATGATATTAAATAAATGAGCAAGCATTTATTTGCAGGTTAAGTGGTGCAGGACACCACCGTAGTTCATATCAAGGGGTGTGCATGTAAAGGTCAACAGAGCAGCAAGCAGTCCCCAGGCCATACTTTGAGTATCACTTATCTACAAGGACACCATCTGCTTCTCAACCTCCTCATATGACCCAACCCGATTAATTTCCAACTTCACACAGATGGAAAAAGCACCATCAGAGGCACCCTCATATACAGCCCAAGGGGACCACGCCTTAGCTTCAGCAATGCCATCCCTGACCTCATCACCCCGATGGCCATCGACTCCAAGAACAATATCTTCCTAGGAGACCTTAACTTCCACCTCAATGACCCCAGCAACACCTACACACCGGACCTCCTAAAAAGCATGAGTAACATCAGCCTCCATTTTCATTGACCCCACCCACATCACAGGGCACATGCTTGGACACATTTTTATGTCCAACAACCGAGTCAAGTGCAACCACATCTCACAGTTCACCTGGACTGACCACTACAGCATCTACTTCACCATCTCAGAATCTACCAACACTGCCACCATACCCCAGCTCCACGTGCGAAAACTGGAAAAAGGTATCAGAAGACCAATGGAACTACTGTCTCAACTCCCACCTCCCAGACACATCTCTGACCCAGAGCAGGCTGCAAAGAAGTTCTCCCAGTAGATCACGGAATGCACAGACACAATTTCCCCCGATAAGACAGTAAAACCCAAAATACCGGCCAGAAGAGCCAGCTGGTACACAGCAAAGCTGAAATCCTCCAAACACATCTGCTGGCAAATAAAAAGAAGTGGCATACTAGCAAAAAGACAAAAGACAAAAAGATCTTGCCACGTTAAAAAAAAGCACACAAGCAGCACGACCCCCTTCTGAGAGAAACAAAGAAGAATGGTCTAGCATACTGTATAAAAGCCAGCACAAACCACAGCAAGGAGCTCTTCAACATTGTGAAGGAGTTCTCCAACCCCGCAAACATTGGTAACAACCCCCTCCCAAGAATTGGGAGAAAACCTGACAGACTTCTTCAATGACAAGAACTTCAAACCCCAACCCCCCACTGCCAAAAGCGTCATCCTACTTACACCCATGAGCACAAACATCTAACACCTGCTCACCCATTGGGACCATAAATTCTGCATACTCAGGAGCACCCACAGACCCATGTCACCTCCATATCTTCGTCCTCTGCAGCAAGACAATTGGAAATTAGTTTGAGAAGGTCCTGAATGCCTCCATCACCACAACCTCCTTCAATGACGACAGGAAACACTCTGAAGTAATGACCCATATGAAAAAAAACCTCCACTGGCTCAGCAGATCCAAAAAACTATTGCCCTATTCCCTGCTCTGCTTTCCATCAAAGGTTCTTGAAAAGGCAATCAACCAGCAACTAACCAAACACTTGGAACACCACAACCTCCGATACCCCTCTTAAAACAGATTCCAAGCCAACTACAGCGCATAGACAGCTCTGATAGCAGCTACCGATGACATCAGGGCCCTCCAAGAACATGGCATAACAGTACCCCTCATCCTCCTGGAACTGACAGCCCCGTTCAACAAAACCATCTTGTGAGAAGTTGGCCTGGCATATGCTGTCCACTAATTGTAGTGGGCACCTTGCACCAGTCCAAATCGACTCTTATGGTAGGTAGGTTAAAGACAACCTTATTGAAAGCTATCCTAGTGGTAGCTGTGGAGAGCAGCCTTCAGGCTAAGTCTTGAAGGAATGTAAAGCAGCTTGTTTTACCAGTCTATAATCTCTTGAGTGACCAAATGAAAGAGCACCACACCAGGTATATATTCAAAATATATGTATTTATTACTAAACACACCCCTCTAGTCTCTTTATGAGGCTAGAGTTCGAAATACATAGGTTATAAGATCTTAAATCACAGTAATAGCACAAATACACGTTTGGGCCCTAGGGGCGTACCAAACCATATACCAATAAAGTGGTATGCGAACCACGACTGAACTAGACACTAGGCCTAGAGCCTCTAGAAGTGCTTGGACCACAAGGAACCACCCAAGGTAGTGACACAGGGGACCCACGGGAGACGCGTGCAGTGTAAATACACAACCGCGATACGCCGTTAACTTCTATGGAGAAAGTCGGGATCGGGAAAATAGAGGAAAGGGACACTTTAAAGAGGACTAGGACAAAACCCTTTGAGATCTAGGACTTTGAAGAGTCTCTACCCACGGGAGCACCGGAGTACTCGTGTTACCTCACCCAGGGAAGCCGGGTGCATAGGTGCCTTTCGGGGTCGGGTTTCGTCGTCGGTTCTTATGGCGATCTGCTGCAAAGTGCTGCTGGCGACCAGGAGAAAAGTGTCCGGGTGGATCCAAGAGTGGATCGGAGTTCTGAAGAACCTGAAAGCAGAGGGGACAGAGTCTGGGTCACTAGCCAGTGACCAGGGAGGTGATGGACGGATGCCCACCGATGTCGAGTGCTTCAGGTGCGTTGACGGTCGTCTCGTTTCTGCAGCCACGAGGTCCAGGAGGCGTTGTCGGCGACCAGGAGCAGGATTCGGGCTGGTACACGATGTCTGTCGAGTGCTGCGGTGTCGGCGACCAGATTGGACCCAACAAGCCTTGGCAACGGCAAGTCTCGATGTAGCTGAAGATCGTCGATGGTGCAGACCAGCAAGGTCTGGGGAACTCACCCAGCAAGGGTAAGTGAGGGCAGGCCTGGAGCAACCAGACTGCCAAGTAAAGAAAAGATTGGCCTTCGGTAAGGGCTACTAGCCAACGGGCTAGCGACCGCGAAGGAGCCTCGTGACGCCGCACGTGGAGCTGGCTTACGGGACACTCGTGGAGTGGGGGCCAGTGATCTTCGGTGCAGGTGGTGCTGGAGGCTAGGGCTACTCGGAGCCCAAAGCACGACTTCTTGGGAGACCCAGAAGATGGTGCACTTGCAAGTGTGCTCGGTGTCCAGGGGTCACGGTCTCACGTTACCCACGATAGCCACGGGCCTCAGCTTTGCTGGGGACTCAGGGTAGCCTCGGGGAAGTCTGAGAATCCACCTCTGGTGATGCGATGACTTCGGCGTCCGACGGGAGCTTCAGTGATGCGAACCGGACAGATGCTTCTTTGGTGCCTGCCAAGCAGGGAGTCACTCCTTGACCCCAAGGGAGATTCTTCAGTCCTCTAATCGTGAGTAGAGCGTCGAAGGTCCAGGATTCTGTGTCAGAGTTTCGTCCAGGTATAATCTAAAGTCCTAAGGACTGGGTTCCTACCTTTATTCCAAAAATAGGGGATGGACTACTCTGTGGCCCCACCTATGGGTGGGTCAGGGCAGAGGGGTGGCTACACCCCTTTCCCTTTGTCCAGTTCGCGCCAAAGCAGGGGCTGCAAGCCCTGATCCGGTTTGAACTGGGGTATGCACTAGGGACACCAAATGTGCCCCCAGTGCAGGACTTCAAAGCACCCGAAAGTGCTCCCGCCCAGCCCCAATACACATTGTCCTGTCTGGGGAGGTGGTCACACCTCCCTGGGACAGGAAACCTGTGTCCAGGCCTCCCCTGCCGGAGTTTCGTCCAGCAGCAGGAGGCCAGACTCGTGTCTGTGGCAGTAGCATCCATTTTGTGATGCCAGGCTCTGGAAAGAAGTTACCGGACTCGTCAGAGTTAACATGCCTTTCCCTCTAGAAGGGTGGAATGCTACCCCCGCCGCCAGAATTGGCGGGGGGTAGTATTCCAAGATGTTTGACACCAAACACGACATGTTTCGGTGCAGCCATTCCATAGTTAGCATTTTACCGCGAGGATATAATGCGTTTAAGAGTATATGGTCAGGCTGCACTACAAACAGCATCAGAGATGGTCTCCGAACGCTGCAGAGGGGCCCTGCTCATGCAGGGGCACCCTCTCACATAGAAACCATGCACTCTGCCTTTAGGATTGATAAGGCCTGCCTTAGGAGTGACTTATAGGTTTATATGTGTGTATGCATTTAGTGATATAGGTAACCTATACCACAGCAAGGGGTGCATGCACCACCTTACCCAGGCTGCAGTAGCAGACCTGTGGTGTCAGTTTGGATGGCCTACCAGGGGTGGCATAATATATGCTGCAGCCCCTGGCAGGCCTCTGAGGTACCTATGCCCTTGGTACATAGTATACCATATACTAGGGACTTACAAGGGCACTCCAGATCCCAATCAGAGATGTGCCTAAGGCACAGGGAGACCCTTTTAAAGAGGAAACAGCTAGGCTGGGGTTCTGAATAGCAGGGCCCCAGCCAGACTAATGTCGAAAACCAGTGAAGTATCAGCAAAAAGTGGGGGTACCCCTGTGAAGCAGATCCTACTCTCCTACACAACCCCCCCAAACGTAGGGACATTAAACTAACCTTGCCCAGTTAAGTCTTCATGTTCTAAGTGGAAATACCTAGAGAGTCCATCTGCATTCGCATGGTTACTCCCAGGCCTATGTTCCACTGTAAAGTCCATCCCCTGTAGGGAAATGGACCACCTAAGCAGTTTGGGGTTTTCACCCTTCATTTGTTTTAGCCATAAGAGGGGCTTATGGTCTGTCTGAACCAGGAAGTGTGTACCAAACAAGTATGGCCTCAACTTCTTCAGAGCCCAGACCACAGCAAAGGCCTCCCTCTCTATGGCTGACCAACGTTTCTCTCTAGGGGTCAGCCTTCTGCTAATAAAAGCTACTGGCTGATCCTGACCTTCTTCATTCAATTGTGACAGTACAGCCCCTACCCCCAATTCAGATGCATCAGTTTGAACAATGAACTTCTTGGAGTAATCAGGACTCTGCAGAATTGGAGCAGTGCACATGGCCTGCTTGAGGTCATCAAATGCCTTTTGACAGCTAACTGTCCACTGAACCTTTTGGGCATTTTCTTAGAAGTTAAGTCATTCAAGGGTGTCACTATTGATCCATACCCCTTGACAAATCTCCTATAGTACCCAGTCAGGCCTAAGAAGGCTCTCACCTGAGTCTGGGTAGTGGGAGCAGTCCAGTCCATGATGGTCTGGATCTTGCTCTGCAAAGGTTGAACCTGGCCTCCACCCACAAGGTGGCCCAGGTACACAACCTGACTCTGCCCTATCTGGCACTTAGTGGCCTTGATAGTCAGGCCTGCCTTTTGCAGGGCCTGTAAAACATTCCTGAGGTGGACCAGGTGATCCTCCCAGGTGGAGCTAAAGACAGCAATATCATCTAGATAAGCTGCACTATAGGCCTCCAGTCCTGTGAGAACTGTGTTCACCAACCTCTGGAAAGTGGCAGGTGCATTTTTCAGACCAAAGGGCATCACCACAAATTGATAATGCCCACTAGGGGTTGAAAATGCTGTTTTGGGCTTTGCAGCATCAGCTAGTCTGATCTGCCAGTAGCCAACTGTTAGGTCAAATGTGCTGAGATATTTGGCAGAGGCCAAAGTATCTATGAGCTCATCTGCCCTGGGTATTGGATGGGCATCAGTCCTAGTGACTGCATTGAGGCCCCTGTAGTCTACACAAAACCTCATCTCTCTTTTCCCACCACTGGTGTGAGGTTTAGGTACTAGGACTACTGGACTAGCCCAAGGGCTATCTGAGGGCTCAATCACTCCCAATTCCAACATCTTCTGGACTTCAGTCCTGATACAGTCCCTGACATGGTCAGGTTGCCTATAAATCTTGTTTTTAATAGGCAGACTGTCCCCAGTGTCCACTTCATGAGTGCACCAGGTGGTCTGACTGGGTGTCAGAGAAAACATATGTCTAAACTGATTGAGGACTTGCCTGCAATCAGTTTGTTGCTGGGTAGTGAGGCTGCCTGCCAAGGCCTGCACCATCTACTGACCCATCGTCAGGGTTCTGTGAGAGCAGGTCAGGGAGTGGGTCACTCTCTTCCTCCTGCCCTTCATCAGTAGCCATGAGCAAGCCCATGTCTGCCCTGTCCACATATGGCTTAAGTCTGTTGACATGGAGAACCCTGTGGGGACTCCTGGGTGTTCCCAGGTCTACTAAGTAAGTGACCTCACCCTTCTGCTCAACAATAGTGTGGGGTCCACTCCATTTGTCTTGGAGAGCTGCTGGGGCCACTGGCTCCAACACCCACACCTTCTGTCCTGGCTGGTAAACAGTTAGGACAGCCTTTTGGTCATGCCAGGCCTTTTGAAGTTCCTGGCTAGCCTCAAGGTTTTTGGTTGCCTTTTTCATGTACTCAGCCATCCTGGAGCGGAGACCAAGTACATAGTCCACTATATCTTGCTTTGGGGGCTTGAGAGGTAACTCCCATCCTTCCTTCACCAAGCACAGTGGACCCCTCACAGGGTGGCCAAACAGAAGTTCAAAGGGCTGTAACCAACCCCCTTCTGAGGCACCTCCCTATATGCGAATAAAAGGCAGGGCAAGAGTATGTCCCATCTACGCCTAAGCTTTTCTGGGAGCCCTTTAATCATGCCCTTCAAGGTTTTGTTGAATCTCTCAACTAAACCATTGCATTGTGGGTGATAGGGTGTGGTGAACTTATAAGTAACTCCACACTCCTTCCACATTGCCTTTAAGTACCCAGACATGAAGTTTGCACCCCTGTCTGATACCACCTCCTTAGGAAAGCCCACTCTTGAGAAAATTCCCAGGAGGGCCCTTGCCACCACAGGTGCTGTAGTGGTCCTAAGGGGTATAGCCTCTGGATACCTGGTGGCATGATCCACTACCACCAGTATAAATCTGTGCCCAGATGCTGTTTGGGGATCCATGGGACCAACAATGTCAATCCCTACCCTCTCAAAGGGCACCCCCACCACAGGTAGTGGTATCAGGGGGCCTTTGTAGTGCCACCTGCTTTGCCACTGGCTTGGCAGGTTACACAGGAGCGACAAAACTCCTTACTGTCTTCAGACATGTGGGGCCAGTGAAAGTGAGGGACAATTCTGTCCCAAGTCTTGTTCTGGCCCAGGTGTCCTGCTAAGGGAATATCATGGGCTAGGGTCAATAGGAAGCCCCTGAACTTCAAAGGTATTACCAACCTCCTGGTAGCACCAGGCTTGGGGTCTCTACTCTCTGAGTACAGGAGTCCATCATCCCAATACACTGTATGGGGACCACTAGCTTTCCCAGCAGCCTCAGCAGCAGCTTGCTGTCTGAGGGGTTCAAGGAGGGGCAGCTCTGCTGCTCCTGGCTCAGATCTGCCCTAGAAGGTCCCCCTGTCCCCAAGAACTCAACCTGGTCAGGCTCAAGTTCCTCTGGGACAGTTCCTTCTTCAGGGCTGAGATCATCCCCCTCAAGGGACTGATCTTCCTCCTGAGCCAAGGGGAAGGCACTGCCTTAACCCTACTACTCCTCCTCTTGGAAGGCACTTGGTCCATTCTTCCAGAATCCAAGGCCTGTTCAGTTTTAGACAGTTTAGCTTGTGACCTGGTCACAGCAAACACATCTGCAGGGATCCCCAGCATTTCTGCATGGGTCCTGAGCTCCACTTCTGCCCAAGCAGAAGTCTCTAAGTCATTGCCAAGCAAGCATTCGACTGGTAGGTTTGCACTTACCACAACCTTCTTAAGGCCAGTTACCCCTCCCCAGGAGAAGTTAACAACTGCCAGAGTATGGTCTGTTCTGACATTGCTAGCATTGGTCACTTGGTACATTTCACCAAGTATAACTTGCCCAGGTAGCACAAGGTCTTGTGTCACCATTGTGACACTTGCCCCTGTGTCCCTAAATGCCAAAGCCTCTCGTCCATTGATTAAAGGCTGTTGTCTGTACTTGCCCAGATTACTGGGACTCACAGTGGAGGTCACATCCATGCCTCCATCACAGACTAACACAGCCTGAGTCAGCTCCCTGACTAAGTCAGAGCCCAACTCAGTTCCCAGGGTGAACCCTACTAAACCCTTTGCTGGAGCACTTCCACCAACTGTACTAGGGGGAACAGGTGCCTTAGGGGCATTGGTGGATGCTGGACTGGAGTCTTTGGACTTGGTGCAATCACTGGTCCAGTGGGTCTTTTGCTTACAGACCTTGCACCATGGTTTTCTTTGGCCTTTACCCTTGGTAGACTGGGAATCCCCACCAGAAGAAGATTTTTGGGGGCCTGATGAAGACTTTTGATCTTTACCCTTCTCCCCACCCTTGTCAGAGTTCTTAGCATCTTGCTTCTTGGTTTCCCCACCTTGGTTCTGTACCTTCTGCTTCACCCTGGTTCTGACCCATTTGTCTGCCTTCTTTCCCAATTCTTGGGGAGAGGTCAGATCAGAGTCAACCAGGTACTGATGCAACAGCTGGTTTTGACAGTTATTAAGAATCTGCTCCCTCATTATCAGATTATACAATCCTGAGAAGTCACACACCTTACTGCCCATCAACCAGCCTTCCAGAGCCTTGGCAGAACAATCCACATAGTCTACCCAGTCTTGAGTCTGTGCTTTTTGGGTGTCTCTGAACTTCAACCTGTACTGTTCAGTGGTTAGGCCAAACCCATCAATAAGAGCACTCTTCAAGACCTTGTAATTGTCAGCATCCTCCTCTCTAACAGTGAGGAGCTTGTCTCTACCTTTGTCAGCAAAGGAGAGCCACAAGATTGCTGCCCACTGCTCCTGAGGGACCTTCTGTACCTTACAGGCCCTCTCTAAAGCAGTTATCCATTTGTGGATATCATCCCCACTCTGGTAGGGAGGGACAATCTTGCTCAGGTTCCTATGGTCATAGGACCTTTCCCTATCTCTAGGGATATGGCTGCCACCATGGGACTCTAGTCCCAACTTTCTTCTCTCTTTAAGGAGATCTAGGGATTCTCTATCTAAAGCCAATTGCTTCTTCCTGATCTCCAGTTGAGTTTCCTCATACTGGACCAGTCTCTTTCTTCTCTCATGAGAGGATTCCCTCCTGTGAGAAGAAACAGAGCTCCCTATTGAGGTGCCAGAGTGGTTAGACTCCTGAGAAGGAGACCTAGACTTTCTGAGCACACTCATAATCCTTCCTGGGGGGACAAAGGTGTGGTTCTCTAGATCCTCATCTTCATCTTCCCCAGAAGGGATTGGGTTTTCCAGGTCAGGGTCATTGTCACCCTCCTGGTCAGTTTCAGAGGGGGGCTGGGGGTAGTAGTACCCCTGGTCCCTTCCTCATCTGCTGGCCCACCCTCTGCTCCTACCCCTTCAGTCTCTGAAGACTTACTAAGATCATAAGCCACCAACAACTCCTGGAGGTGTTGGGTGGTGGGACTTTGGCCTGTCCTTAATTTCCTCACGTTACACAAAGCTCTCAGTTCCAAGAATGGGAGTGTGTCATACTTGGAGGGGAAGCTCAATGGCTTCCTGCAGGGCATCTTTGGATCCTGCTTTTAAAGACATTACTAGTGTGGTGTGGTGTATGCACTACCTACTCTAGTGTGGCCTACTAAACTCTCTTGAGTTGTAGAAAGGGTTGTGCTATCCCTTAACACACAACTCTAAGTTCAGTAGAACTTACTGATATTCTAAGCTTAAATTATATGTACCTTAGGTACCTTTAGTGGTTTTCAGTTGATCAATTCAATTGAGATTATCTGGTAAAACAATAGCAAGCTGGAATCCCACACGCTGCACACCAATGTGAGAAGTTGGCCTGGCATATGCTGTCCACTAATTATAGTGGGCACCTTGCACCAGTCCAAATCGACTCTTATGGTAGGTAGGTTAAAGACAACCTTATTGAAAGCTATCCTAGTGGTAGCTGTGGAGAGCAGCCTTCAGGCTAAGTCTTGAAGGAATGTAAAGCAGCTTGTTTTACCAGTCTATAATCTCTTGAGTGACCAAATGAAAGAGCACCACACCAGGTATATATTCAAAATATATGTATTTATTACTAAACACACCCCTCTAGTCTCTTTATGAGGCTAGAGTTCGAAATACATAGGTTATAAGATCTTAAATCACAGTAATAGCACAAATACACGTTTGGGCCCTAGGGGCGTACCAAACCATATACCAATAAAGTGGTATGCGAACCACGACTGAACTAGACACTAGGCCTAGAGCCTCTAGAAGTGCTTGGACCACAAGGAACCACCCAAGGTAGTGACACAGGGGACCCACGGGAGACGCGTGCAGTGTAAATACACAACCGCGATACGCCGTTAACTTCTATGGAGAAAGTCGGGATCGGGAAAATAGAGGAAAGGGACACTTTAAAGAGGACTAGGACAAAACCCTTTGAGATCTAGGACTTTGAAGAGTCTCTACCCACGGGAGCACCGGAGTACTCGTGTTACCTCACCCAGGGAAGCCGGGTGCATAGGTGCCTTTCGGGGTCGGGTTTCGTCGTCGGTTCTTATGGCGATCTGCTGCAAAGTGCTGCTGGCGACCAGGAGAAAAGTGTCCGGGTGGATCCAAGAGTGGATCGGAGTTCTGAAGAACCTGAAAGCAGAGGGGACAGAGTCTGGGTCACTAGCCAGTGACCAGGGAGGTGATGGACGGATGCCCACCGATGTCGAGTGCTTCAGGTGCGTTGACGGTCGTCTCGTTTCTGCAGCCACGAGGTCCAGGAGGCGTTGTCGGCGACCAGGAGCAGGATTCGGGCTGGTACACGATGTCTGTCGAGTGCTGCGGTGTCGGCGACCAGATTGGACCCAACAAGCCTTGGCAACGGCAAGTCTCGATGTAGCTGAAGATCGTCGATGGTGCAGACCAGCAAGGTCTGGGGAACTCACCCAGCAAGGGTAAGTGAGGGCAGGCCTGGAGCAACCAGACTGCCAAGTAAAGAAAAGATTGGCCTTCGGTAAGGGCTACTAGCCAACGGGCTAGCGACCGCGAAGGAGCCTCGTGACGCCGCACGTGGAGCTGGCTTACGGGACACTCGTGGAGTGGGGGCCAGTGATCTTCGGTGCAGGTGGTGCTGGAGGCTAGGGCTACTCGGAGCCCAAAGCACGACTTCTTGGGAGACCCAGAAGATGGTGCACTTGCAAGTGTGCTCGGTGTCCAGGGGTCACGGTCTCACGTTACCCACGATAGCCACGGGCCTCAGCTTTGCTGGGGACTCAGGGTAGCCTCGGGGAAGTCTGAGAATCCACCTCTGGTGATGCGATGACTTCGGCGTCCGGCAGGAGCTTCAGTGATGCGAACCGGACAGATGCTTCTTTGGTGCCTGCCAAGCAGGGGAGTCACTCCTTGACCCCAAGGGAGATTCTTCAGTCCTCTAATCGTGAGTAGAGCGTCGAAGGTCCAGGATTCTGTGTCAGAGTTTCGTCCAGGTATAATCTAAAGTCCTAAGGACTGGGTTCCTACCTTTATTCCAAAAATAGGGGATGGACTACTCTGTGGCCCCACCTATGGGTGGGTCAGGGCAGAGGGTGGCTACACCCCTTTCCCTTTGTCCAGTTCGCGCCAAAGCAGGGGCTGCAAGCCCCTGATCCGGTTTGAACTGGGGTATGCACTAGGGACACCAAATGTGCCCCCAGTGCAGGACTTCAAAGCACCCGAAAGTGCTCCCGCCCAGCCCCAATACACATTGTCCTGTCTGGGGAGGTGGTCACACCTCCCTGGGACAGGAAACCTGTTGTCCAGGCCTCCCCTGCCGGAGTTTCGTCCAGCAGCAGGAGGCCAGACTCGTGTCTGTGGCAGTAGCATCCATTTTGTGATGCCAGGCTCTGGAAAGAAGTTACCGGACTCGTCAGAGTTAACATGCCTTTCCCTCTAGAAGGGTGGAATGCTACCCCCGCCGCCAGGATTGGCGGGGGGTAGTATTCCAAGATGTTTGACACCAAACACGACATGTTTCGGTGCAGCCATTCCATAGTTAGCATTTTACCGCGAGGATATAATGCGTTTAAGAGTATATGGTCAGGCTGCACTACAAACAGCATCAGAGATGGTCTCCGAACGCTGCAGAGGGGCCCTGCTCATGCAGGGGCACCCTCTCACATAGAAACCATGCACTCTGCCTTTAGGATTGATAAGGCCTGCCTTAGGAGTGACTTATAGGTTTATATGTGTGTATGCATTTAGTGATATAGGTAACCTATACCACAGCAAGGGGTGCATGCACCACCTTACCCAGGCTGCAGTAGCAGACCTGTGGTGTCAGTTTGGATGGCCTACCAGGGGTGGCATAATATATGCTGCAGCCCCTGGCAGGCCTCTGAGGTACCTATGCCCTTGGTACATAGTATACCATATACTAGGGACTTACAAGGGCACTCCAGATCCCAATCAGAGATGTGCCTAAGGCACAGGGAGACCCTTTTAAAGAGGAAACAGCTAGGCTGGGGTTCTGAATAGCAGGGCCCCAGCCAGACTAATGTCGAAAACCAGTGAAGTATCAGCAAAAAGTGGGGGTACCCCTGTGAAGCAGATCCTACTCTCCTACACATCTCCTACCACATCTTGATCAACAGACTCCACCAATTCAGAATTCAGGGAGACGCCCTCAAATGAATTGCCTCATACCTCAAGGGAAGAACCCAGAAAACCTGTCTCCCATCATTCACCTTGGAACACAAGGAGATAATCTGTGGTGTTCCACAAGGATCGTCCTTCAGCCCCATCCTATTGAATACATACATGACCCCCATGGCCAACACCGTCAAATCACACAGACTCAACATCATCTCTTATGCTGATGACATCCAGCTCATACTCTCACTATCGGAAGGCCCCTTCACCACCAGAACCAACTTCCACAGATGTATGATGAACGTCACCGATTGAATGAAAGAAAACTGTCTCTTACCTCACCAAGAAAGCCTGGAACGACCTTCCACAGCTATGAACATCTGCATCACTGGTGTAAATCAAAAAAGAACTCAACACGTATACCTCAGCAACAGGATACCCTCATTGATGAGGAGCAGCACTTTACAAGACCGACTGATTGATTAAATGATTGATATCAAGCTCAACTCGAACATGACGGAAGTCCTCATCTTTGGGAACAACACCTCGCCGTGGAACAACACTTGGTGGCCTGCTGAACTGAGCCCTTCCCCCGACTCAACAGACCGGACCCACAACCTCTCCATCATCTTGAGCTGCAAGTTATCTATGCAGAAACAGGTAAACGCAGTCTCGTCTGCCTGCTTCCACACCCTACACATGCCCCATATGATTCTTTAATTGGCTCCCAATCGATACCACAAGGACCATCACTCTAGCAATCATCACCAGCAGGCGGGACAAGGGTAACAGCACTCTTTATGTAGAAATCACTGCATGCCTCCTGAAGAGACAACAGACAACACAAAATGCAGCAGCAAGACTCATCATTGACCTCCTCAAATGAACTCACATCAATATGCACCTCAAAAACCTACACTGGCTCCCAATCCAGTAGAGATGCCAGTTAAAGATGTTGACCCACAAATACAAAGCCCTGTATAACACAGAACCAGCATACATCAATAAACAAATGACCTTCTACCAACCGACCAGCAATCTGTGATCTGCCTCCCTTTTCCATGCAGATACCCCTCAATTGCCCAATACTTGTTAGGCGTATACTTCCAAGGTTTGGAGGGCCTAAAGGGGACATGTAGAGACTCCCAGAGTGTCATGCAAAATCCAGACCAAGTCCATGTGACACTGCTTAGCTCACATTCTTCACCAAAATGACCTCTTTCTTATATTCCTATAGCCACTTAGGGAATTAGTCTTATGATACTTGGAAATCTTTCACTCTTTGGATTTAAAGTAGAAGGGGTTCACCCTTCTAAGGTCCTTGTCACAATTCACAGATGCCAAGTATTGCTTGTTCAGTCCGCTTGGTATTCTTTTGCAAGTCAGCAGGCTTCTGAGGAACTCTGGGTAAGGGTCCATCTTTGTAGGGTTAAGCAGCGTGTGGTTGGGGGTACCTTAACACAATTAGTTCCTCTCTGAAAAATGGAGCATACATTCTCAGGCCCTGATCTACCTACTTGCAGAACATCTTGTTTGCCTTATTGTAAGCAGGCCAAAACGCTATGTGCAGGTGATTTCCAAGATGGCAAAAGCCTTTGGCCACACTAAACATTGGGTCTGAGGGTTGTTGGTGTGTGTGTTGGAGTGTCATGGGGAAACCACCAATATCCCCTCATATCTACCACTAAATATCAGTTTGTAGCAGGCCCTGAATCCACAAAACATCCAGAGAGAGAAGTGTTCTAGGGAAAAAGAATATTTCTTAAGCAACCAGACACACACAAAAATGTCCTCAACATCCTGTTCTTTCCTTTTCAAGGGTGCCACAAGTGTTACATGAGGTGCAAAAGACCAGTCAAGCAGGATTTAACAGTCCAGTGTCACATGATGTTCACAGTTACCACTCTAAATACTCTGAGGGGTGGAGTACCGAAGTGTAATTTCTGCCCATTTATTTCAACCTATTTGGTGCTGCCAGGAGAAACCTTGCACGTCCGTCACAACTCTTTAATACCTTATTCATGCCAAGTACAGGCAGGAAAAAGCTAAAGAGCAAATACTATTAGTCTCCTGAAACACTGAATTGGAATTTAGCTGTGCACTTATTTTTCTACATGGTGTGATGGCATTATTAGTATTTTAATCTGTACTCTGGTTTTGTATATAGGACAATTAGACCCTCTATTATGATAATAGCTTTAAGGGCCCTGTCAGCTGCACGTTTTATACTGTTGAAGCCAGACTACAATAGTAAGCCTAAAGCCATGTTTCCTTTGACACACCAGTGGATTGCACAATTCATGTTGCAGTCTACAATTGACATTTAACTTTTCATGCCATGGGTGGATTTTCTCACCATATACCATAGTCTTATAGAAAATTTAAATATGCCAATCAGGGATAAGACACTTTCTACATGTTTTATGGATCAGAGCACATTCACTAGGCACTGAACAGAAGTTAGTTTGCAAAGTCGACAAAAGAGCAATAAAAATCAGCAAAAAATTGGTCTGACAACACAAAAAGGGAACTTTTTTCGTTTGTATCGATCACACCTTACTGTCCTACTCTTAATATATTTTGTCAAGATCAACCTTCTAGCCACATCCAACAAAAAAGAAAACATGACGTTCTCTACCACAAAACCCACCTCATAAACATCCTCATGTGCAAAGTCTGCACTGCCTTGTACCCTATGTGATTCAGATTCGAACTCTCAAACTCTCTTCTGAGCTCAATTTGTTGTCTCCCATAGCCCTCTCTACTACTACTGTCGATTGTCTGGTCATCACCCATCAATCAATTCAGGATCCTTCTAAGCAATAATATGACTCCTTCTAATATAATCAAAATATATTCCAGCCCATTCTATGATGTAATTTATTTGTTTGTACATATGCATTCCATGGCTAGATGTGATCACCATAATCATTGCCTGAAATCACACTGTTGTAATCATTTCTCCTCACTGCTATGCACAAACAACACACTTCAAGCAGTATGCTTGCTATGGAATATGTAGCTTTAAAGAAGAGCCCTTACTCTGTCTACCTATCCACCCACTTGTGTCTGTCAGCAGCCCACTCAGTCCAACAGCAATGTGCTTGGAGCTACCTAAGAAAAATATTCATGCATGAATGAGGTGTTTGTATAGAGCAAAACTAGGCAAAATAGAGAAGAACAATCATAGGGTCTAAAACAATCATCCAGTTCATGAACTTTATTCTGGGAGCATAAATCTACTTTTGCTGCTTTGTGATGCAGTATTTTTTAAAGAGATGTGCCTTCAATTATTTTCTAAATTGGACCCGAGATGGTATGTTCTTTTGGGAATCACCTGATGTCACCCAGGCTTGCAAAGATCAGGTGGTAGTAGTCACAGGCTGCTCTCAAGGTTATTTTTTCACCATTAGCCACCAGAGCATCATATTAATAAAAGTTAAAGTCATGTGGAGCTGACCTCCAGGCACCAACTCAGCTTTTGTTTGGCCTCAGTAGTCATCAGTCTGCAGGCTGTCACAATGACACATTGTTATTGCTTTTAGGACGCTTAAGGTCTGCCAGAAGACAAATTTTCTCATGCGATCCTAACTAGAAATGTTATGGGCAAAAGCTAACTGATGTGTCTACTGCCCTCTGGTGTGCAGTGTTTTTTTTAGTTTAGCTACTCTAAACAGCAAAAGCAGATACAATTCAAATTTGATTTTTCTGCAGATATTAAACACCAAAGTCAGACCCACTTTTACTTACTGTTCCACAACAAATCTTTTCACAAGATTATCAAGAGAGAACTTGCTTTGAATGAAAGAAGAATGCTAAGTATGTATGCATGTGGCTTAAAAGCTAGTACACGCTTTTCCAAGGAATCTATCAGTTTACATTACAACAAAACTCACAATGAATGTTCATTAGGCATCTATAATACCATGTACATTCTTCTCTAATAAAATATCAATTCCAGAATCAGTCCTACTCACTCCCTAAGAACTGGCATGAATTATGCATAACCCAGCAAAAACCTCTCATTAACCTCTATTAGTCTGCCATGTTAAAAATGTTTGATGTAATTGTGTGCATTGGTCTTTGTGGAAAGCACAAGAATAACCCAATGACTAACACAGAAGTAGAAGGTAAACTAATCAACTACCTGACTGACACTAATCTTGGTTTCTCGGAGTAACGTCTACGAACAGCAAAGTGCTTCAGAGCAATTACAATTGCAGAACTATAGAAGAGGCCTATGTCATAAATATGGGCAGTTTTCTATTCCTTATCACCTTGGTGAGGATTTACAGGCAGCCCCAGTTGTGATGGTGAAGTAAATAACTGAGTGTCTATTGCACCCCTGGCCTACCAGCTCAGCTGCACTATTTTCAGTGGTTAACAGTCATCTTGTGGTTCAAACTTGCAATACATTACAAATTCATGTCCTTGTCCCTCTGCAATAGAGTTTGGAGAGACCTAGTGTAAGCACAGCATAGGAAAGTGCCATTTTAACATGGTCACCCCACACTTTCTGCTCCAGTGCTGATGGTTATGACACTGAAAGTACACTGGAGCCTGCTGCCCAGGGCCAGTTCTCTTGCCATAGAATATGATATAAGCAAATTGGAACTCCCATTGGCAAAGGACTTTAAATCCCTAATATGTCCCTAGTAAAGTGGTACTAAAAATACCCAGTGCATGGTTGTTAAAGGGGGGTACAAGAGCCTGAAGCACTTTTTGTGCCACCCTGTGACCCAAGTGAACAGATGACAGCCAGTCTGCCATTGCAGACTGCAGAATCAGTGCAAATTGCTCCAATTTGACGTTACTCTCACCATGAGTGGCAAGGGCAAATAACTATATTTTCTATATGTCAGCCACCTCTGAGACAGGCCTTCTAAGCCGAGGAGGCAGGGTGCAGTATATTAAAGGTTTCAACATATAAATGCAAGCTTATATATCCCTATTGTGGCCCTTAAAATTAAGGATTACTATAAGAGATCCGCTGTCCATATGATAACATCAGCTGATACCTCAGCACCCGGATACCCTCATTGATGAGGAGCAGTGCTTTACAAGACCGATTGATTGATTAATTGATTGATATCAAGCTCAACTTGAACATAACGGAAGTCCTCATCTTTGGGAACAACACTTCACCATGGAACAACACTTGGTGGCCTTCTGAACTGAGCACTTCCCCCACCTCAACAGACCACATCCACAACCTCTGCATCATCTTGAGCTGCAAGTTATCTATGCAGAAACAGGTAAACACAGTCTCGTCTGCTTGCTATCACTCCCTACACATGCCCCATATGATTATTTAGGTGGCTCCCAATGGACACGACAAGAACCATCACTCTAGTCATCATCACAAGCAGGCAGGATTAGGTTAACAACACTCTTTATGTAGAAATCACTGCATGCATCCCTAAGAGACAACAGACAACACAAAACGCAGCAGCTTGACTCATCATTGACCTCCCCAAAGGAACTCACATCAATACGCACCTCAAGAAGCTACACTGGCTCCCAATCCAGAAGAGATGCCAGTTAAAAATGTTGACCCCCGCATACAAAGCCCTGTATAACAAAGAACCAGCATACATCAACAAACGAATGACCTTCCACCAACCGACCAGACATCTGCAATCTGTCTCCCTATTCAATGCAGATACCTCTCAATTGCCAAATACATTGTTAGGAGTATGTAGGAAGGTGGAATCTGACTATATGGTTGCCCCCACTTTTTTTTATGGTGTTTTGCTGGTTTATGACTTAGTTGGACTGGGATCCTGCTATTCAGGGCCCCAGTCTATCTGCTTTCTCTGTAAAAGGTTTCCATGTGCCTTAGGCACATCTCTGATTGGAATCTGGAGTGCCCTTATAAGTCCCTAGTATATGGTATACTATGTACCAAGGGCATAGGTACCTCAGAGGCCTGCCAGGGGCTGCAGCATGTATTATGCCACCCCTGGACAGGCCATCCAAACTGACACCACAGGTCTGCTACTGCAGCCTGGGTAAGGTGGTGCATGCACCCCTTACTGTGATATAGGTTACCTATATCACTAAATACATACACACATATAAACCTATAAGTCACTCCTAAGGCAGGCCTTATCAATCCTAAAGGCAGAGTGCATGGTTCCTATGTGAGAGGGTGCCCCTGCATGAGCAGGGCCCCTCTGCAGCGTTCGGAGACCATCTCTGATGCTGTTTGTAGTGCAGCCTGACCATATACTCTTAAGCGCATTATATCCTCGCGGTAAAATGCTAACTTTGGAATGGCTGCACCTAAACATGTCGTGTTTGGTGTCAAACATCTTGGAATACTACCCCCCGCCAATCCTGGCGGCGGGGGTAGCATTCCACCCTTCTAGAGGGAAAGACATGTTAACTCTGGCTTACCCGGTAACTTCTTTCTGAAGCCCTGGCATCACAAAATGGATGCTGCTGCCACAGACACAAGTCTGGCCTCCTGCTGCTGGACGAAACTCCGGCAGGGGAGGCCTGGACAATAGGTTTCCTGTTGCAGGGAGGTGTGACCACCTCCCCAGACAGGATAATGTGTATTGGGGCTGGGTGGGTGCACTCTTAGAGTGCTTTGAAGTCCTGCACTGGGGGAGCAAAGGCTCCTCTGTGCATATGCCAGTTCAAACCAGCTCAGGGGCTACCTGCCCCTGCTCTGGCGTGAAACTGGACAAAGGGAAGTGGGTGTAGCCACCCCTCCCTTGACCCTCCCATAGGTGGGGTCATAGAGTTAGTCCCTCCATGTTTTACTGGTTAAAATGGGGAACCCTTGCCACAGCGAGATTAGATTATACCTGGACGAAACTCTGACACTGAATCCTGGACCTTCGACGCTCTACGACAAGATTAGAGGACTGAAGAATCTCCCTTGGGGTCAAGGAGTGACTCCCCTGCTTGGCAGGCACCAAAGAAGCATCTGTCCGGTTTGCATTACCGAAGCTCCCGTCGGACGCCGAAGTCATCGCATCACCAGAGGTGGATTCTCAGACTTCCCCGAGGCTACCCTGAGTCCCCAGCAAAGCTGAGGCCCGTGGCTATCGTGGGTGACTTGAGAACGTGACCCCTGGTTACCGAGCACATTTGCAAGTGCACCATCTTCTGGGTCTCCTAAGAAGTCGTGCTTTGGGCTCCGAGTAGCCCTAGCCTCCAGCACCACCTGCACCGAAGATCACTGGCCCCCAGTCCACGAGTGTCCTGCAAGCCAGCTCCACGTGCGGCATCACGAGGCTCCTTCGCGGTCGCTAGCCCGTTGGCTAGTAGCCCTTAACGAAGGCCAATCTTTTCCTTACTTGGCATCCTGGTTGCTCCAGGCCTGCCCTCACTTACCCTTGCTGGGTGAGTTCCACAGACCTTGCTGGTCTGCACCATCGACGATCTACATCTTACTCGAGACTTGCCGTTGCCAAGGCTTGTTGGGTCCAATCCGGTCGCCGACACCTCAGCACTCGACAGACATCGAGCACCAGCCCGAATCCTGCTCCTGGTCGCCGACAACGCCTCCCGGACCTCGTGGCTGAAGAGTCAAGACGACCGTCAACGCACCTGAAGCACTCGACATCGGTGGGCATCTGTCCATCGCCTTCCTGGTCACTGGCTAGTGACCCAGACTCTGTCCCCTCTGCTTTCAGGTTCACCAGAACTCCAATCCACTCTTGGATCCACCCGGACACTTTTCTCTTGGCCGCCAGCAGCACTTTGCAGCAGATCGCCATTCGAATCGACGACGAAACCCGACCCCGAAAGGCACCTATGCACCCGGCTTCCCTGGGTGAGGTAACACGAGTACTCCGGTGCTCCCGTGGGTAGAGACTCTTCAAAGTCCTAGATCTCAAAGGGTTTTGTCCTAGTCCTCTTTTAAGTGTCCCTTTCCTCTATTTTCCCGATCCCGACTTTCTCCATAGAAGTTAACGGCGTATCGCGGTTGTGTATTTACACTGCACGCGTCTCCCGTGGGTCCCCTGTGTCACTACCTTGGGTGGTTCCTTGTGGTCCAAGCACTTCTAGAGGCTCTAGGCCTAGTGTCTAGTTCAGTCGTGGTTCGCATACCACTTTATTGGTATATGGTTTGGTACGCCCCTAGGGCCCAAACGTGTATTTGTGCTATTATTGTGATTTAAGATCTTATAACCTATGTACTTCGAACTCTAGCCTCATAAAGAGACTAGAGGGGTGTGTTTAGTAATAAATACATATATTTTGAATATATACCTGGTGTGGTGCTCTTTCATTTGGTCACTCAAGAGATTATAGACTGGTAAAACAAGCTGCTTTACATTCCTTCAAGACTTAGCCTGAAGGCTGCTCTCCATAGCTACCACTAGGATAGCTTTCAATAAGGTTGTCTTTAACCTACCTACCATAAGAGTCGATTTGGACTGGTGCAAGGTGCCCACTATAATTAGTGGACAGCATATGCCAGGCCAACTTCTCACATTGGTGTGCAGCGTGTGGGATTCCAGCTTGCTATTGTTTTACCAGATAATCTCAATTGAATTGATCAACTGAAAACCACTAAAGGTACCTAAGGTACATATAATTTAAGCTTAGAATAACAGTAAGTTCTACTGAACTTAGAGTTGTGTGTTAAGGGATAGCACAACCCTTTCTACAACTCAAGAGAGTTTAGTAGGCCACACTAGAGTAGGTAGTGCATACACCACACCACACTAGTAATGTCTTTAAGGGTAGGATCTATAGAATCCTTGCAGGAAGCCATTGAGCTTCCACCCTCCAAGTATGATACACTCCCATTCTTGGAATTGAGAGCTTTATGCAACTTGAGAAAAATAAGGACAGGCCAAAGCCCCACCACCCAACACCTCAAGGAGTTGTTGGTGGCTTATGACCTTAGTAAGCCTGTAGGGACTGAAGGGGTAGGAGCTGAGGGTGGGGCAGAAGAAGAGGAGGAGGCCAGGGGTACCAATACCCCCAGCCCCCCTCTGAAACTGGCCAGGAGGGTGACAATGACCCTGACCTGGATAACCCAATCCCTCCTGTGGAAGATGATGAGGATGATCAGAATGATGCCCTCTTTGTCCCCCCAGGAAGGATTAAGAGTGTGCCCAGAAGGTCTAGGTCTCCTTCTCAGGAGTCTAACCACTCTGGCACCTCTATAGGGAGCTCTGTCTCATCTCATAGGAGAGAATCCTCTCATGAGAGAAGAAAGAGGCTAGTCCAGTATGAGGAAACTCAGCTGGAACTCAGAAAAAAGCAATTAGCTTTAGATAGAGAATCCCTAGATCTCCTTAGAGAGAAGAAAGTTGGGACTAGAGTCCCATGGTGGCAGCAATATCCCTAGAGATAGGGACAGGTCTTATGACCATAGAAACCTAAACAAGATTGTCCCTCCCTACCAGAGTGGGGATGACATCCACAAATGGATAACTGCACTGGAGAGGGCCTGTAAAGTTCAGAAGGTCCCCCAGAGGCAGTGGGCAGCAATCTTGTGGCTCTCCTTTGCAGACAAAGGTAGAGACAAGCTCCTCACTGTAAGAGAAGAGGATGCTGACAATTACACAGTCTTGAAGAGTGCTCTGATAGATGGGTTTGGCCTAACCACTGAACAGTATAGGTTGAAGTTCAGAGACACCCAAAAAGCTCAGACTCAAGACTGGGTTGATTTTGTAGATTGTGCTACAAAGGCTCTGGAAGGTTGGATACATGGCAACAAAGTGCATGACTTTTTAGGATTGTACAATTTGATTATGAGGGAGCAGATCCTTAATAATTGTCAAAACCAGCTTTTGCACCAGTATCTGGTGGACTCTGATCTGACCTCTCCCCAGAGAATTGGGAAAGAAGGCAGACAAATGGGTCAGAACCAGAGTAAAAACTAGAAATCAGGGTGGTGACCAGAAGAAAGATTCTACTAAGTCCCAAGAGAAAGGTGGGGATAAATCTAAGGATAAGTCCCCTACAGGGCCCCAAAATTCCTCTTCTGGGGGTGGGTCCCAAACTCCTTCCTCTCCTGAAAAGAAACCATATTGCCATGTCTGTAAAAAGCCTGGGCACTGGAAAACTGATCCCAGTTGCCCCAGGATTGGCAATAAAGAAAATGTTCCTCCCACAACTACTACCACCCCTCCTGGTACTACCAGTAGTAATCCTCCAGTTGGGAGTAGTGCACCCAAAAAGTTAGGTGCTTTTGCAAGAGGAACAGAGGTGGGCCCTAGTTTAGACAGGGACCCCTCAACAGACTCCTCTGACTCTGATGGTGGTATAGGATTTGCCACCTTTACCATGGGTCCCATAGCATTGGGCAGGTACAGATTGGAGCCAATAATTAATGGTCAGAAAGCTGTGGCATTTAGGGACACAGGGGCTAGTGTCACCATGGTGGCAGGGAAACTAGTCCCCCCTCACCAGCTTTTACCTGAGTTTAAATACCAGGTGACCAACATTGATGGTGTCAGAACAGATCACCCCATGGCCATAGTCAATCTTAGCTGGGAGGGGGTCACAGGCCCAAAAGAGTGGCAGTGTCCCCAACCCTACCTGTAGATTGCCTGATGGGCAATGATCTGGAAATTTCAGCCTGGGCTGAAGTTGAACACCAAACCCATCTTAGGATGTTGGGCGTCCCTGTAAAGGTTAGTGGGGCTGTGATGGCCACAGCCCCAGCCCAAGAATTTGGAGAGATGGAGCCTGAAAGAATGGCCCACTCTCCCCCAAAAGAGAGCACAAGGGTTGAAGAAAAGTCTTCTTCCCCCCAGACAGTAGGTAAGGGTCAGCCTCCTCAGGGAACTGACCCTACCCCTAGTGAAGGAACTGCCACAGAGGTAGTCAGGCCTGGCCTGGCCTGGCCACGCCCCTGATGGCAGAGGACCCTTCCAAGGTGGTACCCCGTCTGGAGCAGGTAACCTGCCCCTCTCTACCCTGCCTCAGTCAGCCCAGGGCTGCAGAGGTCAGGGAGGTCAGTGGACCCCCAGGGCCCCCTGTCCAGAGGAAGCCCCCATCAGCAGATTAGGGGCACCCAGTCTAGTAGCCCTAGCCAGGTGAAAATTCCTCTACACACTGAGGGATCCCCCATACCTTTATGTAGGGACCTCCCCCAGAAGGACTCTGGTAGGCAAGGGCAAACCTGGGACCAGAAGGTTCCAAACCTGCCATGTCCCTCCAGTAGTCCATCCAAAGGGACCCAACCCCCAGCTGTAGGCAGCCAAAGGTTGACCCTTAGAGCAAAGTGCAACTCAGTCATGGAAAGACAGGCATACATGGTGACCAGTGATCTGAGGAAGCTGAGGCCAACATTCCTAGGGCCTCACTTCCCTACTCAGACACCTCACCAGCCTTGTACTTTACCTAAGCACACCACAGGTAGTGATTCCCCATGGTGGAGACCCTCTCATACCCTTAGGGTGAGGGATTGCTTAGTGGACCATAAGACAGGGGGCAACCATGCTAGTGCAGGTGCTTCCTTATATGACCACTTAGTCAATGAAGGCTCAACTGGCCAAGGTTAGCCTTATCTCCTTTCGTTTGGGGGGGTTATGTAGGAAGGTGGAATCTGACTATATGGTTGCCCCCACTTTTTTTTATGGTGTTTTGCTGGTTTATGACTTAGTTGGACTGGGATCCTGCTATTCAGGGCCCCAGTCTATCTGCTTTCTCTGTAAAAGGGTTTCCATGTGCCTTAGGCACATCTCTGATTGGAATCTGGAGTGCCCTTATAAGTCCCTAGTATATGGTATACTATGTACCAAGGGCATAGGTACCTCAGAGGCCTGCCAGGGGCTGCAGCATGTATTATGCCACCCCTGGAAGGCCATCCAAACTGACACCACAGGTCTGCTACTGCAGCCTGGGTAAGGTGGTGCATGCACCCCTTACTGTGATATAGGTTACCTATATCACTAAATACATACACACATATAAACCTATAAGTCACTCCTAAGGCAGGCCTTATCAATCCTAAAGGCAGAGTGCATGGTTCCTATGTGAGAGGGTGCCCCTGCATGAGCAGGGCCCCTCTGCAGCGTTCGGAGACCATCTCTGATGCTGTTTGTAGTGCAGCCTGACCATATACTCTTAAGCGCATTATATCCTCGCGGTAAAATGCTAACTTTGGAATGGCTGCACCTAAACATGTCGTGTTTGGTGTCAAACATCTTGGAATACTACCCCCCGCCAATCCTGGCGGCGGGGGTAGCATTCCACCCTTCTAGAGGGAAAGACATGTTAACTCTGGCTTACCCGGTAACTTCTTTCTGAAGCCCTGGCATCACAAAATGGATGCTGCTGCCACAGACACAAGTCTGGCCTCCTGCTGCTGGACGAAACTCCGGCAGGGGAGGCCTGGACAATAGGTTTCCTGTTGCAGGGAGGTGTGACCACCTCCCCAGACAGGATAATGTGTATTGGGGCTGGGTGGGTGCACTCTTAGAGTGCTTTGAAGTCCTGCACTGCATATGCCAGTTCAAACCAGCTCAGGGGCTACCTGCCCCTGCTCTGGCGGGAAACTGGACAAAGGGAAGTGGGTGTAGCCACCCCCTCCCTTGACCCTCCCATAGGTGGGGTCATAGAGTTAGTCCCTCCCTGTTTTACTGGTTAAAATGGGGAACCCTTGCCACAGCAAGATTAGATTATACCTGGACGAAACTCTGACACTGAATCCTGGACCTTCGACGCTCTACGACAAGATTAGAGGACTGAAGAATCTCCCTTGGGGTCAAGGAGTGACTCCCCTGCTTGGCAGGCACCAAATAAGCATCTGTCCGGTTCGCATTACTGAAGCTCCCGTTGGACGCCGAAGTCATCGCATCACCAGAGGTGGATTCTCAGACTTCCCCGAGGCTACCCTGAGTCCCCAGCAAAGCTGAGGCCCGTGGCTATCGTGGGTGACTTGAGACCGTGACCCCTGGACACCGAGCACATTTGCAAGTGCACCATCTTCTGGGTCTCCCAAGAAGTCGTGCTTTGGGCTCCGAGTAGCCCTAGCCTCCAGCACCACCTGCACCGAAGATCACTGGCCCCCACTCCACGAGTGTCCTGCAAGCCAGCTCCACGTGCGGCGTCACGAGGCTCCTTCGCGGTCGCTAGCCCGTTGGCTAGTAGCCCTTAACGAAGGCCAATCTTTTCCTTACTTGGCATCCTGGTTGCTCCAGGCCTGCCCTCACTTACCCTCGCTGGGTGAGTTCCACAGACCTTGCTGGTCTGCACCATCGACGATCTACATCTTGCTCAAGACTTGCCGTTGCCAAGGCTTGTTGGGTCCAATCCGGTCGCCGACACCTCAGCACTCGACAGACATCGAGCACCAGCCCGAATCCTGCTCCTGGTCGCCGACAACGCCTCCCGGACCTCGTGGCTGAAGAGTCAAGATGACCGTCAACGCACCTGAAGCACTCGACATCGGTGGGCATCCGTCCATCGCCTTCCTGGTCACTGGCTAGTGACCCAGACTCTGTCCCCTCTGCTTTCAGGTTCACCAGAACTCCGATCCACTCTTGGATCCACCCGGACACTTTTCTCTTGGCCGCCAGCAGCACTTTGCAGCAGATCGCCATTCGAATCGACGACGAAACCCGACCCCGAAAGGCACCTATGCACCCGGCTTCCCTGGGTGAGGTAACACGAGTACTCCGGTGCTCCCGTGGGTAGAGACTCTTCAAAGTCCTAGATCTCAAAGGGTTTTGTCCTAGTCCTCTTTTAAGTGTCCCTTTCCTCTATTTTCCCGATCCCGACTTTCTCCATAGAAGTTAACGGCGTATCGCGGTTGTGTATTTACACTGCACGCGTCTCCCGTGGGTCCCCTGTGTCACTACCTTGGGTGGTTCCTTGTGGTCCAAGCACTTCTAGAGGCTCTAGGCCTAGTGTCTAGTTCAGTCGTGGTTCGCATACCACTTTATTGGTATATGGTTTGGTACGCCCCTAGGGCCCAAACGTGTATTTGTGCTATTATTGTGATTTAAGATCTTATAACCTATGTACTTCGAACTCTAGCCTCATAAAGAGACTAGAGGGGTGTGTTTAGTAATAAATACATATATTTTGAATATATACCTGGTGTGGTGCTCTTTCATTTGGTCACTCAAGAGATTATAGACTGGTAAAACAAGCTGCTTTACATTCCTTCAAGACTTAGCCTGAAGGCTGCTCTCCATAGCTACCACTAGGATAGCTTTCAATAAGGTTGTCTTTAACCTACCTACCATAAGAGTCGATTTGGACTGGTGCAAGGTGCCCACTATAATTAGTGGACAGCATATGCCAGGCCAACTTCTCACAGAGTATACATCCAAGGTTTGGAGGGCCTCATGATGAGCATGTAGAGACTCCCAGAGTGTCATGCAAAATCCAGACCAAGTCCATTTGCCACTGCTTAGCTCACATTCTTCACCAAAATGACCTCTTTTTTATATTCCCTTAGCCACTTAGGGAATTAGTCTTATGATACTTTGAAATCTTTCACTCTTTGGATTTCAAGTAGAAGGGGCCCACCCTTCTCAGGTCCTTGTCACAATTCACAGATGTCAAGTATTGCATGTTCAGTCTGCTTGGTATTATTTTGCAAGTCAGCAGTTTTCTGAGGAACTCTGGGTTAGGGTCCATTATTGAAGGGTTCACCAGCCTGTGGTTGGGGGTACCTTAACACACTTTAGTTCCTCTCTGAAAAATGGAGCAAACATTCTCAGGCCCTGACCTACCTACTTGCAGAACATCCTGTTTGCCTTATTGTAAACAGGCCAAAACATTATGTGCAGGTGATTTCTCAAGATGGCAAAAGCATTCGGCCACACTAAACATTGGGTTTGAGGGTTGTGGGTGTGTGTGTTGGAGTGTCATGGGGAAATCACCAATATTCTCTCATATCTACCACTAAATATCAGTTTGTAGCAGGCCCTAAATCCACAAAACATCCAGAGACAGAAGTCTGCTAGGGAAAAAGAATGTTCCTTAAGCAACCGGACACACACAAAATTCCCTCAACATCCTGTTCTTTCCTTTTCAAGTGTGCCACAAGTGTTACATGAGGCTCAAAATACCTGTCAAGCAGGATTTAACAGTCCAGTGTCACATGATGTTCACAGTTACCACTCTAAATACTCTGAGGAGTGGAGTACCGAAGTGTAATTTCTGCCCATTTACTTCAACCTATTTGGTGCTGCCAGGAGAAACCTCACACGTCCGTCACAACTCTTTGATACCTTATTCATACCAAGTACAGGCAGGGAAAAGCTAAAGAGCAAATGCTATTAATCTCCTGAAACTTTAGAGAGAGAAAAGGTGACTTTTAAAAAGATATTTGTTTTTCATATTTATTGAAAATCAGACAATCACTGAATTGGAATTTAGCTGTGCACTTATTTTTCTACATGGTGTGAGGGCATTATTAGTATTTTAACCTGTACTCTGGCTTTGTATATAGGACAATTAGACCCTCTATTGTGATAATAGCTTTAAGGGCCCTGTCAGTGTAGGGACCTGGTTACAATAATTTTCTACATGTACCACTTTTAAATACCAGGGACATTACCTTACGCGCTACAGGGCTTTCATAGGGTTGACTTATTGATATTTAAAGGGAGGATTTTACCTGTTAACATGGTTATTTTAACAGGTAATCCTGCAATTTTTGTACTGCTGAAGCCAGGCTACAATAGTAAGCCTAAAGCCATGTTTCCTTTGACACACCAGTGGATTGCACAATTCATGTTGCAGTCTACAATTGACACCTAACTTTTCATGCCATGGGTGGATTTTCTCACCATATACCATAGTCTTATAGAAAATTTAAATATGCCAATCAGGGATCAGACACTTTCTACATGTTTTATGGGTCAGAGCACATTCACTAGGCACTGAACAGAAGTGTCTTAGTTTGCAAAGTCCACAAAACAGCAATAAAAATCAGCAAAAAACTGGTCTGACCACACAAAAAAGGGAAAAAATGTTGTTTGTATCGATCAGACCTTACTGTCCTACTCTTAATATATTTTGTGAAGAAGATCAACCTTCTAGCCACACCCAACAAACAAGAAAACATGACGTTCTCTACCACAAAACCCACCTCATAAACATCCTCATGTGCAAAGTCTGCACTGCCTTGAACCCTATGTGATTCAGATTCAAACTCTCAATCTCTCCTCTGAGCTCAATTTGTTGTCTCCCATAGCCCTCTCTACTACTACTGTCGATTGTCTGGTCACCACCCATCAATCAATTCAGGATCCTTCTAAGCAAGATTATGACTCCTTCTAATAAAATCAAAATATATTCCAGCCCATTCTATGATGTAATTTATTTGTTTGCACATATGCATTCCATGGCTAGATGTGATCACCATAATCATTGCCTGAAATCACACTGTTGTAATCATTTCTCCTCACTGCTATGCACAAACAACACACTTCAAGTAGTATGCTTGCTATGGGATATGTAGCTTTAAAGAAGAGCCCTTACTCTGTCTACCTATCCACCCACTTGTGCCTGTCAGCAGCCCACTCAGTCCAACAGCAAGGTGCTTGGAGCTACCTAAGAAAAATATTTATGCATGAATGAGGTATTTGTATAGAGCAAAGCTAGGCAAAAGAGAGAAGAACAATCATAGGGTCTAAAACAATAATCCAGTTCATGTACTTTATTCTGGGAGCATAAATCTACTTTTGCTGCTTTGTGATACAGTATTTTTTAAAGAGATGTGCCTTCAAATATTTTCTAAATTGGACCCGAGATGGTATGTTCTTTTGGGAATCACCTGATGTCGCCCACGCTTGTAAAGATCAGGTGGTAGTAGTCACAGGCTGCTCTCAAGGTTATTTTTTCACCATTAGCCACCAGAGCATCATATTAATAAAAGTTAAAGTCATGTGGAGCTGACCTCCAGGCACCAACTCAGCTTTTGTTTGGCCTCAGTAGTCATCAGTCTGCAGGCTGTCACGATGACACATTGTTATTGCTTTTAGGACGCTTAGAGTCTGCCAGAAGACAAATTTTCTCATGCGAACCTAACTAGAAATGTTATGGGCAAAAGCTAACTGATGTGTCTACTGCCCTCTGGTGTGCAGTGTTTTTTTTTAGTTTAGATACTCTAAACAGCAAAGGCAGATACAATTCAAATTTGATTTTTCTGCAGATATTAAACACCAAAGTCAGAACCACTTTTACTTACTGTTCCTCAACAAATCTTTTCACAAGATTATCAAGAGAGAACTTGCTTTGAATGAAAGAAGAATGCTAAGTATGTATGCATGTGGCTTAAGAGCTAGTACACTCTTTCCCAAGGAATCTATCAGTTTACATTACAACAAAACTCACAATGAATGTTCATTAGGCATCTATAATACCATGTACATTCTTCTCTAATAAAATATCAATTCCAGAATCAGTCCTACTCACTCCCTAAGAACTGGCATGAATTATGCATAACCCAGCAAAAACCTCTCATTAACCTCTATTAGTCTGCCATGTTAAAAAATGTTTGATGTAATTGTGAGCATTGGTCTTTGTGGAAAGCACAAGAATAACCCAATGACTAACACAGAAGTAGAAGGTAAACTAATCAACTACCTGACTGACACTAATCTTGGTTTCTCAGAGTAACATCTACGAACAGCAAAGTGCTTCAGAGCAATTACAATTGTATTGTATTGTATTGTATGTAATGCTTATATAGCGCAAACTGTCACCCTACGGGTATCCTGGCGCTGTAACTTAGCAGATGACATCAACAAGAAATGGGCCTGATTAACAGTGGAAGGCATTGCTCTCGTTCCTGGGGAATAACCAGGTTTTCAGACTCTTTCTAAAGCATAACAAAGAGTTAGCTTGTCTAATACTCTGGGGTAAGTCGTTCCAGAGGCGTGAGGCCACTATGCCGAAGGCCCTGCCTCCCAGCCTGGATTTCTTAAATCTGGTAGTTGTTACCAGGTTTGCGCTAGAGGAGCGGAGATGTCTTAGAGGCTTATACATGGTAAATCTCTCCTGCATAGATAGAGGGCCCGTACCGTGTACCGCTATGAACACAATACATAAGGATTTGAAACTAACTCTTTCCTTGATGGGCAACCAGTGAAGATCTCTCAGGGCCAATGTAGTGGAGGATCTACGTTGCCTATTTAATGCCAGCTTTGCTGCTATAGACTGGACTCTCTGCAACCCCTGCAAGATATATTGTGGAGCTCCCAGGTACAAGGAGTTGCAGTAGTCCAGTCTGCACAGAATTATGCTCCTCACTACAAGGGGTCTAGCCTCATTCGGCAGCAGTGGAAGAATCTGCCGAAGTGCTTTTAGTAAAGCAAAGCAGACACTGACCGTTTTGTTAGCCTGTGACGCCATTTGGAGGTTGTCATCAATCAGGATGCCCAGGTTGTGTACGGTCTTAACTGGGGCCAATGGGTCATCCCCAGGAGTGAGTTTAAACTCTAGCGGCAGGAGCTGTACCATTTTGGCAGTGGAACAATATACCACCTCTGTTTTCCCCCGTTGAACTGCAAAGAATTTTCTTTGAGCCAACCGGAGGTCTGGCGCATGCACTCCTGGAAAATATCCATGTTCACCGCACGCTTCCCTTCCAAAGAGAACACCAGTTGGGTGTCGTCAGCATAGTTGACCAGGTCAATCCCAAAAGATTTTATAATGGGGATCAACGGGCGCAGATATATATTCAAAAGAATGGGGCTTATTGCCGAACCCTGCGGCACTCCGTAACGTACCGGAGACTTAGAGGAGGCAAACGGTGTCATGGTTACCACCTGTTGTCTCTCTGAAAGGTACGATTGCAGCCATTTCAGAGCTCGACCTTTCACACCCATTCTCTCCAGCCTTCCCATCAACACTGCATGGCTCACCGTGTCGAATGCGGCCGACATATCTAGCAACACTAGCATAGATGAATTACCATTGTCGGCTCGCATTCGCAAGTTATCCAATACGGTTGCCAAGGCTGTTTCAGTCCCATGTCCTGGGCGAAAACCGAACTGATCCCTATCCAACAGATGGTTCTCTTCAAGGTACTTCAAGGACTTGCTGACAACCTTTTCCAAAATTTTTATTGGATAGGGCAAAAGAGATATGGGCCTAAAGTTTGCCGGGTTTGTTGGATCCAGGGAGGGTTTCTTGAGCAGGGGGGTTACCACTGCCTGCTTCCAGGCCTCTGGGACCACGCCTTCTTCTAAGGATTGACAGCAAATCTGTCGCATCCAGGGGAATAATTCTTGCCCACATTCCTTCCAGATCTTATAAGGGAGGGGGTCTAGGGGGGACCCAAACGATACACTTTGAGCAAAGCTGTTAAAAAGCTCCTTGGTAAGAGGTTGAAAATACTCCAAAGATGTTTCTGCCCAGGGTTCCTCAGCTAGTATCTGAGGCAATTCAACCTGGCGACTAGCATTGCCTGGGTCAAACCCTCCGACGATTTTGGCGATCTTTTCATCAAAATAGGTGGCAATATCATCGCATAGTTTCTGCGATGCAACCACTTTATTGCCCGTGCAGGCAGGGCTAGAAAGATCCCTTATGATATTAAAGAGGGCTTTTGTACTGTTCGGCGCATGTAGGATGGATTTAGCAAAGAAGAGTGCTTTGGACTTGGCAATAGTCTCCTTATAATGGGCCTGCACTAATTTCAGCACTTTCCTATCTGACTCTAAGTATAACCTTCGCCACCTCCTCTCAGCCTGTCTACATGTGATTCGCAATAATTTCAGCTCCTCACTGTACCAGGGGGCTGAAGGTTTCCTTCTATTCTTCATCCGTTTTATAGGGTCGCATAGATCCAGAGTGTTGGTAATGTGGTTACAGTAGGTTTGATAGTTGTTGTCCACTGAGTCGTCAGGAGCAAAAAAGGTCTGATTCGAGAATATTGAATCTGGTCTGTCTTTTAATAATTTAGCCCAGTCTCTTCCCTTGCGATAGGTCACTGAGCGAATGTTGTTATTCGCTGTATTGGGCATTGTAATCCTGAAATGAATTAATGAGTGATCAGTCCAGCTTTGAGGCAGTACACTGATCACCTCCGTCTCAGTCTGGTTCGCAAACAATAAGTCCAACACATGCCCTCCTAGATGGGTTGGTTGTTGTACTAACTGATGTAAACTAAAATTCTCACATGTTTGCCTCAGGTCTCTCAGATGATTCCCTAGAGCCCCGTTATCCCATAAGTTAAAATCCCCTAGAAGCATCATTCTGGAGTGTGTTAGAGTCAGGTCAGCAATGGTGTCAGACAGTGCTTGGTACTGAGTATCTAGACCTGGAGGTCTATAGCAGACCATTCCAGTTAATAGCCTTCCCCTTATCTCTTGCAGAGAGAAGCCTAGTAACTCAATCCCACCAACCTCATCGACCTGTAATGGTGCAAAGTTCCATCTTTCTATAAATATTACCCAAACCTCCCCCTCCTCTTCCAGAGGCCCTAGGTTTGTGGAAAATCTTGTATCCTTCTGGACAGGCGAGGCCTAACTCTACCGAGGAGTCATTGCTAGTCCAGGTCTCTGTAAGAAATAAAACATCCAAGTCCATGTCTTCTAGCATATTTGACACCTCCTGATAGTGTTTTATCAGGGACCTGCTATTAATCAGGCCACTTGCAGAACTATAGAAGAGGCCTATGTCATAAATATGGGCAGTTTTCTATTCCTTATCACCTTGGTGAGGATTTACAGGCAGCCCCAGTTGTGATGGTGAAGTAAATACATGAGTGTCTATTGCACCCCTGGTCTACCAGCTCAGCTGCACTATTTTCAGTGGTTAACAGTCATCTTGTGGTTCAAACTTGCAATACATTACAAATTCATGTCCTTGTCCCTCTGCAATAGAGTTTGGAGAGACCTAGTGTAAGCACAGCATAGGAAAGTGCCATTTTAACATGGTCACCCCATACTTTGTGCTCCAGTGCTGATGGTTATGACTCTGAAAGTACACTGGAGCCTGCTGCCCAGGGCGAGTTCTCTTGCCATAGAATATGATATAAGCAAATTGGAACTCCCATTGGCAAAGGGCTTTAAATCCCTAATATGTCCCTAGTAAAGTAGAACCAAAAATACCCAGTGCATGGTTGTTAAAGGGGGGTACAAGAGCCTGAAGCACTTTTGTGCCACCCTGTGACCCAAGTGAACAGATGACAGCCGGTCTGCCATTGCAGACTGCAGAATCAGTGCAAACTGCTCCAGTTTGACGTTACTCTCACCATGAGTGGCAAGGTCAAAGAACTATATTTTATATATGTCAGCCACCTCTGAAACAGGCCTTCTAAGCCGAGGAGGCAGGGTGCAGTATATTAAAGGTTTGAACATATAAATGCAAGCTTATATATCCCTATTGTGGCCCTTAAAATTAAGGATTACTATAAGAGATCTGCTGTCCATAGGATAACATCAGCTGATACCTCAGCACCCAGATACCCTCATTGATGAGGAGCAGTGCTTTACAAGACCGATTGATTGATTAATTGATTGATATCAAGCTCAACTTGAACATAACGGAAGTCCTCATCTTTGGGAACAACACTTCGCCATGGAACAACACTTGGTGGCCTTCTGAACTGACCACTTCCCCCACCTCAACAGACCACACCCACAACCTCTGCATCATCTTGAGCTGCAAGTTATCTATGCAGAAACAGGTAAACACAGTCTCGCCTGCTTGCTTTCACTCCCTACACATGCCCCATATGATTATTTAGGTGGCTCCCAATGGACACGACAAGAACCATCACTCTAGCCATCATCACCAGCAGGCAGGATTAGGTTAACAACGCTCTTTATGTAGAAATCACTGCATGCATCCCTAAGAGACAACAGATAACACAAAACGCAGCAGCTTGACTCATCATTGACCTCCCCAAAGGAACTCACATCAATACGCACCTCAAGAAGCTACACTGGCTCCCAATCCAGAAGAGATGCCAGTTAAAGATGTTGACCCATGCATACAAAGCCCTGTATAACAAAGAACCAGCATACATCAACAAATGAATGACCTTCCACCAACCGACCAGACATCTGCAATCTGTCTCCCTTTTCAATGCAGATACCCTTCAATTGCCAAATACATTGTTAGGACTATACTTCCAAGGTTTGGAGGGCCTCATGAGGAGCATGTAGAGACTCCCAGAGTGTCATGCAAAATCTAGACCAAGTCCATGTGCCACTGCTTAGCTCACGTTCTACACCAAAATGACCTCTTTTGTATATTCCCTTAGCCACTTAGGGAATTAGTCTTATGATACTTTGAAATCTTTCACTCTTTGGATTTAAAGTAGAAGGGGCCCACCCTTCTCAGGGACTTGTCACAATTCACAGATGTCAAGTATTGCATGTTCAGTCTGCTTGGTAGTCTTTTGCAAGTCACTAGTTTTCTGAGGAACTCTGGGTAAGGGTCCATCTTTGTAGGGTTCACCAGCCTGTGGTAGGGCGTACCTTAACACACTTTAGTTCCTCTCTGAAAAATGGAGCAAACATTCTCAGGCCCTGACCTACCTACTTGCAGAACATCCTGTTTACCTTATTGTAAACAGGCTAAAACGTTATGTGCAGGTGATTTCCAAGATGGCAAAAGCATTCGGCCACACTAAACATTGGGTGTGAGGGTTGTGGGTGTGTGTGTTGGAGTGTCATTGGGAAATCACCAATATCCTCTCATATCTACCACTAAATATCAGTTTGTAGCAGGCCCTAAATCCACAAAACATCCAGAGACAGAAGTCTGCTAGGGAAAAAGAATGTTCCTTAAGCAACCGGACACACACAAAAATTCCCTCATCATCCTGTTCTTTCCTTTTCAAGTGTGCCACAAGTGTTACATGAGGCTCAAAATACCTGTCAAGCAGGATTTAACAGTCCAGTGTTACATGATGTTCACAGTTACCACTCTAAATACTCTGAGGAGTGGAGTACCAAAGTGTAATTTCTGCCCATTTACTTCAACCTATTTGGTGCTGCCAGGAGAAACCTCACACGTCCGATACAAATCTTTAATACCTTATTCATGCCAAGTACAGGCAGGGAAAAGCTAAAGAGCAAATACTATTAGTCTCCTGAAACTTTAGAGAGAGAAAAGGTGACTTTTAAAAAGTTATTTGTTCTTCATGTTTATTGAAAATCAGACAATCACTGAATTGGAATTTAGCTGTGCACTTATTTTTCTACATGGTGTGAGGGCAGTATTAGTATTTTAACCTGTACTCTGGCTTTGTATATAGGACAATTAGACCCTCTATTGTGATAATAGCTTTAAGGGCCCTGTCAGTGTAGGGACCTGGTTACAATAATTTTCTACATGTACCACTTTTAAATACCAGGGACATTACCTTACGCGCTACAGGGCTTTCATAGGGTTGACTTATTGATATTTAAAGGGAGGATTTTACCTGTTAAACATGGTTATTTTAACAGGTAATCCTGCAAGTTTTATACTGCTGAAGCCAGGCTACAATAATAAGCCTAAAGCCATGTTTCCTTTGACACACCAGTGGATTGCACAATTCATGTTGCAGTCTACAATTGACACCTAACTTTTCATGCCATGGGTGGATTTTCTCACCATATACCATAGTCTTATAGAAAATTTAAATACGCCAATCAGGGATCAGACACTTTCTACATGTTTTATGGGTCAGAGCACATGCACTAGGCACTGAACAGAAGTGTCTTAGTTTGCAAAGTCAACAAAACAGCAATATAAATCTGCAAAAAATTGGTCTGACCACACTAAAAAGGGAAAAAAAGTTGTTTGTATCGATCAGACCTTACTGTCCTACTCTTAATATATTTTGTGAAGATCAACCTTCTAGCCACACCCAACAAACAAGAAAACATGACGTTCTCTACCACAAAACCCACCTCATAAACATCCTCATGTGCAAAGTCTGCACTGCCTTGAACCCTATGTGATTCAGATTCAAACTCTCAAACTCTCCTCTGAGCTCAATTTGTTGTCTCCCATAGCCCTCTCTACTACTACTGTCGATTGTCTGGTCATCACCCATCAATCAATTCAGGATCCTTCTAAGCAAGATTATGACTCCTTCTGATATAATCAAAATATATTCCAGCCCATTCTATGATGTAATTTATTTGTTTGTACATATGCATTCCATGGCTAGATGTGATCACCATAATCATTGCCTGAAATCACTTTGTTGTAATCATTTCTCCTCACTGCTATGCACAAACAACACACTTCAAGCAGTATGCTTGCTATGGAATATGTAGCTTTAAAGAAGAGCCCTTACTCTGTCTACCTATCCACCCACTTGTGTCTGTCAGCAGCCCACTCAGTCCAACAGCAAGGTGCTTGGAGCTACCTCAGAAAAATATTCATGCATGAATGAGGTATTTGTATAGAGCAAAACTAGGCAAAATAGAGAAGAACAATCATAGGGTCTAAAACAATCATCCAGTTCATGAACTTTATTCTGGGAGCATAAATCTACTATTGCTGCTTTGTGATGCAGTATTTTTTAAAGAGATGTGCCTTCAAATATTTTCTAAATTGGACCCGAGATGGTATGTTCTTTTGGGAATCACCTGATGTCACCCACGCTTGCAAAGATCAGGTGGTAGTAGTCACAGGCTGCTCTCAGGGTTATTTTTTCACCATTAGCCATCAGAGCATCATATTAATAAAAGTTAAAGTCATGTGGAGCTGACCTCCAGGCACCAACTCAGCTTTTGTTTGGCCTCAGTAGTCATCAGTCTGCAGGCTGTCACGATGACACATTGTTATTGCTTTTAGGACGCTTAAGGTCTGCCAGAAGACACATTTTCTCATGCGAACCTAACTAGAAATGTTATTGGCAAAAGCTAACTGATGTGTCTACTGCCCTCTGGTGTGCAGTGTTTTTTTTAGTTTAGCTACTCTAAACAGCAAAGGCAGATACAATTCAAATTTGATTTTTCTGCAGATATTAAACACCAAAGTCAGACCCACTTTTACTTACTGTTCCGCAACAAATCTTTTCACAAGATTATCAAGAGAGAACTTGCTTTGAATGAAAGAAGAATGCTAAGTATGTATGCATGTGGCTTAAGAGCTAGTACACTCTTTCCCAAGGAATCTATCAGTTTACATTAAAGCAATACTCAAAATGAATGTTCATTAGACATCTATAATACCGTGTACATTCTTCTCTAATAAAATATCAATTCCAGAATCAGTCCTACTCACTCCCTAAGAACTGGCATGAATTATGCATAACCCAGCAAAAACCTCTCATTAACCTCTATTAGTCTGCCATGTTAAAAATGTTTGATGTAACTGTGTGCATTGGTCTTTGTGGAAAGCACAAGAATAACCCAATGACTAACACAGAAGTAGAAGGTAAACTAATCAACTACCTGACTGACACTAATCTTGGTTTCTCAGAGTAACGTCTACGAACAGCAAAGCGCTTCAGAGCAATTACAATTGCAGGACTATAGAAGAGGCCTATGTCATAAATATGGGCAGTTTTCTATTCCTTATCACCTTGGTGAGGATTTACAGGCAGCCCCAGTTGTGATGGTGAAGTAAATAACTGAGTGTCTATTGCACCCCTGGCCTACCAGCTCAGCTGCACTATTTTCAGTGGTTAACAGTCATCTTGTGGTTCAAACTTGCAATGCATTACAAATTCATGTCCTTGTCCCTCTGCAATAGAGTTTGGAGAGACCTAGTGTAAGCACAGCATAGGAAAGTGCCATTTTAACATGGTCACCCCATACTTTGTGCTCCAGTGCTGATGGTTATGACTCTGAAAGTACACTGGAGCCTGCTGCCCAGGGCGAGTTCTCTTGCCATAGAATATGATAAAAGCAAATTGGAACTCCCATTGGCAAGGGACTTTAAATCCCTAATATGTCCCTAGTAAAGTGGTACCAAAAATACCCAGTGCTTGGTTGTTAAAGGGGGGGTACAAGAGCCTGAAGCACTTTTTGTGCCACCCTGTGACCCAAGTGAACAGACGACAGCCAGTCTGCCATTGCAGACTGCAGAATCAGTGCAAACTGCTCCAGTTTGACATTACTCTCACCATGAGTGGCAAGGGCAAAGAACTATATTTTATATATGTCAGCCACCTCTGAGACAGGCCTTCTAAGCCAAGGAGGCAGGGTGCAGTATATTAAAGGTTTCAACATATAAATGCAAGCTTATATATCCTTATTGTGGCCCTTAAAATTAAGGATTACTATAAGAGATCCGCTGTCCATAGGATAACGCGATACAAAAGGGGATGATGGACGGAACGTTTGAGCCAATCAAACACTCACCCCCAGTCAACTGATCTGGGTTTAATCCATCATCATTCTTTAGCTCACTCCACCACCCCAGTTCAGACATGGCCATATGCAAATCAGTCTGACCCTGTGCCTCATGGGAACAGTCCAGCCCGAACTGCCAAGCCATGTCTTCCCTGGACCGGAAACAAGCATCCTAGGACCGGTTTCTGGCATTTCAGCCGTCATCAGCCAGGCTTGCTTGAATCCAGTGGCAAAGTGAGCAAGGGACCCACGTCTGGGCATACCCCCGCCAACTTAGGGCGACCAAAGCGATACAAAAGGGGATGATGGACGGAACGTTTGAGCCAATCAAACACTCACCCCCAGTCACTGGATTCAAGCAAGCCTGGCTGATGACGGCTGGAATGCCAGAAACCGGTCTAGGATGCTTGTTTCCGGTCCAGGGAAGACATGGCTTGGCAGTTCGTGCTGGACTGTTCCTATGAGGCACAGGGTCAGACTGATTTGCATATGGCCATGTCTGAACTGGGGTGGTGGAGTGAGCTAAAGAATGATGATGGATTAAACCCAGATCAGTTGACTGGGGTGAGTGTTTGATTGGCTCAAACGTTCCGTCCATCATCCCCTTTGTATCGCTTTGTTCGCCCTAAGTTGGCGGGGGTATGCCCAGACGTGGGTCCCTTGCTCACTTTGCCACTGGATTCAAGCAAGCCTGGCTGATGACGGCTGGAATGCCAGAAACCGGTCTAGGATGCTTGTTTCCGGTCCAGGGAAGACATGGCTTGGCAGTTCGTGCTGGACTGTTCCTATGAGGCACAGGGTCAGACTGATTTGCATATGGCCATGTCTGAACTGGGGTGGTGGAGTGAGCTAAAGAATGATGATGGATTAAACCCAGATCAGTTGACTGGGGGTGAGTGTTTGATTGGCTCAAACGTTCCGTCCATCATCCCCTTTTGTGTCCATAGGATAACATCAGCTGATACCTCAGCACCCGGATACCCTCATTGATGAGGAGCAGCGATTTACAAGAACGATTGATTGATTGATTAATTGATTGATATGAAGCTCAACTTGAACATAACGGAATTCCTCATCTTTGGGAACAACACCTCGCCATGGAACAACACTTGGTGGCCTGCTGAACTGAGCACTTCCCCTGCCTCAACAGACCACACCCACAACCTCTGCATCATCTTGAGCTGCAAGTTATCTATGCAGAAACAGGTAAACACAGTCTTGTCTGCTTGCTATCACACCCTACACATGCCCCATATGATTATTTAGGTGGCTCCCAATAGAAACGACAAGAACCATCACTCTAGCCATCATCACCAACAGGCAGGACTAGGTTAACAACACTCTTTATGTAGAAATCACTGCATGCATCCCTAAGAGACAACAGATAACACAGAACGCAGCAGCTTGACTCATTATTGACCTCCCTTAAAGGAACTCACATCAATATGCACCTCAAGAACCTACACTGGCTCCCAATCCAGAAGAGATGCCAGTTAAAGATGTTGACCCACGCATACAAAGCCCTGTATAACAAAGAACCAGCATACATCAACAAACAAATGACCTTCTACCAACCGACCAGACATCTGCGATCTGTCTCCCTTTTCAATGCAGATACCCCTCAATTGCCAAATACATTGTTAGGAGTATACTTCCAAGGTTTGGAGGGCCTAAAGGGGACATGTAGAGACTCCCAGAGTGTCATGCAAAATCCAGACCAAGTCCATGTGCCACTGCTTAGCTCACATTCTTCACCAAAATGACCTCTTTTTTATATTCCCTTAGCCACTTAGGGAATTAGTCTTATGATACTTTGAAATCTTTCACTCTTTGGATTTAAAGTAGAAGGGGCCCACCCTTCTCAGGTCCTTGTCACAACTCACAGATGTCAAGTATTGCATGTTCAGTCTGCTTGGTATTATTTTGCAAGTCAGCAGTTTTCTGAGGAACTCTGGGTAAGGGTCCATTATTGTAGGGTTCACCAGCCTGTGGTTGGGGTACCTTAACACACTTTAGTTCCTCTCTGAAAAATTGAGCAAACATTCTCAAGCCCTGACCTACCTACTTGCAGAACATCCTGTTTGCCTTATTGTAAACAGGCCAAAACGTTATGTGCAGGTGATTTCCAAGATGGCAAAAGCATTCAGCCACACTAAACATTGGGTTTGAGGGTTGTGGGTGTGTGTGTTGGAGTGTCATGGGAAAATCACCAATATCCTCCCATATCTACCACTAAATATCAGTTTGTAGCAGGCCCTAAATCCACAAAACATCCAGAGACAGAAGTCTGCTAGGGAAAAAGAATGTTCCTTAAGCAACCGGACACACACAAAAATTCCCTCAACATCCTGTTCTTTCCTTTTCAAGTGTGCCACAAGTGTTACATGAGGCTCAAAATACCTGTCAAGTAGGATTTAACAGTCCAGTGTCACATGATGTTCACAGTTACCACTCTAAATACTCTGCGGAGTGGAGTACCGAAGTGTAATTTCTGCCCATTTACTTCAACCTATTTGGTGCTGCCAGGAGAAACCTCTCACATCCGGCACAACTCTTTAATACCTTATTCATGCCAAGTACAGGCAGGGAAAAGCTAAAGAGCAAATACTATTAGTCTTCTGAAACTTTAGAGAGAGAAAAGGTGACTTTTAAAAAGTTATTTGTTCTTCATATTTATTGAAAATCAGACTATCACTGAATTGGAATTTAGCTGCGCACTTATTTTTCTACATGGTGTGAGGGCATTATTAGTATTTTAATTTGTACTCTGGTTTTGTATATAAGACAATTAGACCCTCTATTGTGATAATAGCTTTAAGGGCCCTGTCAGTGTAGGGACTTGGTTACAATAATTTTCTACATGTACCACTTTTAAATACCAGGCACCTTACCTTATGCGCTACAGGGCTTTCATAGGGTTGACTTATTGATATTTAAAGGGAGGATTTTACCTGTTAAACATGGTTATTTTAACAGGTAATCCTGCAAGTTTTATACTGCTGAAGCCAGGCTACAATAAGCCTAAAGCCATGTTTCCTTTGACCCACCAGTGGATTGCACAATTCATGTTGCAGTCTACAATTGACATCTAACTTTTCATGCCATGGGTGGATTTTCTCACCATTTACCATAGTCTTATAGACAATTTAAATATGCCAATCAGGGATAAGACACTTTCTACATGTTTTATGGGTCAGACACATTCACTAGGCACTAAACAGAAGTGTCTTAGTTTGAAAAGTCCACAAAAACAGCAATAAAAATCAGCAAAAATTGGTCTGACCACACAAAAAAGGGAAGAAAAATTGTTTGTATCGATCAGACCTTCTAGCCACACCCAACAAACAAGAAAACATGACGTTCTCTACCACAAAACCCACCTCATAAACATCCTCATGTGCAAAGTCTGCACTGCCTTGAACCCTATGTGATTCAGATTCGAACTCTCAAACTCTCTTCTGAGCTCAATTTGTTGTCTCCCATAGCCCTCTCTACTACTACTGTTGATTGTCTGGTCACCACCCATCAATCAATTCAGGATTCTTCTAAGCAAGATTATGACTCCTTTTAATATAATCAAAATACATTCCAGCCCATTCTATGATGTAATTTATTTGTTTGCATATATGTATTACATGGCTAGATGTGTTCACCATAATCATTGCCTGAAATCACACTGTTGTAATCATTTCTCCTCACTGCTATGTTCAAACAACACACTTCAAGCAGTATGCTTGCTATGGAGTATGTAGCTTTAAAGTAGAGCCCTTACTCTGTCTACCTATCCACCCACTTGTATTTGTCAGCAGCCCACTCAGTCCAACAGCAAGGTGTTTGGATCTACATAAGAAAAATATTTATGCATGAATGAGGTATTTGTATAGAGCAAAACTAGGCAAAGGAGAGAAGAACAATGCATAGGGTCTAAAACAATCATTCAGGTCATGAACTTTATTCTGGGAGCATAAATCTAATTTTGCTGCTTTGTGATGCAGTATTTTTTAAAGAGACATGTCTTCAATTATTTTCTAAATTGGACCCGAGTTGGTATGTTCTTTTGGGAAGCAAACACAAGGAGATGATAGACGGAGTGCTGAAACTTTTCAGACACTCACCCCCAGTCACAGATCTGGGTTGAATCCATCATCATTCTTTAGCTCACTTTGCCACCTCAGTACAGACCCAGCTATATGAAAATCAGTCTTGACCCTGTGCCTTATGGGAACACTCTAGCCCGAACTGCCAAGCCAGGTCTTCCCTGAACCGGAGTCAAGCATCCTGGGACCGGTTTCTGGGTAACACCCTTCATCAGCCAGGCTAGCTTGAATCCAGTGGCAAAATGAGCAAGGGACCCACGTCTGGGCATACCCTGCCAACTTAGGGTGAGCAAAGCAAACACATGGAGATGATGGACGGAGTGCTGAAACTTTTCAGACACTCACCCCCAGTCACAGATCTAGGTTGAATCCATCATCATTCTTTAGCTCATTTTGCCACCTCAGTTCAGACCCAGCTATATGCAAATCAGTCTTGACCCTGTGCCTCATGGGAACAGTTTAGCCCGAACTGCCAAGCAAGGTCTTCCCTGAACCGGAAACAAGCATCCTGGGACCGGTTTCTGGGTAACAACCTTCATCAGCCAGGCTAGCTGGGTATGCCCAGACGTGGGCCCTGTGCTCTCCATGCCACTGAAGTCAAGCTATCCTGGCTGACGAGGGGTGAAACCCCGAAACCGGTCCTAGGATGCTTGTTTCCAGTCCAGGGAGGACCTGGCCTGTCAGTTCGGGCTGGACTGTTCCCATGAGGCACAGGGTCAAGACTGATTTGCATATGGCTGGGTTCAAACTGGAACGGCATGGTGAGCAAAAAAACGATGGATTTAGGCCCAGATCTCTGTACTGCGGTGAATGTATGACATTGTTCTGCATTCTGTTCATCATTTGTTCTTTTTGCATTTCTCACCCCGAGTGGGACGGGTATGTCCAGACGTGGGTCCCGTGCTCTCCATGCCACTGGAGTCAAGCTATCTTGGCTGATGAGGGGTGAAACCCTGAAACCGGTCCTAGGATGCTTGTTTCCAGTCCAGGGAGGACCTGGCCTGGCAGTTCGGGCTGTACTGTTCCCATGAGGCACAGGGTCAAGACTGATTTGCATGTGGATGGGTTCAAACTGGAATGGCATGGTGAGCAAAAAAACGATGCATTCTGTCCATCATTTGTTCTTTTTGCATGTTCTTTTGGGAGTCACCTGGTGTCGCCCACGCTTGTAAAGATCAGGTGATAGTAGTCACAGGCTGCTCTAAAGGTTTTATTTCACCACGAGGCACCAGAGCATCGTATTAATAGAAGTTAAAGTTATGTGGAGCTGACCTCCAGGCACTAACTCAGCTTTTGTTTGGCCTCAGTAGTCATCAGTCTGCAGGCTGTCACGATGACACATTGTTATTGCTTTTAGGACGCTTAGAGTCTGCCAGAAGACAAATATTCTCATGCGAACCTTAACTAGAAATGTTATGGGTGAGATCTAACTGATGTGTCTACTGCCCTCTGGTGTGCAGTGTTTGTTTTAGTTGAGATACTCTACACAGCAAAGGCAGATACAGTTAAAATTTGATTTTTCTGCAGGTATTAAACACCAAAGTCAATCCCACTTTTACTTACTGTTCCACAACAAATCTTTTTACAAGATTTTCAAGAGAGAACTTGCTTTGAATGAAAGAAGAATGCTAAGTATGAATGTATGTGGCTTAAGAGCTAGTCCACGCTTTCCCAAGGAATCTATCAGTTTACATTACAACAAACTCACAATGAATGTTCATAAAACATCTATAATACCATGAACATTCTTCTCTAATAACATATCAATTCCAGAATCAGTCCTACTCACTCCCTAAGAACTGGCATGAATTATGCATAACCCAGAAAAAACCTCTCATTAACCTCTATTAGTCTACCATGTAAAAAATGTTTCATGTAATTGTGTGCATTGGTCTTTGTGGAAAGCACAAGAATAACCCAATGACTAACACAGAAGTAGAAGGTAAACTAATCAACTACCTGACTGACACTAATCTTGGTTTCTCAGAGTAACGTCTACGAACAGCAAAGTGCTTCAGAGCAATTACAATTGCAGAACTATAGAAGAGGCCTATGTGATGAAAATGGGCAGTTTTCTATGCCTTATCACCTTGGTGAGGATCTAAAGGCAACCCCAGTTGTGATGGTGATGTAAATACCTGAGTGACTATTGCACCCCTGTTCTACCAGCGCAGCTGCACTATTTTCAGTGGTTAACACTCATCTTGTGGTTCAAACTTGCAATACATTACAAATGCATGTCCTTGTCCCTCTGCAATAGAGTTTGGAGAGACCTAGTGTAAGCACAGCATAGGAAAATGCCATTTTAACATGGTCACCCCACACTTTGTGCTCCAGTGCTGATGGTTATGACTCTGAAAGTACACTGGAGCCTGCTGCCCAGGCCCCAGGGCCAGTTGTCTTGCCATAAAACATGATATAAGCAAATTGGTACTTCAATTGGCAAAGGACTTTAAATCCCTAATATGTTCCTAGTAAAGTGGTACCAAAAGTACCCAGTGCATGGTTGTTAAAGGGGAGTACAAGAGCCTGAAGCACTTTTTGTGCCACCCTCAGTGACCCAAGTGAACAGATGACAGCCGGTCTGCCATTGCAGACTGCAGAATTAGTGCAAACTGCTCAAATTTGAAATTACTCTCACCATGAGTGGCAAGGGCAAATAATTATATTTTATATTTGTCAGCCACCTCTGAGACAGGCCTTCTAAGCCGAGGAGGCAGGGTGCAGTATATTAAAAGTTTCAACATATCAGTGCAAAGCTTATATATCCCTATCCTATTGTGGCCCTTAAAATTAAGGATTACTATAAGAGATACGCAGTCCATAGGATAACATCAGCTGACACCTGGACACCCCGAGGATGCCAGCCACATTATGGTACAGCAGAATATGTTCATGTTTGGTATCAAAACTATGCGCCTCATCACCCCTGACATGATTCCAATGTTGAGCTCGATTGGCATGACCTATTGGGAAACTTTTGTGGTTGCTCATTTGTTTGCACAACCTTTCCAGTGTCCTGGCTGGCAGCCGGCAGATGCTACCACTAAGACAGGAATGTGACCTCCTTTCATACAGTGTGAACACTCCCAGGAGTCAGAATCAAAGGCCTGCCTGGGAAGGAGGTAACACATCCCTCCCTGACAGGATGGCTAGTGAATTGGCACATCAAGTTGGTAAGCTTCAAAGTAAGCACTGCCACTTTTAGACACACATGCTTACTCCCAAATGAGGAAGCTCCTCTCCCCGTGCCCCAGTCACATTTTCACCCAGGCAAACTGGAAAATTAGTTAGTCAGGAGGCGTACACCTCCAGAAGTCTATTCACACCGGGTTACATGGTCTGTATAGTGGAGGAAGATTTCAGCAATTTTTTAAGTGGAGGAATAGAGGGTTCTGGATAGAAAAGGTGATCCACGCCCCCGAATGTGGTCAATTCAGGGGCAGGTGAGTCACAAGGGCTCATAGCCTATTAGCCACTTGCACCCACACCCCTAATGCCCCATAATCTAGGAATTAAGTAGCACCCCTGTCACCAGATCTATGACAACTGCAATGAATGACACTTAGGAGACCCGAGTCTGCGACAACAGGAGCTGCAAAACCAAAACCAGGATACTCTGCCATCCTGGAATTGCACAACTGCAATAGACAGAGGGACCACTTTGAGAGCCCAAAGACACCTCTAGACTATCTTGGATTAGTAGTATTAGTCCCTTGCAACTGCAGGTAAAACCACTGTCCCAGAACCAAAGAAACACTGGTCAACGGGCCCTCTGATGGATCGCCCAAACGTAAATGGACAGTGCATTGGGGGAAACGGACTTTGCTTATCATCTTGCTGACCTTACCACTGCTAAAACCTGTTGATTGCTAGTCCAGCTCACACTGCCTTTACTCGACACTGAAACAAGAGGCAACTCCACTGCATCTTCAACCGATATCAGCAGTCACTCTATTACCAACTTTTTGCTTCAGTTTCCTCTTCAGCACTGTCTAAGCCATTGGTCTTTAAACCTTTTAATGCCACGCCCACTAAGTGGAAAAACAAATTCATCGGGCCCCCCTCAGAATTTTTCAGGCCAATTCTATTACATTTGCAATGTTTAAATATGTCTTGACTTATTTAAACATTGCAGGTAAGTTTTGCTACTGTTTTAAAATTGCAATCAAATACATGATTGTCAAACATACTATTTTGGTTAGGCAGGGGTTACTAACATGTAAAAGTATCCACAGTATGATTATTGGAAATGGAGGTGGGGGTTTTGAAGAATATTCAAAGTCCCTTCCCTTTTGACACATACTCCCAGTTAGGATATAAATGACAAAAGATGTAAGTGATGGCCAATTACAAAGCATCTTACTGCTGTTCTTTTTTTCTGTTTTAAACAAAGCACTGTTATCAGCATAAGGATTATTTTGACCAGAGCCTGGTGCCCCCCCTTAGACCACTTGAAGCCCACTTAGGGGGCCCATCCCGAGGTTGAAGACTACTGGTTTAAGCAGTAATACCAGCTCCCTACCAGCTCTTGCTGTAATACCAAAGACAGACAGGACAGCTCTGCACCCGAGCTTCTCGAGCCAGGTAAAATTGAATTGACTGTCATGGCATTGTCCTGGAGCTCGCATCATCTTAACCCTCAGTGGGTTCCACGCAACTCGAACTACAAGTGACCAATTGTCATTAGTGCCATTTCCCATTGAAAGTTTAACTATAATGAAATTCACTGATTTATTTTTCTTCTAAAATCCATAACTCTGGTTAAACATATCCAATTTTTTTAAATTTTTCTGTCTAAACTTATATATAAATCTGCTTTATATTTATAAATTTGTGTAGAAATTCTTTCAAGTCATGACAATTACTTTTGTCAATGTTGGGACTCTGAAATGCTTAACATGTGTTCCTTCATGAAAGCCTGATTGCTCTTTGCTACAATTCCAGGACTGAGCTAAGGAATTCATATTCTGAGGCTAAAGACCATCTTTTGGGTATTGTGAGAATATTATATAGTGAGGTCTGACCAGCATAGCTACATAATACTCCACATTCCTACACACAGCCTATATCTCTATGGTTCCTTTGGCAGAGATAACTGCATCCACTGATCAGGATTAAACAGTGTCTGCGGATGACTCTTGGATCATTCTGAGTCTCCCTGAGGACTACTCTGACACAAAAACTATTCACCTTGTCTATTAGATATGAAGTCCTGGATGTCTGCAAACTAGCTTTTCCCAAATACTGGCAAAACTGAGATTCTGGCATCAGGACTGCAAATTTGCCACTTACTTGTTTGATTAGCAATTAATATGCCCCTCGCAAACTGTAGCAAGCAGTGAAAGGCTGATTGCTAAGGCTTACATTACAGTGGAAGCAATACCTAATAACCTACTGCCTTTTCTTTGGTGGGCCACCTCTATGCTGCATTATTGTTTTTTTGTAGTGCAAAAGATACTCTTAACTCCTGGTGTGACTCTCCCTTTCAGAAAAGAGCACAGGAGAGATGGGATGGTCTTTTGGTGGCTACCTGTAAGAACTATGCAAATCCTGTGAGTCCTTGAAAGCCAAGTGCAACAACAGCAGTAAAGAACTGAGAAATGTGGCCATATCGAATCGTGTTCCCATTATTACAACAAAGAGTGACAGCTCACCAAAGAACCTTATGGAAGAAGTGGTCTAGAAGTACAAAATGTGGAAAGGGAAAGGGAACACCACCTACCAGTTGATTGCAGTGGCCATCAGGGGATAATGTTGGTTAGTGCCAGCTGCCTATTCTAGCCTTCCAATAAAATTAACTGTGTGCCAATATTTAGAATTTTGAGATAGCTATCAGGTCTTCAATTAGCCAAACAATATCTAAGCCTCCTTCCACCTTTTGTTTTTACAGCTTTCGAAGATTAACTTGGGTCCTTACCTGTCAGGTAACAAACCTTACTTGAAGTTCTACTGCAGGAAAGTTGGAGACCCCTTCCAGGCTTGCACAACCAGTGACAGAAGGGCTAACAGTTCTTGGTCAGCGCAGCAATATACTACAGCAGCACACAAAGTTGAATCAATATCAAGAGTCATGGGGCCTGAGTTAGAGTATGAAAGGCAAGTTACTCCATCACTATGTGTCAGATATCCAGATTGTGGCCACTCCTTGTGCTCTACTTCTGCTGTGAATGACCAAAGTCTAGTTGGTACTAACGTCAGTTGCTTCTTCAGGTACGGGTCAACAATCTCTGACCAATGCGCCCTGCCATAGCCTGTGCACACTACTGGCCGGATGCCCAAAGAATATGAGGTGTAGGGCCTGGCAAGGGGACAGACTGTGCAGTCCACCACCCAATCCAGAAAATGCATTCTCATTCACTAATATACCAAACAAGCAACATACATTTTTATTTAGTTTTAAACCATAACATTTTGTTCTAAATAAAACCATTAATTATGTTCTTATTTACTTTTCTATGTTTTTACTGCTTTGGAACTGAAAAGAAAACTATGTCTAGGACAGTAGAACAGGAACATGTATTTTAAAGATTTTTCTTTTTTTTGCATGTCCGCTAATAACATTTTACTTCATCGTTTTGTGCTTGAGTTCCTCTAACGGTGGTGGATCATGGGTCACTCATCTTCTCTTGCTGCAGAATTTCCTGTGGCAAAATGTTGCCAAGTGGGATGGCATGCTGTAATGTGCTGCCAGATGTAGATGCCATTTATTCAGAGTACTATTTCTTTTTGCCTGCACTAAATTGCCTTTGATGCAAAGCATTAAGATGCTTGAGAATCAATGATATTCCGAATGAAATAATAGACTTTTGGAGGAGACCTTGGGCCTGATTCACAAATGTAATTTACACCTTTGAGTAATCTGCATGTTTGAGTAAGTTTACTACTTTTAGGTTATTCACAAAATCCAAGTGTAAGTTCTAATTTGGCTGCCTCTTGAAACGTTTTTGGCTGATCCTCCAAAAAAGGGTTAAGATATAGGAGGTAGCCCAAAATGTAGATTTCTCATGTTAACTCTCATAGGAAAGTTTGTTCTTTGATATAGAAAAAATGGCTGAATGGAATTATGTAAGCTAGCAACAACACGCATGCCAATACTGATACTTGGTCAACAAATTACTTCATCAAATCACACGTGACACTCGTAGTGACTGAAAAAAACAATTTTTAATTCTTTGATTTCTTAAGGATTTTGAAATTCAATTTTGTCAAAAAACTTTATCAGTTCATATTGTAGTCCATTAATCAATTTTGCATGGACCACACTAGTTCCATCACATATATAACATGTATAACATATGATATTTGTCACATATATTAGACAACACTTGACATAACGTAGACAGAAAATTCATACAATAATAATAGATGAGCAAGCTCAGGTTCCAAACTTTACAAAACGTAAAAGGTGACAAAAATGAAAAACAGTAAAAGGAAGAAAAAAGCCCAAATGGGTTGGAAGTTATTTTAGAAATGCAGTGTTTCACTTTAAAAAAAAAAAAAAAAAAACAGCACAACCCCAATAAGGGCACTGACCAAACACTGTGTTATTCAGGTAACCAAGGCAATTATGTCTATAATGGTTCAAAGATTAGTCACAAGTATACAAAAGGGTTAGCCTGATCGTGAATCCATGTTCACTTGTTTGGTCAGAATTTAGGTCCTAAATTCTGACCAAACAAGTGAACATGGATTCACGATCAGGCTAACCCTGTTTTTGAATACTTGTGACTAATCCTTTGAACCATTATGGTTGTGCTGTCCTTAAGAAATCAAAGAATTAAAAATAGTTTTTCCAGTCACTATGAGTGTCACGTGTGATTTGATGAAGTAATTTGTTGATCAAGTATCAGTATTGGCATGCGTGTTGTAGCTAGCTTATGAAAATTGGACTAGCCTTACTGAGTATGGGCCAGAACCCTCTATTGTTGTTAATATGAATGGAATTACAGCATGTTTAGCAAAAAAGTTAGAACTTTACTGGGAAAGCAAGCTTTTGATAATTTGGGTTAAATCCTTTCAGTTGTTTTTGGTAAAATAGTATTTAAATAGGTGATCATGAAGGAGTTCACCACCAGAAAAAGGTAGTGATATCTGGACCATTGGTGCCAAGATATGCTTTGATTGGTTAATTTAAAGGAGACTAGTCAATCGTGATTGGCTGGCCACATGAAATGCTGTGTTAGACATTATATGACTAATGGACTTGGTTCTTGTGTCTTGAAAATGAATTAAAAACACAGAAGGGACAGAGTGAACACATTATGACTGGAGCTTCCCTATCACCTGGAGAAGCTGGTACTGATAAATTACTTGGACTTCCAGACCTCCAGAGAACTGGGATAAACCACCCCAGTCTATCTGCCCATGGCACCACTTTGCTTGGCTAACAAAACAGATTTCTTACATACAGAGCTTCTCCTCAGCAGCTGATCCTATTCAGTGGATCTTGTTTTGTGGAACTTCAACTTACTCTCATTCTTTGACTAAAAGAAAAATAGTCACACCTCTAGGATGCCCGGTTTGTACAGCTAAGGAACACTTCTGTAATTTTAAAAAGTTATGGTAATAGTGGATTCTGGGTAGAAAATGTGACCTACACACCCATATGTGGTCATCTCAGGGGCAGGATTATCCACTGGGGCAAGCAGCCAATTGAACACTTGCACCTAAACCTCTAATGCCCCTACATTTAGGATTTAAGGGCTACCCCTGACACCAGAGTTCTGAGTCAACTTGCATTAAAGAGGACAAAGAAGATACTCGTGTCTGTGACATCAGAACTTGCCCACAGCCAAAGAAAAAGTTGAATACTTTGTCACTGACGCAATGCTTCTGGAACTGTGTGATCGAGACTTTTCCTAGGCTAAAGCTGAGTTCCCATAGACAGAGTGACCAGTGAAAGAATCTGAAGCACCCTCAGACTCCCCTGAACTAGCGGCACTAGTCCCCTGCAAACTGCAGGTAAAACAATGGCCCGGATCAGATGAATCACTGGCCAATGGGCCTTCTGAAGGATTGCCTGAATCATATGGTTTAGTGTATTTTGGGAACTGTAGGCCTGCCTTCCACAAAGTTTCGGGCAGATACCTTGTTCATTGGGATTACCGGACTTTGAAATAGCCATCTTCTGTGCTTACAGCTGCCAAGGCTTGTTGGTTGCCAGTCCAGCAACTGACCCCTCCACTTGATGCTGCATCTAGAGGGAACACCATCCAACCTTCATCTAATGTCAGTGGTGATGCAATTGTTTGTTTTTGCATCTTGTTGCCCCGCAGCACAGTTTTAGCGGTAAAACCAGCCTCTCCACGTTTCACATTCAGCACCAAGGACAGCCAGGGAAACTCTGTAACCGGTCTCTCTCAAGGTCAGGTAAAAGTGAACTGACTATTGTGGCCTGGTACAGAAACCTGCATGACCTTTAATCGCCATCGGTTCCACCCAACTCAACCTGCAAGTGACCAATTGTCACTACCATTTTTTCCCATTGACCGCAATGCAAAAATCTGCAGTATTGAATTGCTGTGATTTATGTTTTCCATAACTCTGGTTACATATATACTATCCCATTCATTCATTTTGGTGTCCACATTATAAAAAAAATACACTTTCTTTTTATGAATTGGTCTCGTATTTCTATAGAGTCTTGTCAATTACTTATAGTCCATGTTTGTAATCTGAAATGCTTGACACATATTCCTCTAGTAAAGCCTGACTGCTCTTTGCCACTCAACCGGACTGAGTTATGAGTTTATAATTATAAATCCAAGGACCATCTTTGGTGTAACATGATAGAATTAATTGGTGAGGCTTTCCCCTCATACCAGATAATACTCTACCTTCCTTCACTAGAGTCTTGGCCTCTCCCTTGTGTATAAATTTGTCCTCAGTCTTGTTCATACTACATTACAATTATATAGATTTTACAACATTATTAGGCTGAAATATTTCTTTCCAAAGAATCATTATGAGTCAATTCTTGATGCCTCAGTTTTACACATTTATTTGATCTATGTCATGATTTCCCAGTCAAATATTGACATTTCAGAATATCATACTAAATGTTTTAGATGGCTTAATGATAATACACAAACTTTAAAAAGCCTTGTTGGGAATGTTGACCCTGTGATCAAATCAGCAAATACAGGGGAAGGAATTGCAGTCCAATATGCTGGGAAATATAAAAATGAAATTAGACATCAACTGATGATCATTCAAAACTATTCCACTATGCACAATGATACCTCTACAGATTTGATTAAAGAAATCATTACTTTGATAAAACACTTTACTAAAAATGTGGTTAAGTGGATAGGAATTCTTATTTCTCACTAATTTGATTGGAACTATGTCACAATAACTTGATTTGAAATAGTTTGTACTAGATCATAGATGTAGCTGTGGTTTTAATTAATAGTGTGGAGGACTGCAATTTTGATCAGGAACCAGACCGTTTTGGTAAAATGTAATATTGGAATTTGATATAAGAAAGAGGCCTTGTGGTACTTCAAGTCTCTTCTCACATGTGTGTTTTATCATGACATATCTACTAATTTTATTTTAGAATATGCAAGGTTGGCAATGGAAAGTATACTTTTTCTTTGTAAGTTAGCTACCACTCAAAACCAAGCAACCATATTTGTGGCAGACTCGAAGAGCGAGTAGTCTATTCAGAAAGCAATCCATTTTCATTTCCAATTCTTTGGTTTGCCATTAAAAAGACCAAACACAAAAGGTAACAGGAAGAATGTTTGCAAGTAGTGTAAACCACTGTCAATCACACTGCATAGCAATCCAACGCAACTTTTTTAACCAACTGTGCCAGTTTAGCTCATCCGAGGATGCAAATTGTACCTGGCAGCCCCAGGCACCATTTTATCAACAAACAGCAGCTCTTTAATAGCTCTTATTTCTGGGGGACCGCTGCATTTAGCACTTCATCATTTTCTAAATCCGTTTGGGACCAAGTCAGCTTTGCATCACTGAAGGGATGAACTGAGGCACTTTCTCGCACTCAGAGTCCCCTATTCCATCCCTCACCCACTGGTCATAGGGCAAGGGCAAAGGTATCTTGCGGCAGTGGGTAGCGGGCACCCAGTTCTTTCGGCCGGCGACCTTCACAGCAGTATGTGTAGCCAGGAGGACCTGTTCTGGTCCCTTCCATCGAGGCTCTAAACTCTTCTTCCTGTGGAAATTATGGATCAGGATGAAATTGCCAGGCTGAATGTCGTGTCCAGGCCCCTCTGGTGTGGGTGGCAGGGATTCCAGGACCTGTTGGTGAATAGAACGCAGATGTTCAGTTAACTGTCAAAGGTAATCGATCAATAACGGATACTCAATATCGGAGAACCGCCGAGGATGCGGGACACCCCTGACATTTGCCAGGCATCCAAACATGACATCGTACTGTGACAATCCTTTCCTAGAATGTGCTGTTGTTCTTGTTGACAAGAGAGCGAATGGTAGAGCATCTGGCCATTGTAACTCTGTTGTCTCCTGAATATTTGCCAATTTCAGTTTGAGAGTATCATTGTACTTCTCAACCAAACCTGCTGACTGTGGGTGGTTTGCAGCATGAAACTTCTGTTTTATGTGCAAACCATCGTAAATTAGCTGGATGACCTTGGCATTAAAATGACTTCCTTTATCACTCCAAATCAAACGGGGCAAGCCGAAAATAGGAAAGAACTTCTTCAGGAGTACCTTTGCAGTCGTAACAGCTGTATTATCTTTAGTAGTATAAGCCTCAAGCCATTTACTAAATGCACAGACAACTACCAACATGTACGTCAAATTATTACACCGGTCTAGCTCTATGTAGTCCATCTGAAGGACCTCGAAGGGGAAAGTAGGTGGTGCAAAATTACCGGGTGGTGTAGGGGTACCTTTTCCAGGATTGTGCATCATACACAGCATACAGTATTTCACTAAATGTGCAGCTGTTTTTGAAATGTTGTCATTCTGCCATACAGCGTCTAACAACTTTCAAATACCTTTAGCGCTGATATGGGCTGGGCCATGGGCCATTGTAACTACAGGGAGAACATATGCATCTGGCAACATCCATCTCTGCTTCCCTGACTTGTCAATGCAACATCCCTCATCATTCAATTGGGCTGTACTTTCTTGACACACTGCTAACTCTTCGGTTGTGGCCTCACTTTGTATCTCCGCCAAGTTCTCAAGTGTATCCTCAAACATGGTGCCTTCAGGCACTCACCTGCAGGACCTGGTACAAACATTCTTTTCATTTTAGTCCGGGCCATTTCCTTAGCTGTCTGATCTGCAAAGCGTTTCTCTTACCTACATCATCAGTGACTTTCCGGTGAGCGCTACACTTCACTATGGCCAATTTCTTAGATAGTGTCAAAGCAGACAAAAACCTCAATATAAGGTGCACATGCTGGATCTTGGCACCATGCGAAGTAAGAAACCCTCTCTCTGCCCAGAGTCGCCCGAAGTTGTGCATGACTCCAAAGGCGTACTGACTTTCAGTATAAATATTGACAACCAGCCCCTCACTCAATTCGCAAGCTCATATTAGGGCAACAAGCTCTGCAGCTTGGGCCGACTGATAGGGAACTCATGATGTCTCAACTACCGTACGCAGCATAGTAATAGCATATGCAGCAGTTGTAGTGCCATCTGGTAATTTAAAGCAAGAGCCATCGACATATACTTCCCCTTGAGGGTCTACCTGTCCCTTCATCTCTTCTTCCGTCCGGAAGATACAATCATGTTTATCAATCTCATTATTCTCAAAAGGGAGGGGCTGGGTTCAGAGTGGCACATCTTTTGATCGTGATGTGTTTAGTGAACAGCGTTAATTCATAACCTGTCAGATGTGCACTGGTGAGGTGCTGTGTCTTTGTCTTATTCAAAAGGGTATCCACAGCATTGGGTACCAGAACTGTGAGGTCAGTATCAAGTACGAGTCCTGCCGATTGTCTTATGGAGACAGCCACAGCGTGACCACTCTTAGACAGCTCGGGAGGGCTCTTGCGACAGGGTCAAGAATAGCAGAGAAATAAGCACACGGCCATTGCTTATCTCCAAATTTTTGTGTTAAAACAGAAAGCGCACAACCAGCCATCTCATGGACGTACTCTCAAAACAAGACTGTGATGCAGAGGAACCAATATGTCAGTTAATTTATCCTAGGCAGAACTAAATTGATCCCTATCATAGAGTACCATATCTCTATTGTTTTCTTATTTATATACCACCAATGCTTACTCCAGGAGTGGTTGTAAAATGACTTATATGCATCACATTTATCACAAACAACAAACACAAATAAATCACATATACAAATATATATACAAACAAATACAAGCTATCTTTCCTGCCAATTATTTTCACGTGTGGATGTATCAACAGCCTTATTCCATCCGTCACTAAAATAAATCCAAAACGAGGAAGTCCTGTACACATTCGAGGGAATTTTTCACCCTCACTTCCTTATCAAGAACATGTACACAATTATTTTATGCAAATCCACATTTGGCGGACTCCTCTGCTTCTTGGGGTTGACGCATTTCGGCCTTAATCAATAAGGCCTCATCAGGAAAGTTTCGGCAGAGAAAATAATACCTATCAACCAGTAGTGGCCCATGGAGGGAGTGCCGTGGGGCGGTGAGGCGGGGCGGGGGAGGGGCAGGGTGGGGGGTAGTAAACTCCGGCTCACGGCCGACCGGAGTAATGTAAAGAAATAAAGAAATAAAACTAATTCCATTGCGCGCGCTGAAACGCCAAATGCGTTTCAGCACGCGCAACGAAATTTGTTTTATTTATTTATTTTTTCACATTACTTTGGTCGGCCGTGAGCCGGAGTTTACTACCCCCCACCCTGCCCCTTCCCCGACCCGCCTCACCGCCCCACGGCACTCCCTCCACGGGCCGCTACTGCTATCAACAATAGTAACCAAAAAATATATTAAATACTATTTACAATTTATGCTAGCATGACAGAGATACTGGACGTACAACACAAATGGCTTGCCATAGTTGGGTGTGCCAAGCACAGGAACCGAACAAAGCGCAGTCTTTAATTGCTCAAAAGACTGCTGACACTCAGGCGTCCAAGGCAGGGGCTCATGCACATCTTTAGTGGTTAGTGCAAGCAGGAGTTTTGTTAGTAAGGAGTAGTTAGGTATCCACTGCCTGCAGTAGGAAGTGATACCTATGAAAGCGCGCACATCTTTCTGAGTCTGTGGGATGGGCATTTTAACAATAGTACTGATATGCTCAGGAGTCAACCTCCTACCCTCCTTCGACAGTAGCTGACCTAAATAGGTGACCTCCTGTCGACAATACTGAAATTTGGAAAGGGACACTTTGTGTCCGTGCTGTGCCAAATGCAACAACAATTTAACTGTACTATCCCTGCAACCTTATTCTGTGTCAGAAGCGATGAGGAGATTGTCAATGTACTGAACCAATACATTACCTGTAGGAAGCGAAAGGGAATCCAATTGGTTCTTTAAAGCTTGACTAGAGATACTTGGACTCTCAGTATAGCCCTGAGGAGCTCGACAGAACATAAAACCTCTGCCAGCTAGTCAGAACAAATACCAGCTATCTGGATGGATAGGAACACTGAAGAATGCATTTTTCAAATCGATGACAGAGAAGAATTTGGCAGTAGAAAGAATCATTGTTAAAAGAGTAGTAAAGTTGGGGACCACAGGAAACTGGGGAATTACTTTTTTATTAACTTCGCGCAAATCAATCACAAAACGATAAACATCTGCATGATCATCAGAGGAACCCGAAGATGTCCGTTTTAGAATGGGAAGAATAAGGCTATTACAAATATTAGCAGTTGGCTCCTCAACCACTCCTTTCTCAATCAAATCCTGTACAATATGCAATAAAGCTCGCTCACCTGCCTGCAGTATTTTATACTGGGAGATGCGAGGTAAAATAGCATTTTTCTTTAACTTGGAATGAAACCGGCGATATCTGTGAGAGGCCCATATCTGTGTCATCTGTTGCCCACAAAGTGGGCGGCACATCTTTAAACTCAGCAGGAAGTGGCACATCTTTGGACAGACACTGTTTAGCGCATACTACATCCGGACCCATTGTCATGTAAACACCTGCCGGGGAGCAATAAATCATAGCATGCAATTTCTTCAACAAGTCCAAACCCATCACATTTTCTCCACAATTAGATGTCAACAAGAATGGCGAATCCACATTGAAAGGACCAATAGTCAATGCAAGAGGTCTTGAAATGGGGCTTACAACCGGTACACCAGAAAAACCTACCGACACATTATTATGGCCAGACAGAGCCACCCCAGAGACCAAGGAACGAGAAATAGAACTGTTTGTTGCACCTGTATCCACCCAAAACTCCTTAGCCAAGCCATGCAAATCAATGGTAACATATGGACCGTGTTGAACTACAGGTATCGGAACTGGTCCCTCACTCTGTCCCTGGCTGTCCTAGCTGTAAGACATTCCTGTCCCCTCATCTGTGTCATAATCATCATGATAATACTGTCCGCCCCGAGGGTCATCAATATAGTTATGATCAGAATGACCCTGCGAGGCCACAGCATTTTGAGCCCTGTCTGCTCCACCAGCTCCAAAACCCCGTCCACGAGAAGCTCGTCCTCTCGGGACCGCCACCTTCTGCAACAACATGGGACACTCACTGCACCAGTGTCCCTCCTCTTTACAATACGCACACTGATTCGGCCCTAAAGGCGTAGTAGTCAGCTGCCTGCTAGTGTGTGGAAGCTGTCGGGCCAAACCACCACGTCCTCGACCATTCCCTCTAAAAGCCTGCTGCAACAACACCTTTATCTTCAAATCCATGTGTTTTTTCTCTGTCCTTTCCTTCTCCTCATTTTCCCTATGCTCATCATACTGCAACATATTCAAAATAACAGAAGGGGAAGATGTGGACCAAGTGCTCTCGGAAGCCTGCATTTGAGTCGCAACCTCGGGAAGCAAATTTGAAACAAATCTATTAACAAACAACCAGACACCTCCCTCAACAGACAAATCCTGCCCACTATAATCCAGAAACATATCTTCAAACCGAGTGAAAAAATCAGACACACTCTCATCTTTCTTCTAACGACAAGCCGATAACTTGTCCCAATCAACCTTCCTCGGTGGAATAAGAGAATGCATATACATAATAATGCGGCCTGGCAGAGAAAGTATCTCTGCCTTAGGCTTATCACCGGGCTTCCTCTCCTGATCCCATATTTTAATTTGACCCCATGTACCACCCAGTACCGCAACATGATCTTGTGCATGCACTTGCCTCCAAATATCAACCAGAACCAGTAAACCAAAGAACATTTCAATATTCGCAAGCCTCATTACTGTTGAAGAGGCAGCTTCAGTCAATTCTTTATAATATGCAGTAGGATTCTTCCTAGAATCAGGTAACTGAGTCTTAAGAGACAAAACTTCACTCCTTTTCCATGGAGTATAAACCCATTGCTCTTGGAAACGGGCTGCTACACCTGGTCTAGTGACAATACCGTGCTGATCAGTTAACTCTGGTATTTCGGGGTGATATATAGGATGAACCTCTTGCATCGGAAACTGAGATACCGGAGTGGGGCTCTTTTCAAGTAGCCTACCCCGATAAACAATCAATGTCGTAATACTACCAAAAACTTGATCAGGCTCCATATTAGTAACATATACATGATCATTAATATCATATAAAATCTGTGATGCTGCATCTTTGAAACACCGCTCCCAAAGACTAATCAGAGTAGCAGACATATGCTTAAGGGCATGCTGTTGTACAAAGGGCTCATAATCTTTCATCACATTTCACACGTCTTCCACACTGTAAATGGGGTTTTGGGCCCACTGCGCAGCCTGGTTAGCCACTACCTTTTTCTCTGCATCTCCCACTTCAGATCGCACATACGGACCCATGCACTCTTTAAACTTTGTCCAATCCCTGTCTCCAAACCTGCCCACAGGCGTCCCATCACTCAAGGAAACTGGGGGATGAAAAACTAGGGAAGGAGAGGCAACTGGAGGGACAGGTATCAGCGATGCTGAGGGCTGTGTCACAGGAGAAAAACCAGGAGAGAAAGATTCTGAAACAATGGGCGTGAAGGGGGTGCTAACAGTCACAGTTGCTGTGGATGGTAAGGAAGCAGGAGGAAAAGAAAGAAGAGAAGGAGCCGATGCCACGGCTATCAAAAAATCAGCAGTAGATACAGGAGCAGAGACAGTAGAAGCAGCAGTAACAAGCGGCTGTGAGGGCGAGGGAACAGTGGGATATATCTTTTTTGGGACGTACGGAGGTGGGGGTCGACTATCTAATAATTCCTCCACGAAAGTATCATTTTCTTCTTGGGCTACATAAGATTTATCAATATGCAATCGAAACCTCCTATCTTCACGTTCAATCCCTATCTCTTGTTTCTCTCTATCATGTGCTACAGCTTTCTGAGTCAAGAGAAAAGTGTTATGCTGTTCCTACAAAGTGAGAGTCAGATGAAAGGAATATAAGCCAACCTGACCAGAGTGGTTCAAAGTTGGGAATCCATTGTATTGGATTATAATGCCCTCACACACCCAGTAGGGTGTCATGCTTCATCATCGGGCTGCTCCTTGTCGGGTCGGCGGTGCAATACCCAACGGGCTCCCTATAGTAGGGGCACTTTAGCAGAGATCTTTTTCCAACAGCCGTTTGATGCCGTGCGGGTGAGGGGCCTAGTGAGTGTAGATGACCGTGTGTTTGTAGGTGAGTTAAAAATAGGGTTGGGAGTACCAGCGATGACAACTTTAATCAATGGGTCTCCTACCCTAAGTAAAAACAAACAATAAGGCGCTGGGCTGAGGTTATGTCTCAGGTTAGGCGCTCTTATTGGTAACAGGTCAACATGTTTCTCGCCAAGTGAAAAGTCTGCAGGCGATTCGTCAGGACCAAGAAGGATTCTATCTACAGCTTAAAACTAAGATGGTGATGTGGCTGCACACTCACACCCACCATACAACTAACTAGTTAGGTACCTGGTAGTACTGGAACTACCCAAATCTTTGGACTAACCAGGCTTCAACAGTACCCGGTAGGTCATACACGAGGGGTTCCTCATGTAGTGTGTTCCAGTAGCACGTTGCTTGGAGACCTACCCACTTCTACCGGGTCCAGTACTACCAGGTACTTAACTAGTTAGTTGTATGGTGGGTGTGAGTGTGCAGCTACATCACCATCTTAGTTTTAAGCTGTAGATAGAATCCTTCTTGGTCCTGATGAATCGCCCGCAGACTTTTCACTTGGCGAGAAACATGTTGACCTGTTACCAATAAGAGCGCCTAACCTGAGACATAACCTCAGCCCAGCGCCTTATTGTTTGTTTTTCCTACGGTAGTGGGAGGAGGCCTCTATTTAGTGGGAAAGGTATGTGTTAATAAGAACAGTGTATTCATTAGCAAAGCAAGGCCCAACCTTGGAGAAAGGAAACTTACCATAACCTGTTTCTCGAAAAGGCAAGTTACAGTTTCGAACATGATTCAAAATGGCAGACAAACATAAAATGGTGCAGCAAATGCTAACTTACATAGAATAATGCACATGCAAGGATAACAGAAACATTTTCACTCCCACACACTATATAATTTTAAAAACTTAACTGTTTGCGCATAGAGTATTCTTTACAATTTGCCTTTTTTCTTTTTTTCTTTCTTGATATAGCTACTCTTGCTGGTCCACCACCACCACCAAACTGGCAGGAGATTGTGTCCCAGCTCCGGCGACAGAGACTGGAGGCCACCAGGTCACACTATCAGCAGCGTGTAGACAAGGAGGAGACGGCACATGGCCCTGCACCCAGTTCCATCAGCCAAACACCTGTGCCTCCAGCCTCCAGGCCACACCAGTGTCGCCAGTAGCTTGGAGGTGCCCATGCTGACCCCCCTTTCAGACCGGCTCCACCATCCATGTGCTGTGCAAGCTAGCACACTGGGGCTGTAGGATGGCATGCCTCAAGGCCATGGGTGTAGAGGGTAGGAATTTGGCCATGGCATTTATGGACAATTTAGGCATGATATATATTTATGTTGGACATTGGTTGGGGATGGGCAAAGATGTGGGAGAGGGGTGGATCTGGTGTGGGTGGAGAGGGTGAGTGTGATAATTTATTATATATGCTAGTGAAGGGAATTTTTTAATGATTTATTTTAACTTTGGACTGATGTCTTTTCACACAGCCTGTGTTTCTAATCTATTTCTTAATGTGTAGGGTGGGATCGCTGCCATTCCCTATATTGTCTACAGAAGCTTAGATAAGCAATTAAATTATCTCATCTTCAATACAAGTTAGCTATGTGCTAAGTAAAGTAGTTCACTTCACCCCAAAGTTCTCTTACCTGAATAGATGAAGTGATGGCTGGCATCTGCTCCCTCAGTTAAGCTTCCAAAACCTTACTGGAAGGTTTCCAAGTGGCCTTCTTTATGGTAGTGGTAGTGCACTAACAGGGAAGGCATCACAGCAAGGTCCCACTCCCACCTAGGTGATCTCCAATTGCAGGATTAATCAAAAGGATCACAGGCAACTAAATTCAAAGAAAACCAAGAGTTAATAGGTTCTCCACATTAATTTATATTATAGCTTTAGAAATACTGAGGACAGAGTACTACCACCATGAAACATAAAGAATACTGCATTTTTTAATTAGTCTGAGCAATGGTGAGCATGGAATTTGAAAAAACAAAGGTACGAAATCCTCAAATCAGGAAAAATGCATTCAAAGTCTGTATTCTGTAGTCAACAAGGTTAGTAGTTTTATTTACACATAACAAAGGCCTGAATGATGATGTTGACATTGAGGAATGATGTTCTTACTTATGCATGGTTGGGTAAGTGGGGCTGGTGTAGGCTATTGCTCAGGTAAAAGAGGATCCCACAATGAGTTGGCTTTACCTTTATCCATGTCCGCCCACCAAATGTGTGATCTATTTGGTGTAAATTAAGACACACCTTTCAAAAAATCACACAGCCCCTAGGAGGAAGAGGGTTAGGGTTTTGATGAATGGATGGGACAGGGGATTTGGGGAAATAATTTGACAAAGAAAAACACAACACAAGAACAGTATTTATCAGGGTGATGAGCAGCATCTCATCATCATCAATCTGTTATGGACAGATACAACGGAATGAGTATAAAACAGCTCAGTTAAATGCATTTTAAACTGTCCTTCTGCAGCAGAGACCAAAGTTCTTAGATATCTTAATATTTTGTCTACCAGGTTTAAGAAAAACAAATTATGGAGGAAGCAGTAGAACCCACCCAGTTCTAAAACTATGATTGTTAAAAGAAAAATTATACTGTATTGCCAAATTGGGCGGTGCATCTGCATTCTACTCAGGAATGTATGTCACTCTTGGGTGCCTGTCTGAACCGGTCCGGTAGGTATGCAGGAGTGTTGAGTTCAGTTTCCGTCTTTTATTCATGCAGGAGAGGAGAAGGCCTGAGGTTTGTAAAACAGAAACTGTACTGTAGAGTCAAGTAGAGGAATAGAAGGAAGGTAAGCTTCATGAGGAGTGTATCAAGAAGACCCAGAGACAGAGCAAACACCAAGAGGAATGGGAGTCTAATTTTTGCCACCAGTGCAACACACACACTTAGCAGTATTTCCCAAATCAATGCACCTCTCTCTATACCACATTGCTGAGTCCTAGGTCTCAGAGTCAAGGTTTCCCTTGGAAGTGGATAACTTCCTTCTTCCAGCTATTGATGGGGTAATTCAGCCCTGAGTACTTCCATCCTCCTCCTGACTCCAAGTAACTCCATCAAAATCTTGACCCAGACAAAGAATTGCAACGTTTTGTATAGATATATGTTTGTTAATGAAAGTGACTGGTCTGGTCTCTGAAGAACCAAAAAAAAGGAGTGGACCGTAAAGGTAAATTTTCGCAAAGTGAGTTTGTGAAGGCCAATAACCTTCAGGAAAAATGATCACCTATCACCCATGAAACAGCAATTCATCAAAATCAAGTTTGCTATTAATTGAACACCCTAAATCACTTTCTGCTATCACATAAATCATCAATCATCACTTACACTTTGTTACAATAGTTATAGTTACCTCTTTCAATCAAAGCACGGGTAGGTTAGGTAGTAGACACACAATGGTATTATTGATGCAGGCAAAACATTAGAATTTATTATCGGCTCTCTTGTAAATCAATGAACATCTGGGGGCAGCCATGCTAAGTGATTCAAAAAAGGATAGGCATGCAAGGGAGGCACCAATTGTCTCCAATGTCATGAAAGAATTTCTGAGACTTTTTTACTGCACACTGGTCCAAGTCCAATCTGCCCATATATGTGACTACAAAATGGTGGGGCAGCATGCATCTGACACAAACATAATGTTCCAAGTCCTACATGTTTTTCTTTCAAAGAAAGTAGATCAATGAGAAATAATTTAAACGTTCTACAGTGGCATTGACATACTCAGTGCAGGTGCTAGAGTTCATCCTCAAACCCAGGTGGTTCACCCAGAATATGGTCAGCTAACACACTTAATTCTGACCAATCACTCTACTCCTCCTCCTGTGCTATTTCAGTAATTGCTTCATGTTGTAGTATGAAATGTTGGTTCATTTTGATCATGGTCAATCTCTCTACATTTTGAGGCAAGAGACTGGACCTTGTCAATGTAACAACTGCACCATCTGAACAAAACACATGTTCAACAGACACACTAGCCACAGGACAAGCCAGATACTTTATTGCAAGCTTGCTAAGCTCTCCAGACTCACACCAATGACCTTGCAGTTCCTCTTACAGTGCTCCAGTCTCATGCTGATTAAGTTGTGTTCCCCTGAGGATCTAAATTGACTTGTCAGACCTCCGGCCACTGTTGACCAAGCGCACTCTGTGCTTTTAATTATTGGCACTATTCCAATGCCTATGACATTTCCACTGCGAGGCACCACCATTATCAATGAACTATCTCGGCTTTGACATGCCCACATCTCCACTCATTGGCATAATTAACTGTGCACCTCTGATATCATTCTACTCTGAAGTCCTCGCTATTACATACCCTGACCTGTTTGAACTTTTGCCCCTGGTCTTTTCTACGCACACCTATGAAACCGTAACCTGGTCCTGAAGATGAGCTGAAATTTGAACAGTGTGAAACGCCGTCATCCCTTCAGTGCAGTTCTTGGCGCTACCTTCATGGTTCCCTTAAAAATTATTTGTACTCCTAAAAAATGTATGAATGTATGGGAACCACCAAGAGTCCAGTGTATACATCTATGTCCTTTTTCTGTACCATTTTTTCACTGTTTATAACCTTTCACTTGTCACCTACGCTGTTCACTTTATTTTTACACAAGCACTGTTTTGCACAAGTCTTTATAGGTTACATGTACATTTAATGTAACTAACCGCTGATCTTTTGTTCTCCCTTAGGTCAATTCTGTTTAATACATGCCAAGTGCTACATTTATTGGTCATAAGTGTCTTTTTAACTCCCTGTTTCCCTTCCCTTGCAACTTTTATGAGCATGCTTCTTTGAAAGTGAAATTGTCCTCTAAATGACCTGTTGCGATAGTGTTGTTCGCTACACAGAGCTCTGGCCTTAGGCACATCTTCCCATACCAATAAATCAATGGGTTTTGATCCAGATAGACCTCTTTTGGGTCATCTAGATACTTCTGGAATATCCTGTGAATGGTCATTGATGCTGCCACTTGCTCGACATCTTTTGCTTCACCTCTGCAATGGACATAAGCCCTGCCATTTGATACCAATCAATGCAGAGGTTATGGATAATTCTTGTGTTCTTATTGTTGTTGCCACCAGCTTTTTATTGCTGGTGTTGGCTGTTGTGATACAATAGGACTGCCTGTCTGGAAGTTGAAGGTGACACCCAAGAACTATGAAGTGGAACTCTAAGTTCCATCTGTTCTTCTACCAGGTCTCCGGTTTGCTCAGCAATCCACCTATTTTGAAATGTCCCCTTCAGAAAAATTAATTAAAGTGGTCAGAATTTTTTTATAAGTAGTGTGGTACAAATGCACTCTTTGGACGAGATGATATCATTTTGCAGCCTTGCATTACATGCCAAGCAAAGGATTAAGCTATTAACCATGGCATGCACTTCTGTGTTCTTGTTAACATCGGCGAGTGCAAACCTTCTTTACCTGGTCTTGTAGGAGATACAACAATAGGATAGCTTGACCCATCATACTATCCACCTTGCTAACTTCCTGTGTGAAAACCTCAAAAGGGAGTACAATTTGTGTCAGGCATTTGACTATGCCTGATTTATCTTCATACATGGCCATAGCTTTCCCAATTGTATCCCCTACTCTTTAAATGATGTAGTCATTTGATTGGTCTGTACTGCTCAAACAAATTTTGCTATATGAAATAGGTAGAGTTTCAACGTGTTAACATCTCCTGTATCTGGGCATTAACTGGAACTTTATTAGCATGCTCACTAATCTGCAACTGCTTCTGGGCTTTAAAAGAATGGCTGAAAAGAGTTCAGATTCTTCTGCAGGTGGACAATATGTTGCTGCCTATGTCTTCTTTTTTGAGAAAGGCTTGTACAGCCAGGTTGATGCTATGCGCTAAACACAGGACCCTGAAATAGCCACTGTCTGCCATGGCCTTGACTATGTTACTGCCATTGTCCGTAGCAACAAATCCAATTCAGAGATCTCACAGTCACAGCCATTCAGACACCTTGCTGTTAAATTTTTCAAAGATGTTTGTAGCTCTAGGTGATTACTCTATGACGAACGCTCTTAAACATTTCTTCAGGGTTAAGATCTGTAGATAGACTTTGATTTACTTCACAAAATAAGAACTGGTCCACATGTCTGTCATCAGGTGGATAATGTGAACAACACTTTACAGGAAATCTTGCCCTCCCAATTGCAGCACATCATGATGCAGTACTGGAATGGCAACTCTGGCAAATTAGGTCCCAATTGAAACCTACCATTTGGGCAGATGGCTGCCGCAATTTCTAAGAATCCCACTCCTTCCACAAAAGAAAAAAGAAGGAGGTCAAGCAGTAACATTTTTGCCAGCTTCTGATTGCACAGATGAGCTGTTGGGTAGTTATGGTCATAGCGCCCCTCCGGCCCTAACATGCCCGTAAAAGTAGCCTGCATTTTCTTCTTTTCTGGGGCTAATGATGTAGGTGACGTTCAACAAGTATGTGGTGGTAGACTCAATGTGTGTTGTGCTGAGGCAGTCACTGTATGCTGTAGTGTCTTCATCTGACTCTTTTTGTGCCATTGTGAGATTGCTAAGGCAGGTGATTCTGTTGCTGCACTGCATGGAACAAGGTTCCTTTGCATGAGGATATCACCCTTTCTTCCTCATCATCTCCCACCATGATTGGACTTGTAGCTGATGTTACCGGCTCTCCTAACCTTCACCACCACATTTACATTCAGCAATTTTTTTAAGGTGCTCCTCCTACTGGATTGTTTGATTCTTTTTTATATGGGTCTTTTGTCCTCCAGTACTATAATGTGAACCAACATTAGTGTGGCATACAGTGTATATTGCAATGTGTTCCCCCTGTTTGCTAGGCCTTAGAAAGTCAAAAATGCAGAGGAGTACTTTAACTGGGCCACTGCCAATGCCTGATGAAGAACTGGAGGTAGGAGGGTGTGTTGGCGATTGCCTCTCTGCAGTGAATACTGCTGCTGAGGTAGAGGTTGGTGCAGTTCTGAGGTGGGCCATGCAAATATTGGAGCTTGCGGTGCTACCTGTGCCACATCCCTCAGATAAGTTTCAATAGTAATGTCGGACTCCTCTGTGTCAGTTTCCACAATGACCAGCTCGTCGTCATCCTCCTCCTCATCATCCCCTTCCATAATTGTAAGACTTTCAGGAACTTTTCTTTTCCTTTGCTTCTCCTGGTATCTCCTGGACTTTGCCGGGGTCCACTCCATGTGCCTATTATCATCAGCAGCAGTGGTGCTTGGAGAAGACAGTGGAGTAGTACCCTCCCTTTTCATTGCTAAACATCTGGTAGCCAGTGATTCTAAAAGAGGATGTTCTTGCTCAGCAGGAAGCTCAAACTCCTGCTTTCAATTTAAGATCTACTATTGTTGGGTGTGGCTGCTGTCCACTTTGCTCTGTTTTGGAGCTTTGGGTACTACTTTGTGAAAGGGACAAATCAAATTCAGGGTCAATGCTCATATGCATCACCATGATTGCAGTGGCTGCCTCACTGACAGATATGGTTTTGGGCCTAGGTTTGGGTGGTGCCGTTGATGTGAGAGTGCTGCTCCAAGGTTCCTCCCCAGAGGCCAGTTCGGCAGGTACACAGCTCCCAAAAAGGTTGTGGTCGGCATGCCACTGGTGGAAAGCTGCTTCTACTCAATGACCCCTTTCTTGAGAGCAATTTTCTTTGGGACACTGTCAAAACTCTCAGTTGGTATTGGCACTAAGTTGCACAAGCAGAAGAGATTACAGGACTAACATCACTGTACAGGCCTTCTGTTTGGCAGTACTGCGGGTGATGTCTCTTCTTCTCTTGTGCAGCTAAAAGTAAACAAGCAAGAAAACCATTTAGTGAAACGTGGCAAAGTTGCAGTTTGAATTAGTACGGCTAAATCAGGATAACAGAAAGTGCATGAGTAAAAGGAACCATAATCAAATCTAATAATCTAATAAACATCTTTAAAAAATGAAGTTTAGTGTGCACCTATGGCAGGCAAAGTGGTCTATGGGAAATTGAATAATTGCTAGAAAATGAATGAGATTGATGTGTCTGCAGTACATTGCAGCCAGGGTGTCCAGGAGGAAATTGAATTATACCTTAAAAACGGAATGCTGCTGTAATGCTGTGCACCTACGGTGCATGGGTGGCTGGAAGAAAATAAATAGATAAATGAATAAATATTAATAATAAAAAAATAATTAAATAGAATACATGCAAGCCTGTGGCAAAGGCACACTGGCTGGATACACAACTGGCTGCCAGCCGTATGGTTAAACAATACCCACCTCGAGCAAAGAGGCTTTGGGAACAGAACAAAGAACACAAGCAAGCCTATGGCAAAAACGCACTGGCTGGATGCAAAACATGACTGCCTGCCACATGGTCAAGCAACAACAGTGAGCAAGGAGGCATCCGGAACAAAGAGCTCATGCAAGCCTATGGCAGAACCCACTGGCTTGATGCACAAAATGGCTGCCAGCCACATGGTCAAACAACAACAGTGAGCAAGGAAGAATGGGGAACAAAGAACACATGCAATCCTATGGCAAAAACACTTTGTGTGGATGCACACAATGTCTGCCGGCCACATGGTTAAACAACAACAACAGTGAGCAAGGAGGCATGGCGAAAAAGAGAATGCATACAAGCCTATGGCAAAAACACACTGGCTGAATGCACAAAATGGCTACCAGCCCCATGGTCAAACAACAACAGTGAGCAAGGAGTCATGGGGTACAAAGAACACATGCAAGCCTATTACAAAAAATCACTGGCTGGATGCACAAAATGACTGCAGACACATGGTTAAACAACAATAACAACAGCAAGTAAAGAGGCACCTGGAACAAAGAATAAATGCAGGTCAATGGCAAAAACAAACTGTCTGGATGCACAAAATTACTGACAGCCACATGGTCAAACAACAACAGCAATAATCAAGGAGGCAGCGGGAACAAAGAACACATGCAAGCCTATGGTAAAAACAAACTGTCTTGATGCACAAAATTGCTGCCAGCCACATGGTCAAACAACAACAGCAATAAGCAAGGAGGTAGGGAGAACAAAGAACACATTCAATCCTATGGCAAAAACACACTGGCTTAATGCACAAAAAGGCTGCAAGCCACTTGGTCAAACAAAACCCACTGCAAGCAAGGAGGCATGGGGAACAACGAACACATGCAAGCTTATGGTAAAAACACACTGGCTGGATTCACAAAATGGCTGCCAGCCACATGCCACATGGTCAAACAACATCAACAGCGAGCACGGAGGCATTGGGAACAAAAAACACATGCAAGACTATGGCAAAAATCCACTGGCTGGATGTACAAAATGGCTGCCAGCTACATCGTCAAACAACAATAGTGAGCAAGGAGGCATGGGGAAAGAAGAACACATATAAGTCTATGGCCGCAGACTACAAAAAATGGCCCCCGTCAGCATGGCATGTAGAACAAAGACAAATGGTGGCCCTTGTCAAGCACACTCACTGGCCAGGCAATGGAGGCATGGTAACACTGAAGAAAACACTACCATTAATTCAGCAATGCCATAAATGAAAATTAACTGAGCTATTACATTTTTACAACAACTCAAATCCTCCCAGGGCATCAAAACCTACCCCACATATACAATTTTGTACAGGAAAACATGTGAAATACAAAAAAACATAACATTTTTTAATTTATTCCAATATCATCCCAGCCATAAAGTATTTTTTAAAGCAACATGTACCACAGAAACAGTGTTTCATGCGCCCATGACTAGTACTGGCCAGGGCCTATTGGCTGGATGGCATTTAGTAGTCTAGGCCACACAGTAAAATAAATAAATATTGCACATTTAAGAAACATGGAGAAAATGTACTGAACTGTGCAACATTGCTCCTTTTCAAAAGAAGAACAATTACATGCAAAAATATTACTAGGGCCCTACTGAAACTGCAGGCCACCACCATAAATACTGGTGCATGCCCTCTATCAAACAAACAACACCCTTATACAAGAGTTTTTTTACTTACTTGTGAAATCTCAAATACAAAGTCCTTAACTGAAATGTTATACGTGCAACAGACAAAGAGAGTGATCCTTACAGCTCCAAATCCAAATTAAAAGTGACCAGGAGATGGACAGAGAACTGGGAGGACCTTGCTGTACAGGAACAAGAAGTTGGCGTCTCTGGGACATTTCCTTCCTGTTGAGAAAAAAAGTTTTAAAAAAGGCTCTACAAACTAAAAAACACATTGAACAGTCCGTTGGAAAATAAAATCCACTCAAGGACCTCTTTTTGACTAGATTTATCTGCTTCTTGAGCAAAGAAGCTACTCGAGGTGCGAAGCCATGTGAGCGGTTGAAATATCTTGCACAAGCTCGCTAGCAGCCCGAGAGAATCCTGGCACTCCTGAGCATGCACCAAACCAAATCTCATGTGCACAAAGGGAAACAGAAACTCTGCTTTGTGCTGGATGGCAGAATCATGGAACTCAGCACTACTCCAAGTAACGTACAGTGCCCGAATTCCGAAAACTCTGCGAGAGGACGGAGACTTTTTTTGCCCGAGCCTAGTTTAGATTATTTTCAGGTGCTACTTTATCACCAGATGCTGCTATATAGACAGTGTTTTTTATATCTGGAGGGGAACTCTAAGGAGGTCCATGCCTTTTACATGTGGCTTAATCAGCGATGCACAGATTTACCATTACAGTACAATATGATGGTCAAATTATTTGCTTCCTAGACATAGGTATTATTTGCCAACAGGAAGAAACACTGAAGATAAATGTGACAGCCATCATCCATGCACTCTCAATGACAGCTTGCCTTTGGTTATTTTCTAAAAAGGAGCTAGGCTATCCTCACAAACGTCTATAAATGTCACTAAAGAGGGGCTAGTATTGCAACTGATCCAACTGACTAGAGTCGAGTACATGGCCAAAGCGTTACAATTTGCTTACATGACATTTTGGAAATCAAGTGCCCCTTTAAAGAAACACATTTTAAACAATCAACATCAACTCATTGTATAACTTGTATATTAAAAGATCACTTGTACCTGTTAAAAAATGAAAAGATTTGTTGTGCATAGTGACTGATTTGCTGTAATAATGCTCACACCACGTTGATTTATTATTCTGCAAAATAGCTATATAAACCCTTGAATTTAGGGGTGAGCCACATCCTTATGGGCATCTAATGGGGATGTTGTCTGATTTTCTATTGGTATGCTGCATGCATGAGACTTAGGGGCATATTTACAATGCCCATGCAGTACTTTTATGCTGCCATAGTGTCACTTTTGTGACACTCCAGAAGCACAGTGTGCCGACCCATATTTACAAGGCCATGCAAAGCCGCTCTGCATGACTTTTAATGGCCTTGTAAATATGGAGTTGGGCAATGCCTTACTCTGTGTGGAAAGAGCATTCCATGGGTGTTGCTGTGGGTGTTCCCACACAACACCCATGGTTTTTGACACTGCCCCAGCTTTGCAACATATCATAAATCTGGGGCAGTGACAATGCTATGTTTACATGTCTCCTCGTTTTTTCCTCTTTCCATGAGTGCTGCATTCTACAGCACAAATAGAACAAGGAAACTGCCTCCTTTGACTGTTTTTCTGCAGGAAGGTGTCCGTTCTTGCACGAAAACAATCATTCCAACCACACAGACACCCTTGCACCATGGTGCAAGGGTGTCTGTGTTCATGCTTGTCTGCAGTTTTTGCCCAAGCAGAAAGGACAGGAATGCGCCGTATCTTGTCGATATGGTAGATTTCTGCCCTTTTATTTTATGGTAGGGGAGCACTGCTTGAAAGGCTTGTGGTGGTGCTCTATGCCAAAATATTATAAATGTTCCCCTTAGTCTATTTTCCTTCATTGTTTCATTATTGCTGTAACTGAAAATCATAGGGAACTTTGTGCAAGGCTACAGCGGAAACTACTGAACGGATTTACCCCAAATTTGGCATAAAGGTACTGCTTGGCTCAGAAAGCGACCTTTTCAAAAATGGTGTAAATCCGTTCAGTAGTTTTTTAAATATTAAAGGAAAAAGAACTATATATAACTGGGCGGAGCCTAACTACACATGTCTTCGTGAGATCTGATTGGCTGTCAGCACTTCATCCAAGAAGTGTTGGCAGCCATCTTGGGACCAATATACATGATAGCACCCCAATGAAATGCATTGTAGTGAATAGAAGATTTTGAGGGTCACCAAAAGGAGAACTATAAAGGGTGATAACAGACTTTAGTTACATTAGAATTCATTTGTTGATGGTACCATACTAATTTTAGGAATTGTGGTGTGTTCTAGGGTGATTTTACCCTGTGAAAAACCTTCTGCTGGGATTTAATGAATCATGTTTGAGAGAAAACAATGTTCTCATGCTTTTCCCACAGAGGTTTGGAAGTTGCTCCAGAAGCTAAAATGAGAGCATATTTTCTGTAAATACACATTATCTTTCTCAGTCATGTACTATAAGAACATTTTTTTAAATAGCTCAATATACTGAAACAAGTGCCTACCACTGACCTGATTTAAGGCTTAAAGGACAAACTGTCTGGAAATGTTACCACTACATTTTTGACTATAAATAACTGCGGGCCTAGAGGGGGCACAGAAAGTATGCCACAATTCTAGAGGAATATTGCAAAAAAAACAGAATTTCTGTTTTATCTGCATTGCACTTGAGTTGGTGTCATGTTATCCTGTGAAATCAGACACATTTTAATCTGTGCTCCTGATATCTCTTCTCCCTTATCACAAGAGAACAGCAGCTGCATGTCATCCGCATAAAAAAATAACTTCTGCACCAGGGGAATGAGATAGATATTAAATAGAATTGGGCTTAGGGCAGAGTCCTGGGGAAATCCCACTCTCAATTCACATGGTTTTTAGGAAAAAGGAGGAATCCACTAGTCTTGGCTTCTATTTGCCAGAAAAGAAGCAAACCAGTCCAAGGCTTGCCCTGTTAGCCTGATAGACTGGAGACGCACCAGAAGTCTGGAATGGTGGACTGTATCAAAGGCTGCTGATCGATCTTACATGATTAACACAGCCTTTCCCCAGGTTATCTAGGATACCTTTTTTTGAATTCTGCGACCTCCATAAGCACTTTCTCAGTACTAAAAAGGGGTCTAAAGCCAGACTCGCTCAGGTTTAGCAAATTATTGGATTCCAGATATGGGGAAAAGTTGTTGATTCGTGTGTTTTTCAAATATCTTGGATAATGTCGGCAGCAGAGAGATTGGCCTGTAGTTAGATGGAATTCCAGCGGGAAGATCATTGCTTGTTTCCAAGAACAGGGAACCGTAGCTGTCGCTAGCAATGTGTTGAGCACCATGTTCGCTAGATGGTTGATGATGGAGGCCCTTGAGGCTAACAAACTAGGTGGGTATGGGTTGGATAGAGAGCATGATTTAAGAGTGCTCAAGGCTGTCCGCGATGTTTCCATTGAAATAGGCTCAAAGTTGGTGAGAGTTGCATTGGTTGAGGTGACTATACTGGCTTGCAAATAGCCCCAGTAGATCTTCATCTGGCCCCAAGCTGGAGGATAAACTGGTTTGGATGTTACATATCTTAGTATGGAATAGATACATTTGACATCAGAAAACAAAGGGACATCCTAGTATGCCTATTGTTAGAGAGGTCAGACACTTCCCTGGGCCATTTTAATACCCTGTACTGTGTTCATGTCTGCTCCATAGCAGCATCATCATCCTCTTTTCATTTTAAATCACACATTAGCTGGAAAGGCTGCTAAAGCTTATTGACCTTTGTTAATTTTTTTCTTCAATTAAGGCACTGAATTTTAACTTTTGAAATTTAAATGTTTTCATTGTTCCTTGTTTTTCTCTCTTTGCATTTGTGCTGCATTGTAAAGCATATATACAAAGTGTGAAAATCTCTGTTCTTTTCTCTTTCTCAAAGCATTGTTTTTAAACAGAGACGACTACTTCCTGCAAAAAAACTATGCTCATCATAACACCAACACCCTCGCACTCTGGCACAAAGGAGTCTGCATTGGCATGGCAGCCAAAACTGTGCTGATACAGGGAGAGAGCAGAATAGTGCCACATCTTAGTAGATATGGTGTTGATCTTTTAACTCCCCTCCACACAATGCACCACATTATCCTGTTTGCTGCACTGTGTTGCATGATTTTGTAGTAATCTGGCCCTAACTGCACAATCTTTATACATCATCTTACACACTACATCTGGAGTCCACATGCGTGCTTCTGGGGCATAAATCATGGCACATAGTACTGCCAATTTGATTAACTGCTCAAGAAAACTCCAAAGTCAGGAGGCAAATTAACTGGACTAAAAGCACTTGTACCCAACTATTAACTACAGAATGCATTTATTAGGGGTGTAGCACCCCAACACCACCCCTGAAACTACACACATAAATGTACTGCGAGAAAGTTGTTTATTATTTGGGGCAAAATCGAGTCAACCACGTCTAATAATACAACTGATTTTTTAGGTCCAGTCAAATTTTTCAATATTTTACATTTGAGCTCAACCTCTTGGCCCGTATTACAAAATGTGGTGCATTTTCCTTTTTTCACTGGGTGCACCTTTCAATAGATTGAATGCATTCAAGTGAAATACAGAGCGGGTTTGAAGCAGCTGCTCCATTTTGCACTTTACAGTCAACAACCCACCTGTACTTTTAATAGGGGTGAGAGATCCTGTTGCAGGCTGGTGCAGTGAGTGAGTGCACCCTCCTGCAATGGGATGTCTAGGGTGTCCATAGGACCCCCTACAATTTGTCCAGAGGGCTGCACTCAGGGGGTCACTTTCACTGTGCTCCCTTTTAGGTGGTGCACTGTCAGATTGCCTCTTGACAGGTACAAAGAGATTCACTCATTTGCATGGGGTCACACCCCCGTGCAAATGAGGGAACACCCACTAATAATAGCACTGGTGCTATGTGTGCCCCCAATGGCAGGAACCCTGGTTCTTCCACCCTGCACAGCTACATGCCCACAGACCTCTGAGCCATAGACCTCAGGTGCATTGACAGCAACAACTGCTGCTGCACATCTCCATGTACCACCTGAGGACCATTCTCCTGCCAGGACTGCCACTTCATCTGCAACACCGAAGCAACCAACAACACCTCAGACACCACAAATATGGCTGTGGCCACCACGCCGACCAAGACCGCCACACCACAACTCCAGTGCATTCTACTCAACGCACGATTGCTTGGCAAATATGGCACAGAGAGCTGGGACACTATCTCATCTCTCACCCCAGAGATCATATTCCTTTCAGTGACCTAGTTGAAACCAGACATCACCATCGCAACGCCCGAAGGCTTCAAGATAACACACTGCGACCAGATCAACAAACATGGAGGTAGAATTTCCATCATTTACAATGACACCGTCCTCTGCAAAGCCTCCTCAGATGACCCAACCCGGATAATAAATCATCCTAATTACCAACTTGCCACAGATGGAAAAAGCACCATCAGAGGCACCCTAGCATACAGACCAACGGGACCATGCCCCAGCTTCTGCAACGCCATCCCTGATATCATCACCCAGATTGCCATTGACTCTGATCACTACATCTTCCTAGGAGACCTTAACTTCCACCTCGATGACCCCGACGACACCAACATAACCGACCTCATAGAAAGTATTACTGACATTGGCCTCCAACAACTTTTTAATAGCTCCTCCCACATCGCAGGCCACATGCTCAACCCCATTTTTTCAACCAGCATCAGAGTCAAGAACAACCATGTCTCACAGCTCACCTGGACTGACCACTACAATGTCAGCTTCACCATCTCAGGATCTATCAACACTGGCACCACATTCCTCAGCTCCACATGCAGAAACTGGAAAAAGGTATCAAAAGACCAGTGGAAAAAAGCTCTCAACTACCACCTTCCAGACTCATCACCTGACCGAGAACAGGCTGCGAAGAACTTCTCCCAGTAGATCAGGGCAAGTGCCTATACAATTGCTCACACCAAGCCAGCCAACCTCAAAGTACTGGCCAGAAGAGGCAGCTGATTCACTGCAGAGCTGAAATCTTCCAAATGCAACTGCCGGCAACTAGAAAAGAGGTGCTGTACTAGTGAAAAGACAGAAGACCATATCACCTTCAAAACAGCACTCAACAAGTACCTCCTCCTTCTGAGAAAAATAATGAAGAATCCACTAGTAGACCGCATACAAGTCAGATCAAACCATAACAAGGAGCTCTTCACCCTCATGAAGAAGTTCTCCAACCCTGGAGCCATGAGTAATGACATCACTCACTCCCAAGAACTGTGTGACACACTGGTGGACTCATTCCATGACAAGATCTCAGCCATTTACTGGAACTTCAAACCCCAACCCCCTGCCACTGACAGCATCAGCCTATTTACACCCATGAACACAAACCCTGCACACCTGCTCACCCATTGGGCCCCTCTCACATCTCAGGCCATAATCTCCATCATGAGCTCCATAAACTTGGGAGTACTCACGGACCCACATCCCCTCCCCATCTTCAACCGTGGTAACCATAAGATTGGTGATGAGCTCAAGGAAGTCCTGAATGCCTCCATCACCACAGCCTTATTCCCTGAGGACTCGAAACACACTGAAGTGAGGCCCCTCCTAAAGAAACCATTCACTGACCCAGTAGAACTCCTGACCCATCTCCCTGCTCCCCTTACTGGCAAAGGTTCTCAAAAAGGGAATCAACCAGCAACTCAAAAAACACTTGGAACACCACAATCTCTTGGACCACTCTTCATCTGAATTCTGAGCTAACCACAGCACCGAGACAGCCATAATCATCAACGACATCAGGGGCCTCCTAGACTGCTTACCCATCACCTTCTATACCATCTCACACCACATCTTGCTCAATAGACTCCACCAAGTTGTAATCCAGACGCCCTCAAATGGATAGCCTCAGACCTCACCGGAACAGCTCAGCAAACCGGTTTCCTACAATTTGCATCGGAACCCAAGGAGATCAACTGCGGCATCCCACAATGATTGCCTCTCAGTGCCACCCTCTTCTACATGTACATGACCCCCTGGCCAACACCGTCAGTTCACATAGACTCAACATCATCTCCTATGCCAACGGCACCCAGCTCATCCTCTCAGTGTCAGAAGACCCCTCCAACACCAGAACCAACTTACACAGATGCATGATTAACATTGCCGACTGGATGAATGACAACTATCTCAAGCTCAACTCAGATAAGAAAGAAGTTCTCATCTTTGGGAACAACACCTTACCATGGAACAACACTTGGTGCCCTCCTGCTTAATTAGGCCCTTCCCCTGCCCCGACAGACCACACAGGCAAGCTCGCATCATTTTGGACAGCAAGTTATCTATGCAGAAACAGGTAAACACAGTCTTGTTCACCTAATTCCACACCTTGCATGTGCTCCATAAGATCTTCGGTTGGCTCCCAATTGACACCAGATGGACCTTCATTGAAGCTGTCATCACCAGCAAGCTATACTATGGTAACATTCTTGATGTAGGAATCACTGCACGCCTCCTGAAGAGTCTGCAGACAATAAAAACACAGCTGCAAGATTCACCATTGACCGCCTCAGATGGACTCACATCACCCGCAACCTCAAGAAGCTACTTTGGCCCTCTATCCATAAGAAATGCCAGTTCAAGATGCTGACCCACGCATCCAAAGCCCTGCAAGGTGAAGGACCATAATACATCAACAAATGAATGACCTTCCATCAACCAACCAGACACCTGGGATCTGCCTCCATTTTTCTCACTGACATCCTCCTTGATCCGCTGTTCCAATAGCTTAGGATACTCCTTCTCTCACCTGTTGGCCAGTAAATGTAAATGTAAATCCAGTATTTGTAAAGCGCAAACAGCTACCCGAAGGCATCCCGGCGCTGGGGGCCTTCGGGAAGATTTAGCAAGCTATTGCCCAGAGTCACATGGTGCTGGGTTGACCTGCCGCCGGTGCCGGGGATCGAACCGTGAGCCCAAGATTCCAGCGTCAGTCGCCCTGGCTGCGGCACCACACCTCTTCCCAGTGCCTGGAACAACCTTCTCCTGCACCTCTGAAATGCCGTATCGCTCCGGGAATTCAGAAAAGGACTCAAGACATGGCTGTTCGAATGAACAGAACACCACAAAGCAGCTAGCACCTTCAGCTCCTTGACACCCTCAAAGGTGATTTGCCGTTCTTTATAAATCCGATTGATTGATTTATTGATTCATCAGCAAGTTTAACTTAGAGAAAATGTACAATGCATTTGTGAGTGCCGAAACACTTAAAAGTAAAAAACACAACCCAATTTCTAAACTATAGAGAAAAAATAAAGTAGAAAATGAGACCAAATTGACAAATATGCAATAAGGGGAAAGGAAATAGGATTTTTAGAAATATTTAGTAGAAAATTGCTCCAAAAAGTCAAGAGTGTTAATTGTTGTCAATGGTCATATTAGACTGAAAGGGCCTAAGCACGATTTGAGGCCAACCACGGAGTAGTTCAGGTCTGATACACCAAGCAGATTGGCCCGGCTAGGATTGAGAACAAGAATGTTTGAAAAAGCTTCATAGTCCCAATGTGAGAAGGTACTCTGTCATTGTTCTGAGGAAAACCCCTTTTCCATTTTGGACAGATCTGGAAAATCAATCTGATACAGTAGAATTATCAGTAGGATACTTTACATGGTCAGTCCCCTTGAAGCTTCATCAATCTGGAGCAACAGTTTAAAAAACTTCCCAAACCTCTTTCGTGCCCTAAACATTGGTAGGAGTATACTTCCAAGGCTTGGAGGACATCACTGGGAGCACTACCAGGGTGTCATGCAAAGTTCAGTCCCGGTCCTTTTGCCACTGCTCAGCTCAAATATAGCTTTTTTATATTGCTATAGCAACTTGGGGAATACACTTATAATCTTTGGAAACCTTTCTGTCTTCAGATTCAAATTAGAAGGGTCAACCCTTCTCAGGTCCTCCTCACAGGTCACAGATGCCAAGTATAGCAAGTTCAGTCCACTTGGCATCCTTTCGCAAGTAAAAAGTGTTCTGAATAAGTCTGGGTAAGGGTCTATCTTTGTAGTGTTCACCAGCCTGTGGGTAGGAGACACCTTAAGACACTCCTAGTTCCTCCCTGACCAATGGAGTAAAGGTTTTCAGGCACTGACCTACCTACTTGCAGAAGATCATGTTTGCCTTATCACAAACAGGTCAAAATGCCATGTCCCTGATTTCCAAGATGGCAAAAGCCTTTGTCCACACTAAGCTTTGGGTCTGAGTGCTATGGCTGTGTGTGGGAGTGTCATAGTGAAATCACCAGTATCCTCCCATATCTTATCTAAAACTGAAAGTCAGATAGTATCATGCCCTGTATCCAAAACAAAACCAGAGACAGAAGTCAGGTAGAGACAAAGAATGCTTCTTCAACAACCAGACACACAAGTATTGTCCTGACATCCTGTAACTTTCATTTCAAGTGTGCCACAAGTGTTGTATGGGGCTCAAAAGGCCTGTCAGGCATGATGTAACAGCCTAGGGTCATAGGATGCCCAAAGTTCCTACTCAGAATATTCTGAGGAGTGTAGTTCGGAAGAGTCATTTCTGCCCATTCAGGTCAGCCTATTCAGTGCTCCTTGGAGGAATTTCACACATCCTTCACACCTCGTTAAAAACGTAAAACCTTCTTCATGCCACGTTCAGGCAGGGAAAAGCTAAAGAGCAAATGCAAATTAGTTTCTTGGAACTTTAGATAGGGAAAAGGTAACTTTCAAAAGGTTACTTGTCCTTCATATTTATTGAAATTCTGACTTCACCATTGAATTGGAATTCAATAACCATTAACAATAGCTGTGTACTTATTTTTCTAATTGGTGTGATAGCATTACTAGTATTTTAATCTGGACTCTGTTTTTTACAAAGGACAAATAGGCCTGCTATTTTGATAATAGCTTTTTAAGGCCTTGTCAATGCAGGCACATGGAGACGTTAATTTTCTACATGTACCACTTTTAAATACCTTGCACAATACCTTGTGAGCTACAAGGCTTCCATAGGGCTGACTTATTGATATTTAACGGGAGGTTTTTACCTATCAAAAAGGGTTATTTTAACATATCACACTGCAGGATGTACATTGCTAATGCAAGGCTACAATGGTAAGCCTGAAGCCATGTTTCTTTTGTCACACCAGTGGATGGCACAATCTATATTGCAGTCTCCAGTTGACATCTAACTTTTCATCCCATGGGTGTATTTCCCCAACATATACCATAGCCTAATAGACAACTTAAATACGGCAATAAGGGATCAGCCAATGCCTACATGTTTTATTGGTCAGAGCACATACACTAGGCACTGAACACCAGTGCCTTAGTATCCAAGGTTAAAAAAAAACAGCAATACAATCAACAAAAAATTGGGCTGACCACACAAAAAAGGGAAATATTTCCATTTGTACCAATCAGACCTAACTGTCCCAATCCTAATATATTCTGTCAAGACCAACCTCCAAACAAAGAACAAAACAGGACCTTTTCTGACACAGCATACACCTTACAAACATCCTCATGCACAAAGACTGCACTGCCTTGAACCCCATGTGATTCAGATTCAAACTCTCTCCTGAGTCCAAGCTGTTGTCTCTCTTATCCCTCTCTACTAATACTGTTGATTGTCTGGTCACCACCAATCAATCTCAGAAACGTTTGTTTCTTCAATTTAGAATCCCTCTAAGCATGACTGTTACTCCTTCTAATATAATCAAAACATATTCCAGCCTATTCTATGATGTATTTTTTGTTTCCACCTATGCATGCCACAGCTAGCTGTGATCACCATAATCATTGTATGAAGCCACACCGTTGTTTCAATTTCTCCTCACTGCTATGCACAAACAACAAACTTCAAGCAGTATGCTCACTATGGAGTATGTCTCTATAAAGAAGACCCCTTACTCTGTCAACCTATGTCACCACTTGGGTCTGACAGCAGCCCACTCAGTCCAACAGCAAGGTGCTTGAAAATACATGAGAATAATATTTATGCTTAAATTAGGTATTTGTTAAGATAAAGCCTAAGCAACGGAGCTCAGAGCACTGCTTAGGGTCCAATGCAAGCATACAGTACATGAGTAATTGGGGAGGAAGCTGTATTTTGGAGAATAAATGTACTGTACTTTGTGATGCAGTATTCTTTAAAGAGACAGTTCTAAATTGGAGCAGTGTTGGAATGTTCTTTTGGGAGGTTTTTTTTTGTACCACGAGGCTCCAGAGCATCATTTAAATAACATGTCATGTCATATGGAGCTAACCTCCAGGCACTGGCTCAGCTTCCGTTTGGCCTCAGTAGTCATTAATCTGCAAGCTGTCACAATGGCACATTGTGATTGCTTTAAGGATGCTTAGAGCCTGCCAGGAGACAAATATTCTCATGTGAACATTAAAAAAAAAATTATGAGTGTGAGCTAACCGATTTTCTCAGTCTACTGCCCCCTTGTGTACAATGTTTGTTTTAGTTGAGATGCTCTATGCAGCAAAGACAGAAATGGTTCAAATTTGATTTTCCACAGTGGTTAAACACCAAACTCATCACCACTTTTACTTACTGTTCCAGAACAAATCTTTGCACAGGAGTATCAAGAGAGAACTTGCATTGAATGAAATAGGAAAGTTACGTATCTATGTATGTTGCTTAAGTACTAGAACACTTTCACAAGGAGTCTATTAGTTTTAAGTACAACAAAACTCACAATGAATGTTCATTAAGCACATATAATTTTCATGCACACTGTTCTCTAATCACATATCAATTCCAGGATCAGTCTTACTCATGCTCTAAGAACTGGCATGAACTATGCATACCTCAGCAAAAACCTCCCATTAACCTAACCCTGGGTGAAGTACTACGCTACGCTTGCGTAGTTTGCGAAGTTTGCGCTACTTCGCACTAGGCGAATTGCACGTAGCACAGTGCAAACACGCGTAGCGTAGCAGTCATTTTTTGCTTGCTCGCGGTCCTCAACGTCAAGTTGGCGACCGCGAGCAAACAAAATGACATCCCGGCGAGACTTTTTCCTCGTTCGCGATCAGCAACATCAAGTTGCCGATCGCGAGCGTGGAAAATAAACTTCCCGGCGAGATTCTCAACGCGGGGAGGTCAGGTTTCTCATTGCGAGTGGTCGTGTATGCTCGTGACCGCTCGCGATGAGAAACTACCAGTCCGTGTTGAGAAAGCTGCCGCTCGAGTAGAAATCTACTCGAGCGGCAGAAAACCACTGCTTGCACTGTGCAAGATGCGGTTTGCACTGATTGCACAGTGCGGACAAGCATCCGGCACTGTGCAATCAGTGCGAACAGCATTTTGCAAAGTGCACTACGCAGTTCGCGTAGCTACGCGTAGCTTGGGTAGTGTGAAGTGCACTTCGCGTAGATACGCGTAGCGCTACTATGCGAACTACGCCCAGGGTTACATTAACCTCTAAGAGTCTATCATGTTGCAAATGTTTGAAGTAAATGTGTGCATTGTTCTTTGTGGAGAGCACAAGAATAACCCAATGCCTAAAACAGAAGTAGAAGATAAACTAATCAACTACCTCACTGATATTAATCTTGGTTTCCCAGAGTAATGTGCTACTAATGGCAAAGTGCTTCCATGCAGCTTTCTATGCCTCATCACCTCAGTTGGTATTTAAGGCAACCCCAGTCTTGATGTATATACCTGAGTGAAACCCTCACAACTGCTTGTACTTTGTGACTAGTATACCCCTGTTCTGTCAGCTCAGCTGCACTATTTTCAGTAGTGAACAGTGATCTTGTGGTCCAAACTTGCAATACATTACAAACGCATGACCCTGTCCCTCTGCAATAGAGTTTAGACCGACCTAGAGTGAGCACAATGTAGGAATGTGCCTTTTTTGCATAGTCACCCCTGTTCTTTTTGCCCCAATGCTGATGGTTGTGACTCTAAAAGTGCACTGGAGCCTGCTGCCCAGGCCCTAGTGCCAGTGCTCTCACCCTAAACACGATGTAAGCAAATTGGTACTTCCAATTGGCAAAGGACTTTAAACTCCTAATATGTACCTAGTAAAGTGACACCAAGGGTACCCATGGCAAGGGTGTTAAAGGGTTCACCAGGTCCTGAAGCACTGTTTGTGCCACCCTGAGTGACCCACTCATACAAAACCATAGAAATTCAGCAGTTATAGTTAGCTGAGCTAACTATAACTCACCCCTCCACAATGCACTGCTTATGACCTCACATATTACATCACTCATAACATGGTCAGTGACATCACTGATGACATCTCAAATTACATCAATGATGACATCAGTGATGACATCATCCAGTGACTGTTTTTTAAAAAGTTTATGAGTGTTAAATATATATACTAGGGTGTATTGGTGAATCAGTGGGTATGTGAGTGTCTGTATGGATGTGTCAGTGGGTGCATGTCTGACTGTCAGTTGGTATCCAAGTGGGTGTATGAGAATGTTAGTGGGTACATGAATGGTTATATGGGTGATTGATTGTCTGACTAACTCTATGGTTGTCTGGGTGTCTGTGTGTGCAGGTGATGAGGTGTGTGGCTGCCTGTATGGATGAGTGAGTGGGTGAGTCAGTGGCATATGGGGTACTGTATGTATGTCTGAGAAGTTGTATGGGTGAGTGAGTGTCTGTATGGCTGTGTTGGTAATTGAGTGCATGTGTCAGTATGGGTGAGTAATTGGGTATGTGAAGGCAGTATAGGTGAGTGACAGGGTACATGAGTGACTGTATGCCTGAGTAAGTAAATATGAGAGTGGCTATATGGATGAGTGTGTGCTTTTGTCACTAACTGTATAGGTGAGTGATTATGTGTTACTATTTGTATGAGTAAGTACATGGGTTTGTGTAATTGTTTGGATGAATAAGAGGCTCTGTGGTTGACTCTATGGGTGAGTGTCAAGGTGTATAAGTAGTTCTATGGCTAACTCACTCATTTTGTGAGTGCCTGTATGACTGGATATGTCAATGGCTTTATTAGTGAGTGAGAGGGTGTATGTGTGGCAGTATGTGTGAGCAAGTGGATGTGTGTGTAGCTCTATGAATCAGTGAGTAGGTGAGTAAGCACTGGTATGGCTCTGTGAATGGGTTTGTGAATGGTTTTGTGGGAGTGGCATTGGTAGTAGGTATATAAAAGATTCTATAGAGGTGTGAGTGCATGCATCAGAGATGCTGTGGAAAATGTCATCAGTGATGGTAACTCAGGTAACCATAACTGCTGAATTTCTCTGGTTTTGCACAAGTGAAATGTCAGCCTAGCTATATCGTCCCTGTAACCTTTGTTTTTTTCAGTGAATTTCTATGTTTTTTTAAGTAGTGATTGCGTTTACAGAGTGGTGGAGAAAGGGGGCTGGCATCCGACCAGCTCTCAGGAATCCCGCTGTGTAGGACTTACAGGAGGTAACAGGAGGGCTTCTTGGCAACTAAAGGTCCCTCAGGAGTAAAGTAGACTTCATCCCCCAAGCATTAGTGCACCATGAGCGGAGCCGCATTTACCGAGTAGTGGAGAAAGGGGGTGTCCCTCCAAAGACCTCCTAGCAATCCCGCTGTGTGGGACTTACTGACGGGACTTACTGAAGGATGTGTGTTTGCAGAGTAGTGGAGAAAGGAGGCAGGGCTTCTGTGATTTGCTGGGTTTTTTCTTCCTATTTTTTAAGAAGGGGGCTGCGTAGCCTCCCTTCCCTCAACCATTTTGGGGCCTGGCTCATTTTTTTAAATAACAGGAGGGGGGGTCGTGTGGCCCCCCTCCTGGGCCAATATCAGCCCGGGGATCCCATCCCGCAGGAATAGGCTTTCAATTTTTTTTAATTATTGAAAGGGAGCAGATGGCGTGGCCCCCCTTCCCTTGGCCATTTTTGGCCCCAGGGAACCCATCCCTGGGGCCTGCCCCTTTTTATATTTGAAAAAAAGAAAAATAGTAAGGGGCCAAATGCCCCCCCTGAGGAAGATTTCGGCCCCAGAAGCCCCATCCATCGGGGCCTTGCCATTTAAAAAAAATAATAGTTCTTAAGGGGGATAGAGGTAGAACGTCCCTCCTCCCGGGCCATTTTTGGCCCCGGGGATACCATCACCCGGGGCATGGTCAGCTGGTTGTTGGCTGCGGGAGGAGCATAATGGGAGCATAATGCTCTCACTTGTTGAAAGCGGAGCTCACTGTTTGCTATGGGATGTCGGGGAAATGCTCCTGTCATCCCATAGCAAACTGCAATGTCCCGGGGGTGGGCACCTCATGACATTGCTGGAGCACTGGGGGTGGTAGTCCCCAGGTCCATGCAGAGCTCCTGTAGAGGGGCTGTGTGCCCCCCCTTATCTTCTGCAGAACTCCGTGGAGCTGGCCGTCCCTGGGGCAGCAGTGGGGCGCATGGCCATCCACATTTTAATATATTAGCCCCAGGGAGGTGGCAGTCCCTGGGGCTGCATGGGGGGCTGGAGCTCCTCACACATTATATTTTGATATAGCCACTGGGAGGTGCCGGTCCCCGGTGCAGCAGGGGGGCATACCCCCGCATTTTTATATATTTGCCCCAGGGAGGTGGTGTCCCAGGACTGTGTGGGGGGGCTGGACCCCCCATTGCACTATAATTTAATATAGCCCCAGGGAGGTGGCGGTCCCCAGGCCAGCGGGGGGCCCACATGGGGCCCTCCATCATTATTTTGTATTACCCCCGGGGCCTGGCCCACCCAGGGGCCTAAATTAAAAGAAGCGCTGGAGCCCACGCTGAGTAAGTGAGATCACTTATCCCTCTTCATCAGTGAGCTTGATCGCTCAAGTCCTGATGTGGGTTATAGGTGCAAACTTTGCCTATAACTTATGTGCCTGTGCTGATGCCATCCTCCATTTCTGGGGCATGGAGGATAGCGTCAGCACAAGCACCCAAGAAGCATCACAAAGGGCGAACCTCTCCTCCCAGCCCCGAAGGAGCAGCAATTATCTCCTTTAAAAGTTATAGGCTAAGTGTACACTGAGGAAAAGGGGTAAGTGATCTCACTTACTCAGGGCGAGTGACCTTAAAAGTTAGCTGCTTTTCACTCTGGTCCTGAAGAAGCCCCACCGACCCGTCAGGGCAAACAGGGGCCGAAACATGTCGACCTACGATGACCTAACAACAGGTGCGGTGGATCATTAACACATCCACCCGAGCACCACCCATCAAGTTTAACATTGCCTCTTACCTGTCAAATAAAAGACTTGACATAGGAATGAAGGTAATTTTAATTTCACTCACCTCCCTTTGACACTATCCACCTTCTAATCACACCTGTCTAGAAACCAGACGATCTCCCTCCAGGTGGAGGAACGCATATCACTTGGAGAACGGAACACTCAAGTGATAAAAGACAAAATGATGATGCTATTCACTTACCGACAGAGCAGAGAATCAACATATACCGTACCGCACCCTGAGTTAATTGTGAATGAGGGTCTCCTGGACAAAGATCATAAGACCCTGGGACGACAAGACATGTGATTCATTTTCCTCTGATTTTGATTGTAACCCCATGAAAGCCGAATGAATCTTTGCTTCCCTCTCCATCTTTGGATTATACTGATATATTAGAGTATACAAAGGTTTCTTTCATTAGGTTTTCCAGCCGTACCCCAGTCAATGTGCCTAGGTCATTGCCACCACAGTGCACAATCATGAGGTGAGGAGCTTGGGACTCCACAATGGATTTAGCCAAAGCCAGCAACTGATGAAAATGTAACCCTCTAAGGCCAAATCAAGTAATCTGCACATTTGGCAAACCCAAGTCCCTGTCAATACCTCTCTTTTTTGCAGCTTCTTTAGCCCAATGGATAATACTGTAACCCACAATCCATACTGTAAGCATTTTGAAGTGAAGCAGCAAGAGTAGTCAGGAGAAAGCTGGAGCTGAATGAGGTAGTTTCCCAAAAGAAAAGTACTTACAATGGAGGTATTTGTTTAAAGATTTCTTTTTTTTAAATATATTTCATTGGATGCTGTTAGCATGGTAGTGAATAAAATTAGGTAGTGTGTTAAATGCCTTAGGAAGAAGTCTTATTATTGGCTGCTGTTTAAAAAAAGAAATGTAATCCAGACATTGATATGCTTTTGATTCTGTGGAGTAAACTACACCTGCTGTATCTCATTTAGAAGTAGCATGTTTCTTTTAGAATGTGCTGTGAACTTGTAACATTCAGGTTCCACTTGGTTGTTAGGTTCACTGAGCTAAGAGTGTATTGGGGGGAAGGGTGTCAAAGAGACAGAATTTTTTTTAAAGTTGAAGAGTGATGACACAATTTAAGTAATGGCTAGCTTTAATTCCCAACACAGGACTATGTAATAAACTGTTGTGTAGTTTTTTTAAATGAAGCTAGGTATAGGTTTGAACTCCCGTTTTTATTTGTGATTATTCCGCGATGATCGTGAATACATTGCAAACACACATAGAAAGGAATCTCTTTTTGAAAGGGAGGGAAAGAGTTAACAGATACTAACCATTCACAAGTAGAGATAGTGCAGTATAAAATGAAAGACATGATTTAATTTGCTGCTTTTCCCATGATCACAGAGTGCAAAGTTGAAGAGGTTGCCATTTCATGGTTTCTTTGTATGAGAGTGGTGTACCATTCTTGTTGTTAGTTTTTACAAATTCCTACTGTGTCAAAATGATCCAGAAAGAGTTAAAACAACAATATAATCAACAAACTGAATTCATTGGTATGTATATACCTTTTTAATCGTTTCTAAACATTACATTAGAAATGAAGATATTTATGGGAGTTTGAAAAAAAAGAGTATCACAGTGATATGAAAAAATATATCAGATGAACTGTATCTATTAGAGGGTTTAAGAGGTTAGTAGTGAATGTTTTTGGAAGTAAGACAAAAATGAATTAGTGCCTCTTTATTACATTGTGTACTTTAATGAAAAATAATACTATAGTACTCTGGAAAGTTGCAATGAGGAACTTTGAATCTTTTAAATCTCTAAACATCATGTGCAGAGGAGATGCATGTGTTATTTGAATTCTGGGATGTGTAGTACTTTTAGTAACATTATTAAGCAGGAGTAGTGTAGTCACAAATAAAAGATGAGAACATGTGTCTGCCTGTATATGAATTAGAAAGAAGTAATGCTTGTTAGGTGTGTATTGGGAAGTGTTTGTGAATGTGTTTTTTAACTTATATGACCGCTTTGCATATGCTTAGATGGTGAGAAATGGTTCTTGTGCTTGCATATAACCCATCCCATTGCTATGGTCAGATCACTATCTAATTAAATTTAGTATTCCAGTCCATAGGATCAAAGAGGACCCCAGAAGTGAACTAATATGGCGAAGGTCTTGGCGCAAAGTTACTCCATCTCTGTTTTCTAAACATTTTAGTTTACCCCATCCAAGCCAGAAGGAAAATATTAACCGTGCGGCAATTGCCTTTGATAAGGCCATTACGGTTGCACTAGACAAAATCACTCCCTTCACTAAAGTCAATGTTAAATCTAGGGCTGCCCCCTGGTTCACTGAGCAACTAAAGATAGTGAAGCTCTCATGTGGAACAGCAGAGCGGAAATGGAGGAAAAGCAAAGACATGACCGACCGTGAAACATATAAAATCATCCACCACGGCTATATGGAGGACATCAAGCAAGCAAAAAAATGATTCCTCCTAAACCGAATAGACAAGGCAGCGAACTCCTGCAAGGAGCTCTACAGAGTTCTAAAAGAATTCACAACACCTCCCACTCAGTCATTAACCCCCAATTCCCAAGAATGGACGGATTCTCTTTCCAAATTTTTTGAAGATAAAATTGCTACAATCCATCATTCCTTTCCATCCCAAATAATTAATGACCACTCAGAAAATGGAGTGTGTCCTTAGACCTCCCTTATACCTTGGACGAATTTACTAACTGTAACATCGAGTCAGTGGAAACTGTCATGCTAAAAATAAAATCAGGGTCCCCCACTGACACTGTCTCTCCTAAATTCTTCCCAATCATCGCGCCGGTGTTATTGAAAAGTCTAACCAACTTATTTAACACATCATTATCGGAAGCTGAATTCCCGAAAATATGGAAAGCTGCTAGAGTTAGGCCTATTCTAAAAAAATCCACAGCAGATCCTAAACTCTGCTTGAACTATTGTCCTATTTCACTGCTTCCCTCTTTTGGGAAGGCGCTGGAATCACTAGTAAATCAACAGCTTGTCACATATTTAGAGAGCCATGGGCTACTCGATTCCTCACAGTCGGGTTTCAGGGCGGCCCATAGTACAGAGACAGCACTGGTGGAGGTAACAGACAACATTAGACTGGCTTTGGACAAACGTCAGTCTACAATTCTTGTCCTGCTTGACCTTTCCGCCGCCTTTGACACCATCTCCCATGGCATTTTAGAACATCGGCTCTGGGAGATTGGTGTCAGGGGAAACACCCTAAAATGGTTTAAAAGCTACCTAACAGACCGAGTCACAACGGTTCAGGTGGGAAACACTGTTTCATGTAACAGACCGGTCATGATGGGAGTGCAACAGGGCTCCATCTTGAGTCCGACTCTTTTTAATCTTTACATGACGCCACTGGCCAAGGTGATCAGATCTTACGGTTTTGATGTTGTGTCGTATGCTGACGACACGCAGATCCTGGTCACTCTTGGACCAGATCCATCAGAAACAAAGCAGCGTTTCAAAAAAAATGTATGTCCCATATTGATAGGTGGATGAATACAAACCATCTTCAATTAAATGGAGGCAAGTCCGAGATCATGCACTTCGGCAATGCTCACGAGCATTGGTCTCACGACTGTTGGCCCCCGAACCTTGGCCCTTGTCCAACACCTAAACCGACGGTACGGAATTTAGGTTTTCATATGGACAGCCAATTGTCAATGAAAAATCAGACCAACCACATAATTGGCTCATGTTTTGGAGTGATGCGTAATTTACGAAAGGTTTTCAAATGGATTCCGATAGAGGCCAGGAAACCGCTAGTCCAGGGACTGATAATAAATCGCATGGACTATGGAAATGCACTGTTGTCCTCAATCAACGAAGGCCTTCTTACAAAACTCCAGATTTTGCAGAACACTGCGGCCAGACTGGTTCTGAATCTTCCGCCAAGATCCTCGTCTGCCCCCTGTCTGAGATCTCTTCATTGGCTCCCAGTCAGACAGAGAATCCTATTTAAGACTCTCTGTCTCACACATAAAAGCATGTACGGAAAAGGCCCGGGTTACTGGTCCAAAAAACTACGTTGGTACCAGCCTTGCAGATCGCTAAGATCGAGCAATGGATCCCTTCTTACCCCTCTCAAAATCCGCACTGCAAGAAACGGAGGAAGGTCTTTCTCTTATTGTGCTCCTGTCTCCTGGAACAAACTTCCCTTGTATCTACATACTATCCCAGATCACAATTGCTTTCGCAAAAAGTTGAAATCATGGCTATTCGACAACTAAATGAGTACTTCATCAGAGCCGTCCGCAAGCGCCATGAGACTTCCGAGTGATATGTGCGCTGTACAAGTGTCCCTGATTTGATTTGATTTTTTTGATATACACTGTGGGACTTTTGAGCTCACTTAAAAATGCAGAGAGATATATCTATTTTGAAAGATGGCTTGAAGGTGTACATCTATTAAGAAATTTCATATATGTTTACATGGTGATCTATGTTCAGTAAGGCTGCTGAAAAATTAATGTATATGGTGATGGTGGTGCTTTTTCTTTAACATGGTTTGTTTAAAATTGAGAAGGATTAACGCCTTCGCTGCAAGGCCTTCCCCCCGTGCTAAGGCTTTTGTTTTTGGCTGTTTGAGGTAGTTCGTGCTTAGGCCCCTGTAACTTCTTGACCTCATAAGGTATCCACGCAAAATTCCCACATTTTTTCTTCCAACATCATGGGGATTTTAAGGGTACTCAGGGTTTGTTGATTCCCCTGGAGGGGACCCAGAAATTAGCCAAAATACAGCTACATTTGTTTTTTTGGGGGGGAAATGGGAAAAAAGTGCTGCTGATGAAAGTGTCTCATTTTTTCCCTGCAAATGGCATCAACAAAGGGTTTGTGGTGATAAAATCACTATCTTCCCAGCATTCAGGGACTGACAGACTTTTGTCAGAAAACCAAAATGTTTTACACAGTTTTGGCATTTTACTTGGACATAGCCTATTTTTGCAATTTTTTGTGCTTTTAACCTCCTTCCAGTTAATGGTAAAAATGGATATTAAATCAATAATGGATCCTGAAAAGCTATGCACTTCTGAAAAGTAGACAAAATTGTGAATTCAGCATGGGGTCATTTGTGACAGTTGAAAATAGGAAAAATTGAAAATGAGTTGAAAAAAACAGCCATGAAAAATGTTGTAAAGCAATACGCCGTTACATCCGCTGTACCCTTCTGGTTGTGGGGATATATAGGACTTGTAGGTTCACCAAGAACCCAAGGAACTCAGAGCCAATAACTGAGAAGCGTATTGCAATGGTTTTTATTGTGTACCGGGTATTTAGCAATTCATTTGGGAAAATATAAATAGTGAAAAATCGGTATGAAAGACACCTATGTATTTATGAAATGGGAACAAAATATAGAGTTTAGAAACAGTAGCTATTTGCACATCTCCGAAAATGTGGGTACCCATTCTAGATTTGAATTATAGGACATTTTTCAAAGTGACTTCTTTTTTACACATTGTCTTACATTTGGAAGGCAGAAATGCATCAAAAGTCAATAGGTAATAACAGTTGCACTACAATTCTGTGGTCCACCAAGTCTCTCGATAAAAATGGCACCTCAATCTGTGGGTAGATCTAGTGCCTGGGAAAGGAAACTTCCCAAAATGCAATGTGGACATATCACGTTTTTACAGTGAAAACAAATCCTTTTTTTGCAAAGTGCCTAGCTGTAGATTTTGAACCCTAGCTCTGCCGGCACCTAGGGAAACCTAGCAAACCTATACATTTTTTTAAACTAGAAACCAAGGGAAATGCAGGATGGGTTGACTTGTATGGCTCTCACCAGGTTCTGTTACCCATAATCCCTTGCACACCTCAAACTTTGTAAAGAAAAAAACACATTTTCCTCACATTTCTGTGATGGAAAGTTCTGGGATCTGCGTGGATCCACAAAATTCCACCCACCTTGCATTTCCCAATGTCTTCCGATAAAAATGGTAACTCACTTGTTTGGGTAGGCCTAGTGCCCGCCACTAGAAACGGCCCAAAATGAACATGGACTAACCACATTTTTACAGTGAAAACTGACCCTTTTTTTGCAAAGTGCCTAGTTGTAGATTTTAAACTCTAGCTCTGCCGGAACCTATGTAAACCTAGCAAACCTATACATTTTTTAAAACTAGACACCCCGGGGAATCCATTATGGGGTGACTTTTTTTTTTTTTTTCAAAAACTTTATTAAAGGCAAGAAGCATTAACCACAGCATAGTGCCTACATCCCTGAGTGGGCCGGCATTGCAATGTAACATATTACAAATCATTAGAGGCGGAAAAGGAATACACAGCAAGCCGCCTACAACCACAATGGGCCGGCCGCGTCGATTGGGACAAGGAACTTTAGCATCAGTAGATAGTCTTTAATCATTTAGCTTCAAGACAACAAACAATAAAATAACAGTACCACTATTATGTTTTATGCAGGTGGAACATGCCTGTGTGTGTTGACGCATTCTGATCGTTGAGGTATGGAGTAGTATTACTTGGTGACCCATTGTCCCCCTTAAGCAGTATGTTTCGGCCGGGGTGGGGTTTCTCTCCCATCAGTTCACGTCTCTAGTTTGGGACCCATCTTCATTGTTGCGGGGGGTAGCAGCTGAGCCTGTGGTGGTGGTGTGTTCCAATAAGTATGTTTGGAGGGGGGCCCATATATCCCGTGGACGGGAGGAGGGGGGTAGGAGTTCTGCATAAATGTGTAATTGCTCTTGGCAGTAGATAAGGTCTTGTAGCCAATCTTTAAATTTGGGCGCCCTCCCTCTCCCCCATCTACAAGCAACCCTTCTTTTGGCGAGGAGGAGTGCAAAGGAGGTATATCTCCGCATTTTGACCGCCAGTGGTTCAGTGTATCCTAAAAGCGTGGTTAGGGAGTCATCAGGAATGTGTAATCCTGTCATGTGGCCCAGAGCCTCTAGTACTTCCGTCCAGAATCTACGAATGGGAGGGCAGTCCCAGGCTATGTGTTTAAAATCCGCCCCTTCTCTCCCACAGCGATCACAGCGGTGAGTATCACGAAGATGTAGGTGGTGTAAGCGCGCAGGTGTGTAGTAGAGACGATGAATATATTTATAGTGAATGATACGAAATTTGCTGCTAGCAGAAATATCTCCCATTTGTCTGCAGCAGAAGGCCCACTGATCGTCAGTGAGAGGGTATCCCAGTTCCCCCTCCCATCTATCCCTGGCGAGGGGGGTTCATATGTCCTGTCCTTCTGTACTGTGCGATATAGTAGTGATACCACGTGTGCGGGAGCCGTTTGTTGTAGGAGGGCGTGTAGGGGGGACATGATAGGGGCTCTTGTGGAAGACAGGGAATGAGGGATTTCACATCTTGACGCAGCCTAACATAATAAAACCGCTCTAAGGGGGTAGGATTTGTGGAGCCAAAAAATTCTTCGCTGGTGCAGAACTTTCCCCCAATGTAGAGTTGTCCCCAGGTTTGGACGGACAGTTTACGAAGGAGCCAGCGACAGCCACCTTCTTGTGTAACCGGGAGATCCTGTCTTCCGGAAATAGGAAGGAGAGGGGAGTATAGCAGGGCGCATTGTATTAGATTAGCTAGGTCGCGCCAGACGCTAATAGTGCATTGTACAGTGGTGGAGGCAAAACACTGCGGGACTGCAGGGGTACTCAAATAGGCAGTGCACGGAGTCAGGGCCATATAGCCATCCTCGATCGCAAGATGAGGCATGTAAGGGGGGGTGTATCCAATATGAGGCAAAATGAGCTTGAGCACAGATGAAGTATAACTCCAGATCTGGTATTTCAAATCCGCCAGCGCAAAAGGGTCGTGTGAGAGTGTCCCATCGCAGCCTGGCTTGTTTCCCCCCCAAGTGAGTCATATGAGCTGAGTTTTAACAGTTGAGAAAAAATGTCGGCTGGGGGCATATGGGATATTAATGAAGAGGTAGAGCAGCTTGGGCAGGACTACCATTTTTATAAGGGCGGCTGTTCCGGCCAGGGATAGGGGTAGCACGATCCATCTGGTAATTTTTTCAGTTATTAGGTCCAGTGCACAACCATAGTTGGCTCTCACCAGCTCCTCGCGGTTGCGGGAGATGACTATACCAAGGTAGGTAAGTGTGTCGTCGTACCACATAAGGGGATAGTCAGGTGCGAATCACGGGGTAGCATCGGTGAGGGGATATATCTGAGACTTTCCCCAATTGATGTTGACCCCAGAGAGACGACCAAAGAGAATAAGTAATCTGAGAATTGGGTTCAGACTTTCATCCGGGTTCCGTAAATAAAGGTTGAGGTCGTCCGCATATAAGGAGATTAGTATTTGTCGCTCTGGATAAATGAGGGCGTGATCTCGAAAGTGTTGTCGGACCTTAGCGGCGAGGGGTTCAATAGCTAGGGCAAATAATAGGGGAGAGAGGAGGCACCCTTGCCGAGTACATCTGGCTACTGTAAAGGGGGATGACAGCACGCCATTAACCATCACGGTGGCCTGTAGGCCAGAATATAGTAAATTTATCCAGGCTAAGAATGGGGAGGGAAGCCCATACGATGTAGTACAAAGGCAAGATAATCCCATTCCAGGGAGTCGAAAGCCTTAGTGGCGTCAAGGAAAATGGCAGCAGCATTCGTGTCAGGGTCGATATAATGAAGGATCGCACATAGTGTGCGCAGGTTGTGAGATGTGCCTCTGCTTGGCACAAACCCCGACTGTTCAGGGAGGGCCAATACGGGCATAAGGGGGCTGATGTGATTCGCAATCAGCTTGGCTAGGATCTTGGCGTCGAAATTGATGAGGGACAGGTGCCTGTACAAGTCACACTGCGTAGTTGGTTTGCCCGGTTTTGGTAAGGAGATAATGATCGCTTCCCGCATTGTTTGAGGCAGAATGCCCGATTTACGGGCTTCTTCGAAGACATGACGCAGCACAGGAATGAGTAGGTGATGGAATGTTTTGTAAAATTCGGCCGGGAGGCCATCCGGCCCCAGGGCCTTGCCAGATTGTAGTTGCATTATAGCGGATATGATCTCCTCGTCTTCATGATGCACAAGGAGGAATGTCTCCCAGCCAGGCAATGGCAGTGTCCTCAAAGAAAGGAGTAAAATCTACAGGGTGCATTCTGTGTGTCTTGTATAAGGTTTTTGTAGAAACGTTTGAAGACGTGAACTATGTCTGGGGTGTTTCTATGTGTTTGTCCATCATCATCCTCAATTTCTAACACAGTATTGGAAAAATGGGGGGGCGAATCATGGAGGCCAACGCTTTACCCGGCCTCTCTCCTTCACCTTAGCGGCGCGCCTGGTGGTATTTCCCTCTAAATTTACATTCCCTCTCAGGCGTCTCCTGGTATTCTGAAAGCAGGTCGCGTAGGTGTGCTTTTAGGTCAGGGGTGAGTGTAGTTTGTATCGACAGTTCTGTTTGTTTGAGCTCGAGTTCTAATTTTCGAAGTGTGGCACGAATATCCCTTAAGACCCCTCCACTTTTGGCGATGCAGACACCGCGTATAGTGACCTTAAAGGCCTCCCATACCGTGGAATATTGTGGAACTGAGTTGTCATTTCAGGGGAAGAAGTCTAATATTTCTTGCTCTAGCTCCTCTTTGAAAATGGGATCTAGTAGTGTCTGTGGGGTGAGGCGCCAGGAGATGTAAGGTGAGTCTTCATGGGGTGGCGTGAGGGTGAGGAGGACAGGCGAGAGGTCCGAGTACGTGCATGAGAGGTGAGATGCATGTAACATCCAGGGTGCTAACCCTTTAGTAAGTAGCCACCCATCTATGCGCGACCAGGAGGAGTGGGCAGTGGAGAAGCAGGAACCCTCTCGAGCTTGCGGGTGAAGGGTTCGCCAGGCGTCTATGAGGTCGTGGTCATCTACATTGTTTTTGAGGGCATGATGCGCGTTAGAATAGTGATGAGATTGCGGATGTGATCTGTCCATTGCCGGATTTAAGGTAACATTAAAATCTCCCCCCCCATATCAGATGCGTGGATCCAATATCCAGTATTTTACCCCAGAGGATAGGGAAAAACTCCGGATCATCAGTGTTAGGCCCATAACAAGAGACAAGGGTGATGGATTGAGCGGATAATTGCCCCCACAGGATACTGTAGCAGCCTTGTGGGTCTCCATAAGATCCAATTGGGGTGTAGGGGAGCGTACATTTCACTAAGATAACTGTACCCCGGACATAAGAGGAGTAGGACGAGAAGCATCTGCTGGCCACCCAGTGTGTTGCAAATGTGGTAGGTGCGGTGGATGCAAAATGCATTTCCTGGAGCATAGCGCAGTGGATATTGTGGCGGTCCAGATAGGATAGCATATGGCGGCGTTTGCGGGGGTCTCCCAGGCCGCGCACATTCCATGTCAGGAAGTTATAATTGGGGGAACTAGGTCAGGTCTCCATAGCATTTGCGCAAAATAATAATTGTGGAGAATGCGTGATATGTATTTGGGATTCTCAACATAGGCATGAGTGTGCAAAGTGGTACGATAAAAAGTGGCGTTAAACATTCCCATTGTCCTCCCCCCTCCAACAGCAGCAGCCCAAACCTGCTGTGACATTTCCCTCCCCCCTCCCCATAGACCCCATGTACCACGTTCCCAACAGGGGATAGTGGGACCATAACATTAACCATTTCGAAACAAGTCAGTGTAGGGTTCACCTGAGTGGGTAGCAGAAAGAGGGCAACCATTCACCCCTTGTTCCAGCAAGGGTGCTCGGGGGATGAGAGTGGTACTCTTCTCCAGTCCATGGCAGGATGGGGGCAACCAGCAGCACAGGATGCGGCTAAGTTCAGCACGGGGTGTGCAGGCCATCATTCAGCGTGAAGGGAATCGTGGGAGGATCCCTCCGTCGTGGAGTGCGTCTTGTGAAGGTGTAGATGGGTACCATAAATCGGGGTACTGTGGTCACTCTACGTCTGACATATCGCCTTCTTCTTGGGAGCGCCTGGAGGGGGATGATCGGTTCGCCGCTGTCTTCGGGAGAGATTTTAGGAAATCATAGACGTGTTGAGGATTCGTGAAGAAGTGCTGTTTCCCCAGGTGGGTGATCTTGAGACGCGCAGGAAAAAGCATGGCGTATTTAATGTTCAGTTGCTGCAGTTTTTTCTTCACAGAGAGGAATTTTCTATGCCCTTCTTGAACGGTCTGCATAAAGTCCGGATATATTGAGACTTCAGTGCTGTCGAAGAGTACCTTCTTGTGTTCTCTGGCGAGTCGGAGGGCTGCGTCGCGGTCCCAATAATTGAGGATCCTCGAAATAATAGGGCGAGGAGGAGCTCCAGGCGCTGGGCGGGGGGCCAGCGAACGGTGTGCCCTTTCTACAATGAACACCGGGGAGAATGCCTCCCTGCCAAAGGCGGCCACAAGCATACGTTCCACATAGTCCTCCATTTTGCCAGTGGCGGTGGATTCCGGCATGCCTAAGATTCACAAATTGTTGCACCTGGAGCGCGATTCTAAATCCTCATTCTTTGCGGCTATTAGCTTCAGGACTTTCTCCATGTCCAGCGTTTTAGTGATGGTGGTGGCAGAGGCATCGTCTAGGTCAGAAATACGTTGTTCAGTTTCCTTGAGCCTCTCTTCGTGTTGGTCACTTTTGTGCACTAGGTGGTCAATATGCGCGTTCATAGTGTCCATTTTCGGTTCTATGGAAGTTAGGCTAGATTCTATGGCAAGGAGGAGGGCCTTCAGGTCATCTGTAGATGTGGGTTGTTCAGAGGTTGGGGACTGCTCACCCTCCATTTCTGCCTAAGACCGCGTAGACTTCCGGGCTTCAAAGTTTAGCTTGGGCTGTTTAGCATCCGTGCGGCCCATGGTGAGGTGTTAGCTTCACAGTGGGGCAGGAGGCTTTGTATCGGGCTGGAGACGTGAATTTGTCATGAAGAGAGGGTGCTGGTGGGTCTGCACAGTGTATCCCTTCACTCCAGCGAAGTTTAGTGGCGCAGGTGCGTGGAGGTCGGGTGGGTCCGCAACCCCTGAAATGTGTAGGATTCAGATCGCCCCGTTCCTTATTCTTATCTGCAGGCAGGCATGCTTGGGCAAGCCGTTGGAGAGAGGTCGCTCAATGATAATGGCGGAGCGGCTAGCCGGCGGGGAATTATACACTAGTGTGGATATCAGCCAGGTAGCATGCTTTGGTGTGAATGAACATTATTTCCTCTGTTTCGCATGAGGCCAGCGGCGTCTGTAGGTAGTTGCTATTTGGGTCTCCTACAAGCAGAACCCCAGATCAGTGAAATCCCCCTCAGCAGTGGGGCGGAAGGATAGTTGGGAGGTTCCAATCAACCTCCCCCAGCCAGCGGGCATCAGAGAGAGGCAGCAGGGGAACATGCAGGCCAGTAGCGGCCAAGCGCAGACAGTCCACGTAGGCGAGAGCCCAGCAGGTCGCGTTACTCCCGAAGGGAGCAGTGGAAGGGCGCAGGGCGGCAGGCAGGAGCAGCAAGTGGCAGCATCAGACTCACCAGGGCTGCGGAGGCCGGACGCCACTCCCCCAGCGTGGGCTGCTAAGCGGCGTGGGGATGCCTCTCCGCATACCACGGGCTTCACGAATTCCTAGCAAGTCCGCATCAGCTTCAGGGGAGCGTGCCCGCCCCCAGGCCCGGGGGCAGTGTCCACGCTCACTGCGTTCCTCGTCTCCCACTGGTTATTAGATCAAGGTTCTCGAGGCAGGAAGGCACAGCAGCAGGCATCCCCCGCAGGCAGCACCCACCGGAATCCTCAGGCAGCAGCGGGATCCGAACTAGGAGCTCGTCACGGGGGCCCCGGCTCGATGCGGCCAGTGATGCATGGGTCCTGGCCCGGGCAGCAGGAAGGAGCTTGTGCTGCAGTCGCTCAGGTCCGGTGAGTGGCAGCCGTCAGTTTAGCATAACTCTGGCGTTCGTATTGTTTAATCGGCCGCGATCGCTGCATCCGCCATTTTGTTGTAGTCTGGCGCGGCAGGGGCGAAGTCCATAACTGGGGTTCTCTGCTGAATCGCGGCGATCTGGATGCTGCAGAGGGTGGCCAAGGGTTAGGTCTAGCGTATCAGACCATTTGCAGACGTGTAGGGCTGGATATGGGGAGGATGGCTGTTGGATTTTGTCCCGAGTGGCAGGAGCCTCACAGAGGTGCGGCCATCTTGCTTGGCCCCCTCTAGACTTGTCTGGGTCTCACCAGGTTCTGTTACCCAGAATTCCTTGCAAACCTCAAACTTTGTAAAAAAAAAGCATATTTTCCTCACATTTCTGAGATGGAATGTTCTAGAATCTGCGTGGATCCACAAAAATCCACCCCCCACCACATTCCACAAAGTCTTCAGAAAAAAATGGTAACTCACTCATGTGGGTAGGACTGGTGCCCGTGTAGGGAAATGTCCCAAAACGCAACGTGGACACATCACATTTTCACAGTGAAAACTGACCCTTTTTTTGCAAAGTGCCTAGCTGTAGATTTTGAACCCTAGCTCTGCTGGCACCTAGGGAAACCTAGCAACCCTATACATTGTATAAAAACTAGACACCCAGGGGAATGGAGGATGGGGTGACATGTCTGGCACTCATCAGGTTCTGTTACCTAGAATACCCTGCAAACCGCAAGCATTATTAAAATAAATATATTTTCCTCACACTTCTGTGGTGGAAAGTTCTGGAATCTGCATGGATCCACAAAATTCCACCCACCAAGCATTCCCCAATGTCTTCCGATTAAAATGGTACCTCACTTGTGTGAGTAGGCCTAGTGCCCACAACAGGAAACAGCCCAAAACGCAACATGGACACACCACATTTTTAAAGTAAAAACTGACCCTTTTTTTGCAAAGTGCCTAGCTGTAGATTTTGAACCATAGCTCTGCCGGCACCTATTGAAACCTAGAAAACCTATACATTTTTGAAAACTATACACCCAGGGGAATCCAGGGTAGTGTGACTTGTCTTTCTCTCAGCAGGTTTTTTTACCTAGAATCCCTTGCAAACCTCAAACTTTGTCAAAAAAACAAATTTTCCTCACATTTTTGTGATAGAAAGTACTGGAATCTGCATGGATCCACAAAAATCCACCCTTTCTGCATTCCCCAACGTCTTCCGATAAAAATGGTACCTCACTTTTCTGGGGAGGACTAGGCCTGCGACAGGAAACGGCCCAAAACACAACATGGACACACCACGGGCCCGATTCACAGAACTAACTTACGACAAAATCCTAAACTTACTACCATTTTGGTATTCACAGAATGAACTTACTCATTTTGGTATTCACAGAATAAACTTACTCATTTTGGTATTCACAGAAGACACTTACACATTTTGTGTAACTTACACATTTTGTGTAACTTACACATTTTGTGTAACTTACTCATTTTGTGTAATTTACACATTTTGTGTAATTTACACATTTTGTGTAACTTACACATTTTGGTATTCACAGAAGGCACTTACTCATTGATGAGTAAGTGCCTTCTGTGAATACCAAAATGAGTAAGTTAATTCTGTGAATACCAAAATTGTTGTAAGTTCATTCTGTGAATACCCAAATGTGTAAGTTCATTCTGTGAATACCAAAATTGTTGTAAGTTCATTCTGTGAATACCCAAATGTGTAAGTTCATTCTGTGAATACCAAAATTGTTGTAAATTCATTCTGTGAATACCCAAATGTGTAAGTTCATTCTGTGAATACCCAAATGTGTAAGTTCATTCTGTGAATACCAAAATTGTTGTAAGTTTAGGATTTTGACGTAAGTTAGTTCTGTGAATCAGGCCCCACATTTTTACAGTGAAAACTGACCCTTTTTTTGCAAAGTGCCTAGCTGTAGATTTTGAACTTTAGCTCTGTCATGACCCCCAGGAAATCTAGCAAACCTATACATTTTTGAAAACTAGACACCCAGGGGAATCCAGGATGTGGTGACTTGTCTGGCTCTCACCAGGTTCGGTTACCCAGAATCCCTTGAAAACCTCAAACTTTGTAAAACAAAAACACATTTTCCTCACATTTATGTGATGGAAAGTTCTGGAATCTGCGTGGATCCACAAAGTTCCACCCACCCTGCATTCCACAATGTCTTCCGATAAGAATGGTAACTCACTTGTGTGGGTAGGCCTGGTGCCCGCGACTGGAAACGGCCCAAAACGAACATGGACAAACCACATTTTTTTCAGTAAAAACTGACCCTTTTTTTGCAAAGTGCCTAGCTGTAGATTTTGAACCCTAGCTCTGCAGGCACCAATGTAAACCTAGAAAACCTATACATTTTTGTAAACTAGACACCCAGGGGAATCCAGGATGTGGTGACTTGTCTGGGTCTCACCAGGTTCGGTTACCCAGAATCCCTTGAAAACCTCAAACTTTGTAAAAAAAAAACACATTTTCCTCACATTTCTGTGATGGAATGTTCTGGAATCTGCATGGATCCACAAAATTCCCCAAAGTCTTCCAATAAAAATGGTACCTCACTTGTGTGGGTTGGCCTAGTGCCCGCGACAGGCAATGGCCCAAAACCCAACATGGACACACCACATTTTTACAGTGAAAACTGACCCTTTTTTTGCAAAGTGCCTAGCTGTAGATTTTGAACAATAGCTCTGCCGGCAGCCAGGGAAACCTAGCAAACCTATACATTTTTTAAAACTAGACACCCAGGGGAATCCGGGATGTGGTGACTTGTCTGTCTCTCACCAGATTCCCCTAGGTGTCTAGTTTATAAAAATATGCAGGTTTGCTAAGTTTCCCTGGGTAACGGCTGCGCTAGGACCCAAAATCCACAGGTAGGGACATTCCAAAATAAAGTGGGCTTTCTGCCACCCTGCAGAGGGGGGAAAGCAGGGGCTATTGCTCTGATATGCCCCCAAGGGGGGGCAGATAGATTGTGGCTATTTGTTTTTGGGGGGTGGGGGCATTGGGATGACAATTCTGGGCAGCCCCCACCCCTACGTATAAAAAATCCAGCATAATCGCTGGCACCTAGTGTGCTCTCTGCCTCCCCCCCTTGGGGTAGATCAGGGGCCACAGCCCCCATCTGCCTCCTGGGGGGAAGAAAGACTGTGGCATATGTTTTGGGGGGGTGGGGCCATAGGCATACCCATTATGGGCAGCCCGACCCCTGAATTAAAAATAAAATGTATCCTTGGTGCCTAGTGGGCTTTCTGCCCCCCGAGAGGGCAGATAAGGAACTATTGCCCCCATCTGCCTCCCGGGTGGGCAGAAAGACTTTGCCTAATTTTTTGGGGTGGGGGCATTTGCATGCCCACCTCTATGTATTAAAAAAATAAATCCCTGGTGCCTAGTGGGCTTTTTGCCCCCCAAGGGGGCAGTTCAGGGGCTCCTGCCCCCATATGCCTCCTGGTGGGGGCAGAAAGACTGGCATTTTTTTGGGGGTGGGGGCATGCTGTTGGGTGGATCCCTGCTTGGCGATTGCCCTCCTGGGGCAATCCCCAAGGGGAGATCTACTAGGGAAGGGTACCATTGGAAAGGGGGGATTCTCCCTTTACAGTGATACCTCTTCCAAGTGATTTGGTGCTCGGGGGCAGAGGTAGCAATGCAATGATGTCAGCACGCCATTCACACGATCATTATTGCAAAGAAAATGAAAAACGGCCTTGAGAGGTTTGGGAAGCTCTTCCCCAACCTCCTGAGGCCAATAAAAAAAAGGAAATCCCTCTGCTGCAGAGGAATTTAGGGCCCCTGTTCTCATGACGGAATGGTTCTGTCATGAGCATAGGAGCACTGGTACTCATGACGGAACCTTTCCGTCATGAGCACCGAAAGGGTTAATAGTGCAGAATGCAGAATGCCTCGAGAGTTCTTGTGCTAGCTTCATTTGGAGTGTAACTTTTGTTTGCTGAATATATGTTTTAGAAGCAGAAGATGTATTTGAGAAATGATGTAGCTGTGCCATTTACCAAAGGTTTTGTGCTTTGAAAATTTTCCTAGAGAGCCATGTATGCAATTATATACCAAGTGTGATATCTAGACTTCAAGCTCAGTAGAAAAGCATATATACAGTAAAACAGGTAGTTTGATACTGACAGGAGATAACCAATGAGTCAGATATATAGTCATAACTGTTATGTAACGAACGGTAATGAAGGCACTTTCACAGTCAGTCAGGCAGTATTCAGGCACTCATGCAATCAACCACCCACTAGTGAGGCAGTCATCTAATCAGTGATTCAGTATCCTTGGAGTTATTGAATTACCTAGACACTACACATGTACTCTTCAAATCAGGCAGGAAGAAATTATGTAGTCATTGAAGCATGGAGGCACTTCCTAAACATTCATCTAATCACCCAGACACTAATGATTCACTTATGCAATTAACAAGGCTGTAACTATGCAGTCATTGTAACTGTTGCGCAGAAGCAATGCAGTCATCTAAACACACACTTACAACCTATGCAGTCATTGAAATATTGACGCACACACATAAACTCATGCAAACACTCAGGTACTACTCATTCACTCATCAAATTACACAGGGCCTGATTCACAGAACTAACTTACGTCAAAAACGTAAAGTTAGTACTTTTGGTATTCACAGAATACACTTACTCATTTGGTATTCACAGAATGAACTTACTCATTTCGGTATTCACAGAAGTTAGTAGTCCTAACTTTAGGACTCCTAAATGCCTTCTGTGAATACCGAAAGTCTTAAAGTTAGGATTTTTCTCAGTTTAGGAGTAGTAAAATCCTAACTTTAAGACTTTCGGTATTCACAGAAGGCATTTAGGAGTCCTAAAGTTAGGGCTACTAACTTCTGTGAATACCGAAATGAGTACGTTCATTCTGTGAATACCAAAATGAGTAAGTGTATTCTGTGAATACCAAAAAGTACTAACTTTACGTTTTTGACGTAAGTTAGTTCTGTGAATCAGGCCCACAGAGAGTACCATTGTAGTAAACCTGTTATCCATCCAGTAGCTATGCACTCATTTAATTACTGAGGTAAGACTCTTGCAGTAATGCAATAACCCCAGCAGTACATTTAGTTTAATCCAATCTCTCAAGGTTCAACAATGGAGTCATGCAATCACTCAGCACTAGTCATGCACTCGTGTAATCAGCCAGGCACTACTTATGCACTTATTAAATCATTCAGGCACTACCCATGTAGTTATCTAAACACCCAGGCACTACCTGTTAACTGAACCAAAAATACATAGGGGCCAATGGGTCCGGACGGAAGGCCATCCGTGCTGGTGGCGGAAAACCGTAATGTTTCCCGCCCCAGGTACGGTCATTGTGACCAACAAATCATAATGGACCCACAGAGGCCATTTTCCGTCCGTCGGCGTCTGTCAGGCTCCGCACATTTTTTGCATACGCAAGGGTGGCGGACAGAGCCAACAGGGCAGGACCGGCGTGCGGAAACACATTCCGTCTGCCAAGCAAATCACGATGTTGCACAGCCCTTCCCAGCGCCGCGCAAAAACCACCACATTGCGGATGGCGGAAATACAACATCGGAGAGGAGGAGCCGATACTGTACCCATCTAAACCCCCAGACCCGCCATGGATCCTGCACCACAGGCCTTCCCGCTGTACCACCTGCTGCACTTCTGGCAGACAAGATGCCGCCGCGCTCAACAGAAGAGGTAGGTACCCGACATCTCTACGCGTGCAACCCCTGAACAACTACAACTCCCAGCAAGCGTGGCGGCACCGCGATAAATGTGGCAACTTGCCAAATGCAAAGTGCGAGGCCCACCCAATCACCATGAGTGACCCTCGGTGCCCCAGAAGGCAATTGGAGCCAATGACGAGCCCTGCAGTTGCTGAGCGCACATACCGCAACACCTAAACATGGATGCCGAAGGCACCCATTGGCTGATGACTCATCCGCATTGTGTGTGCCACACCCTGGTGGCCCGGAAGCTGCGACCGCAACCCTGCAACTTTCAAGTGTGGCCAATGCGTGTCATTGCTGTGAATGCCAGCTACCGCGCATGCGAACACATACCGCATTTGCATCGGCGCCCTGACTATAACATCACACATCACAACTCATTGGCCGAAAGTGATTGGTGCACCCCATGTGTAATGTTGTGTGACACGAAGCCCCCATGCATTCCAAGTAACCACACAGACACCATACATGTATAGGCGAACTGGCCCAGGGCATGTGCGTCCGGACCCGTTTGTTGGCAGGGTCACATGTCCAGTGATGCCTGTGATGGGTGGCTGTGTGGTGGGGGGTAAGCCAGCCCTCTGGGAGTGGTTGGCACATCAGAACAACTAAAACAGTGAACAGCTGCTCACTACACTGTGAAGGGATGAGAGAGTGTGACCCGTGAGCCAAGTCTTCACACACATGGAATGTCTAAGGAAAGGAGAGTGAAATTACATACATAGCCATGCCTTGTGGCCAGATGGACTTAAATGAGGAAAGGAGTCAAAAAGGACAAAGGTCTCCTGCACTGTACCAATGTTGTGTAATGTAACATCGAACCTGTGAACCCCGCTAGAATATCCCTTGACATCTGACTGGCGTCTCTTGGCCAGGGGTTGAATTGTGAAGGGTCAGTGGCATAGGCAGACAATCAGAGGTGACCATTGTCTGCAAATCAGACATACGTGTAATCCCTAGCACACCCAATACACGTACTGGTGTGGCGTGCAGTCTGCCTAACTGCCACTGCCTGTAAATGTCCCCACACACATCCTGAGTCAGTGCGTCTCTTGACCAAACGCCCTCAAAAATTCTGCCCAACAGAATGGATGACATGTGATTACCACACCCTGCAATTCCCATTGGCTCACGTGACATTTCCCATTGATGATGTACTCACATACTTGCATGACTGATTGTCTCTGTACAATGTGTGCGTGATGTAAAACACTGTCACACCCTACACACATATCAATAGCGCCATACAACAAATGAAATGCACATGAGCGAGCGGCCATGGAGAGATGAGGGGCGCTTGACGAGGGTGGCAGAGAGGGAATTCGAGGAGGAGGGCCTGAGTGAGAGCATGAGAAGTGTCACTTGCCTGAAACTCCCACCTCAGGAAACCTCCTCCTCCCATCAGAAGGACCACTAATGGAAAAAACACACGTCTTGAGAGTGACAACATCTAGGAACAGAATCTGGAAGGAAATAATGCGTCTCCCTGGACCTTGGAAAACTGAGGAGAGATAAAGGTGGGCCTTGTAGTAGGCCTGGCGAGAGATATAAGTCACAACTCGGGCACGCAGTGGCTCACCCGAATGCATCGTTGGACTATACAAATGAAGATTCCCTGAGCCGGCCCTGCCTGGGAGGCATCCAAAATGTTGATGGCAGCCATTGATGCACACACATCGGCCTCGTATCACCACAGGCAAGTGAGCCCGTCTATAGGAACCGCAAACAATACCACCCCATGAATGTGCAAGTGGTATGACAGGAGGAGCAGATCATCACACATGTGTGTGCAGAGTATCCGGGGTCGGCACATGACTGAAACATCTGGCGGACCAGCAACATCACCCCCGCACCCAACCCACACATGCCCAGTGACGATGACAGTGGTGAGGAAGAAGGCCTTGACCAGCGTCTACAGCTCATCGTCAACTACTTCCGTTGAGTGTGATGCAACAATGAGCGACTATGACTGTGTCTTTGTGCCTTGCAGTTGTCCCTCAGACTTTGACAACTGTCCCTGAGATTCCGTCCACATACCGGACTAAGCGCCGGATAAGAAAACACATGCTTGCAGGGACTGAGCACCCCGAAGCACCACAACACACAAAACACCAGTGCCATACTGCCTCACTTGCTCCCCTACTCACTCTGAGGCATCCAAGCGCATGTACACAAGCAGACAAGTTGAAGACAAGAAACATTTCCAAATATGAAGTTTTTACTACAGTGTCAAAGCATACAAAATACGTGCCACAACAGGTTGGAAAAGCATGAGTACTCAACCAGTAACCACAGTGACATATCCATTTCACATGAAGCAAGATGTTGCATCAACAACCCCTCTGGATGTTGAACCACGAGCATATCCCCCCACCCCTTGGAGGAAAGAGTCGTATGGGATGTCCCTGGTCTTTGTCAGCAGAAGCAAAAACAACAGTTGATGGACAGAATACAGAACAATGTCATACATTCACCCAGTACAGAGATCTGGGCCTAAATCCATCGTTTTTTTGCTCACCATGCCATTCCAGTTTGAACCCAGCCATATGCAAATCAGTCTTGACCCTGTGCCTCATGGGAACAGTCCAGTCCGAACTGCCAAGCCAAGTCCTCCCTGGACTGGAAACAAGCATCCTAGGACCGGTTTCAGGGTTTCACCCCTCTTCAGCCAGGATAGCTTGATTCCAGTGGCATGGAGAGCACGGGACCCACGTCTGGGCATACCCGTCCCACTCGGAGTGACAAACGCAAAAACAACAGTTGATGGACAGAATGCAGAACAATGTCATACATTCACCCCAGTACAGAGATCTGGGCCTAAATCCATCGTTTTTTTGCTCACCATGCCATTCCAGTTTGAACCCAGCCATATGCAAATCAGTCTTGACCCTGTGCCTCATGGGAACAGTCCAGCCTGAACTGCCAAGCCAGATCCTCCCTGGACTGGAAACAAGCATCCTAGGACTGGTTTCGGGGTTTCACCCCTCTTCAGCCAGGATAGCTTGATTCCAGTGGCATGGAGAGCACGGGACCCACGTCTGGGCATACCCGTCCCACTCGGGGTGACAAATGCAAAAACAACAGTTGATGGACAGAATGCAGAACAATGTCATACATTCACCCCAATACAGAGATCTGGGCCTAAATCCATTGTTTTTTTGCTCACCATGCCATTCCAGTTTGAACCTAGCCATATGCAAATCAGTCTTGACCCTGTGCCTCATGGGAACAGTCCAGCCCGAACTGCCAAGCCAGGTCCTCCCTGGACTGGAAACAAGCATCCTAGGACTGGTTTCCGTCCATCAATTGTGTGTCTTTTGATTTCTCGCCCTAAGTGCGCCAGGTGTGCCCAGACGTGGGTCCTGGGCTCATTGTGCCACTGGAATCAAGCTATCCTGGCTGAAGAGGGGTGAAACCCCGAAACCGGTCCTAGGATGCTTGTTTCCGGTTCAGGGAGGACCTGGCTTGGCAGTTCGGGCTGGACTGTTCCCATGAGGCACAGGGTCAAGACTGATTTGCATATGGCCAGGTCTAAGCTGGGGTGGCATGGTGAGCAAAAGAATGATGGATTTAACCCAGATCTCTTGACTGGGGGTGAATGTTTTGATTTGTTCTGCATTCCGTCCATCAATTGTGTGTCTTTTGCTTTCTCGACCTAAGTGTGCCAGGTATGCCCAGACGTGGGTCCTGGGCTCACTGTGCCACTGGAATCAAGCTATCCTGGCTGAAGAGGGGTGAAACCCCGAAACCGGTCCTATGATGCTTGTTTCCGGTCCAGGGAGGACCCGGCTTGGCAGTTCGGGCTGGACTGTTTCCATGAGGCACAGGGTCAAGACTGATTTGCATATGGCCAGGTTTAAGCTGGGGTGGCATGGTGAGCAAAAGAATGATGGATTTAACCCAGATCTCTTGACTGGATGTGAATGTTCTGATTTGTTCTGCATTCCGTCCATCAATTGTGTGTCTTTTTCTTTCTCGCCCTAAGTGCGCCAGGTATGCCCAGATGTGGGTCCTGGGCTCACTGTGCCACTGGAATCAAGCTATCCTGACTGAAGAGGGGTGAAACCCTGAATCCGGTCCTAGGATGCTTGTTTCCGGTCCAGGGAGGACCTGGCTTGGCAGTTCGGGCTGGACTGTTCCCGTGAGGCACAGGGTCAAGACTGATTTGCATAATGGCCAGGTCTAAGCTGGGGTGGCATGTGAGCAAAAGAATGATGGATTTAACCCAGATCTCTTGACTGGGGGTGAATGTTTTGATTTGTTCTGCATTCCGTCCATCAATTGTGTGTCTTTTGCTTTCTCGCCCTAAGTGCGCCAGGTATGCCCAGACGTTGGTCCTGGGCTCACTGTGCCACTGGAATCAAGCTATCCTGGCTGAAGAGGGGTGAAACCCCAAAACCAGTCCTAGGATGCTTGTTTCCAGTCCAGGGAGGACCTGGCTTGGCAGTTCGGGCTGGACTGTTTCCATGAGGCACAGGGTCAAGACTGATTTGCATATGGCCAGGTCTAAGCTGGGGTGGCATGGTGAGCAAAAGAATGATGGATTTAACCCAGATCTCTTGACTGGGGGTGAATGTTTTGATTTGTTCTGCATTCCGTCCATCAATTGTGTGTCTTTTGCTTTCTCGCCCTAAGTGCACCAGGTATGCCCAGACGTGGGTCCTGGGCTCACTGTGCCACTGGAATCAAGCTATCCTGGCTGACGAGGGGTGAAACCCCGAAACCAGTCCTAGGATGCTTGTTTCCGGACCAGGGAGAACCTGGCTTGGCAGTTCGGGCTGGACTGTTCCCATGAGGCAGAGTGTCAAGACTGATTTGCATATGGCCAGGTCTAAGCTGGGGTGGCATGGTGAGCAAAAGAATGATGGATTTAACCCAGATCTCTTGACTGGGGGTGAATGTTTTGATTTGTTCGGCATTCCATCCATCAATTGTGTGTCTTTTGCTTTCTCGCCCTAAGTGCGCCAGGTATGCCCAGAGGTGGGTCCTGGGCTCACTGTGCCACTGGAATCAAGCTATCCTGGCTGAAGAGGGGTGAAACCCTGAAACCGGTCCTAGGATGCTTGTTTCCGGTCCAGGGAGGACCTGGCTTGGCAGTTCGGGCTGGACTGTTCCCATGAGGCACAGGGTCAAGACTGATTTGCATATGGTCAGGTCTAAGCTGGGGTGGCATGGTGAGAAAAAGAAGATTGGATTTAAACCAGATCTCTTGACTGGGGTGAATGTTTTGATTTGTTCTGCATTCCGTCCATCAATTGTGTGTCTTTTGCTTTGTCAGCAGAACCCATTACCCAGCCCATACATGGTGACATTACACAACATTGGCTGAGGCGCACTCATCACTGGATGGATGGCCCCCAAGTGTGGGGCATCTGGCCCAAATTCCAATGTCAATCAAAGGGGATCCGTGTTCTCCAGCAGCTGTGAGACCTCGTTGATTAGGGGTGCCATGGCCTGAACAGGCCAGAATGACAAGGGACAGGGTTCTATGAGCAAGGACAGAATGTTCAGACAGTACTCCTGGTCCGCGCAGTGAACAAGCTCTGAGGACACCTCTCATGTGACAGACATGTACTACGGTACCTGCAGGGCACAAGTCCTAAAACAGAAAGTGGGGGGACTGACCAAGTAAGACAAAATGCTAATGAGCTCACAACGCCACGACGTATCGCTATGAAAGCAGTGAAATAGTGCGACTAACATGATTTGTGCAAATACTGGGACAGACTAACCCATCTCACAGTCTTACAGTGTCTGCATTGACATACAGGGACAGAACAAAGGCAAAAACATGCCTCACTTACCCTCACGTACCTGTGTAGAGATGGCAAGCTGTATGCATATGTACCCCTCTGTGGCATCTACATTCAAATGTAAGGTTCAAGGCGGACACCACACCGTGTACCAACAAAAGGAGGCAGGATGGTCCCTTTACTTAGGCCCGGCTGGAGGTGAAAAAAGGCACACTAGCAGCATGCACGTTGCTGCTGGGAATGGACAGCAGACAACGTGCAGGTGCAGCAGAACATTTCCCGGGATCTGGATTGCACACCATGACAAGTTAAGCATATCCCTGTGGGGACCAACGTCCTGGTAGGGGGGACGGCGTCAAACCCTTGCAAAGAGAGGGGCGCTGTGTACCTGCGTGTACCCCCGACTCGAGCCCTGGGTACTTGCAAGACAACAACGCCATGTCTTCTTCATGCGCTTCAGCTGCATAATGGAAGCCGGGCTCATGCCAGATGACAATGTCCTCGACAGTCAGATGACAGCCTCCACTCGCCCTGGTCTGTGGTACCAAGCGCTATAGACCGCAGAGCACAGCACAGTCCGAGCAAATGCAGACAGGGCCAAAGTCAGAGAGCTGGGTGCCAATTCTTGTCAGCAGGCGTGAAGAAAGGGGAACGATGATTGAATTAGTCACCAACAGTTCATGCTGCTGTACAGTAGTTACAAATCCAAGAAGGCACAGGCAGCTTCGAAGGCAATCAGTTCCAAGAGACGATCCAGTTCAACTTCAGCGAAGAGGACCGCCATCCAATCCAGCAGTATGAAGGAACAGGTGTGCTCCTCGCACCATGAGGTTGCAAGTAGCATCCCATCGCAACCTGGGAGAGGTTTGATGTAGGCATGGCACAGGAGCCATTGCGCAAATGCACAGGCGCAGCTGTCAGCCTGCCTGACACATTGAAAGGCATCCCATAAACGTGTCTCACCAAAGCAGTCTTGCACGTGGACCAACAAAGGAGTCACCCACAGCTCATGATCCAGGTCAGCAAGGTATGTGTTTGATAGGCAGACATCCATGGCCCACTGAAACAGACATCTTCTGCAGGAAAAGACGGGTTGCACGCAGGTGAAGTAGGCATAATGGAACGTTAGCCTGTAACTGATGCCCAGCACAGCCAGTGGAACACATCCAAAGAGAATCTGCATGCGGGCACGGTACAGTTGCAACAGACCGGGCTCGGCCTGGCCCACTGGACGGTCAGACATGGCGTGTGACCAATCTCAGACCCAGCCCTCAGCTGCACAGCCAAAGTAATGGTCAGAAAGCGCGAAATGCAGTGTGCAAATTGGAGGACTGATGCCCGGTGGTACTTCCGGAAAAGCATGGACAGAAGGGACAAGGCCAGAGCCCACAAGTCTGATTAAAAGTATGCAATGGCCTTCAGTATCAGACGCTATCAATACTCTGTGTGTCGGTTCACCGCGAAAATAGTGGGAGAGCCGGGTTCAGCACTGACTGAATCGCGCGAGACGATCAAGACACCTGGTATCCGAAGGTCATTGGGCTGGTGTGGGAGCGACTACTTGTCTACACAGAGGCTCATTGTTCCTGCACACTCATTGAAGTATGCTTTTGCTGGTGGAATGTGAGGCCACGATTGACTATCCACAATGACTTATGGGGGAGTCAGCAGTACATTGGCACAAAAAGGACACGTTGTGCAACTGTTCCCATATACGTAATGCCTGGCCTGTACACGCAGGAGGGGCCATGGAGGTTCTCCTCACCTGAACAGAATAGGAACTCTGCATCCGAGGCTTCACCTTCCGGGCAGGGGGCTGGCTGGGCTCGTCCATGGCTCGGTTGCCTGCTGTTGCTATCAAGTAACCTTTTGGAGTTAGGTCACTTTTGTCAGCATGTTCTGCACACAGCACAACTTAGCTGTTCATGGTTGCCACATTTGAATGGAGGTGACATGACTTTTGCCTTGGCTTCACTAGGCATTCATGTCAGTATGCCATCAGTCGCACATGGTGTTGATGTACATACAGGTCTTTCAGGGAGCCGGTTCTCACCGGTGCTGTGCACCATCCCTTTTTCTGAGTGGGCCTCGGTACGGGTTTCTTTCGTGCTCTGTTTTGTGCCCTGCCACAGGCGGTCCCTTCGTTCTGCTGGAATGCATAGCCAGAAGGGAAAACGATGTGTGCATAGTCACACTCCTCACTTCTCACTGGTGGAGTAGCTATGGCATGACGTCATGACTGATGGGCGTTGTGGGAAGTGAAGTCCTTTGTGGATTCATTTTGTCTAGGGAAATAAATCCTTTGGAGACTCATGAGCAGCAACATCCTTGTGGGGGTCATTTGGATCCATGCTGATTGTGAGGGGAGACAGAGGGCCATGTGGGAGTTGTGGTGTTGCGGTCAGGGCTCGACATCCCCCTCCCCAGTGAGATGGCTAGCTACCTGTTGGTAAGCACAGTCGACGGTGTTAGCTGCCAGATGGCTGTGGGTTGGGGAGGGTGAGCCATGCTGTTTGGGAGGGATGCCAGGGTGCATGAGCTGTCCACCTACCTGTGAGGTTGGGCTGATTATGGAGATGCTGTCCTTGTGATCTATTCATATTGTGAGCGTACATTCCACATGAGTTTGATGTGGGCGGGCGATTGGGGCTCACTTGTTGTGCTCAACGGTGCATTGCAGTGTGATGTGATCATTCTGTTGGTACTTACCAGCCTCCAGTCCCCCAAGATTCCTATGAGACTCTTTGGATGCATTATGGCAGGCACCTTCGCCTCCCATTTGGTGAAGGTTGGCGTTGGAATGGGAGAGACACCACCAGTACTCTGGGCTGTTGCGTGGTTTCTGTGGGCTGGATGCTTATCCCGGCCTTTGGGTTCGCCCCACCATTTCCTGCTATCACGCACAGTGCGTAGGGTGGTCCCTATGGCTTTGACTTTGCTGTGGATCCTTGCCCACATCTGATTCTTGCGTGCATGTGGGGTGTGTTGGACCAGGTGCCCAAACAAATGTGGTTCTGCCCTGATTGTCTCATCTGGCATCACGTTCAACTCTGAGTCGGTGATGTTGGGCATTTTCTGGGGGGGCATGGTGCAAATGAATGAGGGGTGCAGGGTGCAAAGTAATGGTGGAGATATGTGTAGTGTGTGCAGTGTGTGGCTGTGAGTGGTGTTGTGTGGGGATAAGTGGGTGGGATGTTGTGCAGTGTGAGTCAATGGTGTCCTGTCTCTCTGTCTTGGCTTGTGGTGTGCAAAGGCTGCTGATCCAGGTAGGGGTTGTGTTTGTACTGTGGTATGTGGGTGTGTCCACATGGGTGTTGACCTCCAGATGTCTCTTCCATGCTGAGCATGCCTTTCCGTACCAGGAGCAGGTTGGGGTGTGTCATTGTGGCATGTGTGTTGTGATTGAGGGCGGCAGGAGGTACAGGCACGCTTCGGCATTTTTGTGGGGTTGGTTCCGCACGCCATTCATTTGGCCTGTGTGCGTGCAGGGCAGTCGGACGCAGTGCTCGGTCCGCCAGCTCGGCGTTCTCATCATAATTGGCCGTGCGATCATGCAGCAGCAGGAGCGGTCTTTTGAGCCGCTGTACAGCTTTCCCCTTCCGCCGCGGTCGAATTTGCAGCTTTTCCAACTGCGGTGGACGCTGTTTTGTGACAACCGTCCGCCGGGGTCTGATTTTGCGTACATTGCATCGTACTTTGACCGACGGAAATGCCGCGGCCCATGTGTGGGGATTTTTTCCGACACCATGGCGGACGGACGGCTTTTCCGTCCGTCATCGTAATGGCCCCCTAAGTCATGCACTCATCCAGTCTACTATGCATGTATTTAAACAATCATGTATGCACTATCCACACTCTATAAATTACCTATAAACTATCTATGCACTACTGCAATTATCCAGGCATTAAAGTTGCACTCATTTAATCATCTGACCACTATCTATACATGTATTGAATTATTGAGCCATTAGTCATGCATTTATCTAATCATTCAGGTACTACTCATGCACTTATCAAAACACCCAGATAGTAGTGATATACTCATGCAAACATTCAGGCAGTAATTATGCAGATTTGGAACGAACCATGGAGTTGTGATATACTCAGGGAATCCTCGAGGAACTACCTGTATCTTCAAAGAATCACCTAGGTACTATCTATGCACCAATTCAATCATCCAGGGAGAATTCATGTATTCAACCACAAGCACATGTTTTTGCAAGTTTTATTGAGGAATAGGTAGTCTTTTAGAACCATCTGGTGAATTATACATGCAGGCTGTGACACACTCTTTGCATGTAGTTGGAAGAATTAGTGAGGTATATGTTTTGATAGAGATTAACGTGTAGATTGTTATATGCACCGTTTCCCAAAAATGTAATCTGATACATTTAAGTAGAACAGTACTGAGATACTAAATACACCCCTAAAACAGTGGTAGAGAGGCATCCGATAGCTGTTATATTGTGTTTTTGTATTTACAGTGTTGAGACACTGTATATACATGCACACTTGGGGCTAAATTTGCAAGAAAGTAATGCAGTGCGGAGCCGCAAGCTATTTGGCTGTGCTATGCTGCATTACTGTCAAAGCAAAGGGATGCATCATATTTACAACAATATGATGGATCCCTATGCTCTCCCTGGTGCTGGTGCACAACTGCCTGCCATGTGCCAATGAGGTGTGCCTGTGTATTGGGGAACATTTTGTTTGTACAGAAAAGGAAACCTTCCTGTATAAAAACAATCACAAGAGTTATTTTCCTCTTTGTATGTGTGCTGAAGAATGCAGCACACATATAAAAAGGAAAACAAGGAGGAGAAAGAAAAGTAGTTCTTCTTTTTTCATCTCCCTACACCTCCCCTGGGGAGGTGTAGGATGCTGAAGCATTCCCAGGTTCACGAATTGTTGTAAATTTGGGTATTATGCAGAATCCATGGGTGTTGCGTGGGAACACCCACACCAACACCCATGGCATGCTTCTTTCATGCAAAGTGCTGTCTGAAAAGGGCCCGTATTTATAAGTCCATGAAAAGATACGCAGAGTGGATTTACTTGGCTTTGTAAATATGAAGCACCACACTACGGCGCCAGTGTGTCAAAAAAGTTATGCTCCGGAAAGTGCATGAGGCTTGTAAATATGCCTCCTTGCCTTGAAGTTAATTTAAAAATTTAATATAGAAGGGATAAACTGTTATTTCACCATGTAGAAGTGAGAAGTGAGATATGCTGTACCTGGGTTGCACGACAGGGTGCTAAAATGCTAAAAGGTAACTAATAAATAAAGTTTTGTGTTTTGCTCTGGGTTTGTTATATTGAAGTGAGTGCATGTAGTAATATATCTAGGTTCGTCTGTGAATTTAAAACTGCAACATAACATGAAAACTGTTTTTGTATTATGTGTAAGTCAGTAGTAAAGTAGTTGATAAATTGGCTAGTGTAAAAATTAAAATATACTTGTTTTATTTACAGAACAAAATCTACATAACTACACACAGTTACAATGCCTACAAAAGCTCAGACAAAAAAGCAAGAGAAGGAACTACAGTATGTCTGCAGACATTATTTAGAAAAGGGGCAAAATGCTGAAAAAGTGGTGAAAGAAAAAAGAGCTACTGGTAAGAGGACAAAGTCATTTCTTAAAAATATATGTGGACATTTGCAAAGATTACAAAATAAAGACAATTAAATTATGACTATGAGAAATGATAAGAGTGGACAAAGTGTACATTACAAGAACAAAAAGGATTGTAAAAAATATTGACGCACCTTAACCAGGAGACAGAAGCAGTTTAAGGAAATCAGAGCCAGGTTGTTTCATGTTAGAGTGGTTGTAAACGTACTGAGAAATGTGAAAAAGTATAGAAGAAGGAGAGATGCACTGAAGCAGAAAGAATGAGTTGAGAGAGTACTTGATAAGGCCTTTGCTTTGAAGAGAAAGCTTTTATTTTGATTCTAAATAAAATGAAGACTCTTGACAAAATAGTGTTGTGCATGAGGAGACAAAACTAGAAGAAAAGATTAGTGAACTTTTCTACAGTTTCTAGTGGAGAATGGATACATACTTCTAGTACAGAGCCTTTCTTTAATGAAGAAATCTATCTCCAGGATTACAGGTTAGTTCATGCTATTGATGAAATCGGACGATGTTATGAAGTGGAGAATGGCAGTCCTATAGCAAAGAGATGATGGTACCGAGAAATGTAGAAGAAGTTATTGCAGAAGAGGTACAAGGGAGGCACAGTCAGGTCCCTGTATACAAATGGAATTGCAGTAGTGTTTGTAGTATTAGACAGCAAGTCAATGATATATTAAGGAAATTCCTACATATATTTCCAAGGTGAAGTTTAAAACACAAAATAACTACTGTACAAGTTTTGGATCCTTGCAAGCTGAGAAAGCAATCAAATTTGCAGGGACACTCACTAGCTTGTTTATCAAAGAAAGTGTACCAAAGCACCTTCCATCATTTTAGGATGTTAGCTGTACACCGCTCAAAAATGTGAATTTTAGTTTAAGAGGCTGTACTAAGTGAAATCTCCTGCTTTATGTTTAGGAGAAATGAATAGGTCACTTTTGCATTGTACTGTGGCAGAGGTAGAAAAGGTTTGTGATGATGTGTAGTTTTGTTTCTTTGCGTTCAGAACAGGACTGTAGGGAAATTGAAGATTTGGTAACAGGAGGACTTGCATAACAGAACAAAGAAACTACAGTTGATAGTTTTGAAGAGATGACACATTTTAAGACAGTATGGGGGATATGTACAAGGAAGTGGTGGAGAGAGGCGTTAGCCGTCATGGCATAACGCCTCTCTCTGCCACTTCTGAAATGCAAGGCGGCACCATATTTATAAGAATATGGTGCAGCCTTGCGTTTCCCCCTGCGATAGCTCTAAGCTTAGCAACTTAGAACCAACGCAGGCCCCCTTGCACCATAGTGCAAGAGTGTCTGCGTGCAGGGGAGGATTGTTTATGTGTAGGAAGGTGTTCCTTCTTGCACATAAACAATCCTAAAATGCCATTCTGTCACTGGCATGTGTGTTGCTTCATGCAGCACACATGAAAGTCACAAAATGGCATTTTTTTAAAGGTTTGTTTATGTACAGGAAGGGAGGTTCCTGTACATAAACAAACCATGGCATTTTGCTTTTTCCATGTGTGCTGCACAAGGCAGCACACATGGAATATGCAAAAAGGAGGAGAAATAATGTATTTCTCCTTGTTTTGCCAACTTAAGACCAGGTTTTCCCTTGTCATTAATTTTGGCGCTGCCTCCTATGTACGCCACCCTTGTACATAGGGGGCAGCATCAAAATAAATGGGTGTTGTGGTGGAACGCCCACCACAACACCCACTGCCCACCCCTTTCACGCTAACCATAGCGTGAAAGGGGGCCTTATTTGCAAGGCAGCGTTAAGCCACGTTAAGTAGCTTAATGCTGCCTTGTAAGTAAGGCGCAACCCCTATCGCCACCACAATGTTGATAAAAGTGACGTTGTGGTAGCAATAGGGGCATGTACATATGCCCCTATGTGCTGAAAAATTAGAGTATGTTTGCATATGCTGTCGATGCACTGACTACAAGAATCAAATGTGGAATGTTGACTTTTATTTAAAAAGAGAAATAGAGAATAATGATAACTGGTAAAAGTTTGCACTGTACTTATTTGTAGAAGAATGATTTAACTTGTCCACATGACAAGTTATCTGTAAGTACTGCTACAATAAATAAGAACTGGTTCCTATTCCAGAAGCACTGCAAGGTTTAAATATTTATGAGTCCATTCTTTTCCAAACTATACATCCATTTCAGGCTTTAGTACGTATGGAGCGAAAGACAGGCAAGTTACCCCCAATAGAGCTGAATAAAGGTGTAAAAGGTAGAGTAGTGTAATTGCTATTAGATGTCAAGAAAAACATTGAAACGGTAGGGGTAGATAGAGATTTAGAGGAAGGGCTAGTAATTTGTGTAAATGGTGCGCCTACCAATAACAAGATATGGCAGGAGTTAGCATATGTTACCAAAGTTAAAAAAGCAACTTTATATCAGGTACAAAACAATGTTTACTATAGAAATGTGGAAAGCCTGCAAAAATCACACATATGGAGGATCAGACATTTCTATCAACAGGTCAGATTGAGAAGGTTGATCAGTCCAGAACAGAAGACATTTATGAACATTATAGCATCCAGAGCGCACACCGGCAACGATTCAAGATGGCCACCAGCTAGTTTTCCTCCGCGCGAGCTGAGGAAATTATGTCTTCACGGCCCGGCGGTTTCTGCACATTAGCATGTTTGCTTGCTGGAAGAGTTGTCGGAAGGGGTGGGGAGTGGCAAGGTAAGCCTTATAGACTTAATTTGGTCTTTATCTTGTTTTTTATGCTTTTTGCCTTCCGCTCCCGCCCTGTCAGGAGATTCTGCCGCCATTTTAGACAGTTCATTAGATAGAGCTTAGTGGCCTTGGGAGTTATTCTCCTCACAAGAAATATATATTTTTTTCTTTTTCTTTTCTAATGCCCCACACTGCTCTCTGCTGAGGGGTTTTTAATCATACATCCCACTGTGCTCCATTTTTTTTTTCACATGGGTGCGCCTTTTTTTCTGTAATTGCTGCTCTAAGAGGACTGCTTTCATCACCTGTGTCTTTTTTTAAAATGGATGCTGTGCATTCCTCTCAATCTTTGACTTCCTCTGTCTCTAATGCTGCTGCACAAAAAGAGTCAGGTGGCCGGGCTAATAAAAGAGTTAAAAATGACCCTTCCTCACCTACGAAATCTCCACTACCATTGACGTTGGAGGACATTATGGAGGACTTGTGAAATATGAGACCCTTCATAGTGGAGACAAGTGCTTCCATACAGCGTATTGAGGAAAAGTGGTCCGTTCATGATTCATGACTCTCTGAGGTGGAACAGAGGGTTAGTGATGCAGAGGATGTCATTGCAAAAGTCTCATATTTGACCAAGGAAGTGAGGCAGCTCAAAAGACTGGCTGAAGATTTAGAAAATCATATCCAACTGAATAATTTATGTATTTATGGTATTCCGGAAGGGTCGGAAGGTCAAGATATGATTACATTTCTGAAGTTGCACATTCAAAAAATTGTTGGTTTGAAATCTTCGGTTGACTTGAATATTCAGAGGGCCCATTGGATTGGTCCTTCCCCTTCTGCATCATCCACTAGACCTAGAGGTATTATTGCTCTGTTTCTACAGTATTCTGATTTATGGATGTCCTTACTACTGCCAAACAACACAAGCAGATGCTCTGGACAGGTCATAAAGTGTTTTTTAGTCAGGATGTTTCCAGGGCCACTTCTAAGAGGCGCAAAGAATTTTTGGGCATGAGACAGGCATTAAGATCCATGAATGCTCTGTATGGGCTTATTCACCCTTGCTTTTTCAAGGTCACCTACAAGGACAAGACGACCACCTTCGAAGATCCAAAGGAACTGAAGTTGTTCATCCAAGAGCATAAAGGAGAAGATTAACCCCGGGCGGAGACATCCGCTCTGCCCCCTGAGTGTGCGGAGATTTGCCTTCTCCGCGTTCCGCGGAGAACACGGAGAAGGCAAATCTCCACACACTCCACAGTGGAGCAGAGTTGGCCAGCCCCCGCCTCCACCCCCCAATATAAAAAGTAATTAAACATTATTAAAAAATAAATTTAAAACCACTTATCTGGCATGTGGTGTCCCCGGGCTGCCCTCCTCTTCTTCGCCCTATCGGTAATCCTTGTGAAAACTGTGCATGCACGCGCACCCGCGCAAGCGCATTTCTCGCAAGAAATGTGCATGTGCTGGCGTGCGTGCATGAGCAGTTCTCACAAGGATTAGCAAGACAGCGAAGAAGAGGAGGAGGGCAGCCCGGGGACGCCGCATGCCAGGTAAGTGATTTTAAATGTATTTTTTAATAATGGTTAATTACTTTTTATAATGGGGGTGGAGGCGGGTGGCGTAGCGGAGCGGAGTTCCATGGAGTTTGTTTTCAACTCTGTGGATCTCCGCGTAGCCCTGCTACGCACACTACGCCTGGGGTTAGAGAAGATATGGAACTTAGTAAAACTTGACCTGCTTTGTCATATTCTCATGGTTCTTATTGATTTCACCGTTCCTTTTCAGATTCTGCTTTCCTGGGTCCCTTGATGTCCATCTGTTCTCAGTCTCCACCCCGTGCCATTGTCGTATCAAGTTTTTCATGTATGGTAAGTCCTTTTGATGTATTTTTTTCTCTATTTGGACATAGCTCTTCTATGTTACATGTTTCCTATTTTATGGCTTCCCCGACTCTATTTATTTTGTACTTATTCTCTTCCTTGGCTCCCTAATGGGCTGGTCATTTCTGTCTTGTTCCCATGCTCCAGTCTATTAACCTCCTGTTTCTCCTTTACCAAGATGTTTATGACTAAAGTCCTTCGACTTTCCGTCATCTTTTCATTCTTTTTCACATTGGGAGGTTTATCTTCTCCCTACTATTTTGTGTCATTTTACTACTTTTTCTCTCTCCATTTACTCTTTCCCTCGCCCTTTCATCAATCATATGCTACTTTATTCTCCTTTTATTCACCACTTAGCGTGTTTGCTCTTCCACATGTATATTGAATTGAATTTATTCATGTTTCATAAGGTTATCAAGTATTGTTTATATTCTTTATGGTCAATCTACGTTTTGTTTCCTAGAATGTAAAGGGTCTCTGAAACCCTTTTAAAAGACAGAGGGTACTCACGCATCTGTCCAAATTGAAATGTCAGATCACCTTCTTACAGGAGTCGCATCTTAAAGACAACAATATTGAATGGATGCTCAGACAATGGGTGGGTTCTGCGTTTAGTTCCTCTGCTGTTAGTAATAAAAATGGTGTTCTAATTCTGTTACATAAATCTTTGCATTTTCAGTTGCTCAATGAAACTAAGGATGATGCAGGTATATGGTTATGTTTGAGTTTAAAAATTAATGACTTTCCCATCTCACTATGTAATGTTTATGGCCCGACTGAGGTTGACTCTAAGTTCTGTGACCATTTTTCCTCTCTCCTATCTGCTTGCTCTTCTGATAATTTTATAGTAAGAGGTGATTGTAATCAACTAATAGACCCCTTTCTAGATCGTCCCAGGTTAGATATATCCCCAATAAAATGCAAAAATCCTTCCAAAAGGCTATCTCCTCCAGAGGTCTAGTTGATGCTTGGTGAATAGCATATCCTGACGTGTTCAAATTCACATATTTCTCTCCTGTCCATGCCTCACATTCTAGAATCGATTATTTCTTTGTCACACAAAATGTTCTCCAGTCCGTATCCAATGTTGAGATAGGTTCAATTTTAACTTCCGACCACACTACTGTCATTTTAGACTAAGATACCCCTAATGACATTTCTTGCTCTAATAGATGGAGATTCAACAATGCACTACTGCTGGATAAACATTTCACTGATGTTATTACAGGCTTTACCAATGATTTGTATGCTGTTAACCTTACTGCAGATTCACAGTGTAATTATATATGGGATGCCTTCAAAGCTACTGCTAGAGGTTTTACCATAGATTTGGTTGCTAAGATGAAAAAAACTACTTAAAGAATCCTCCCATCTGTTGAAGCAAATTAAAGAGCTAAAGCATATGTTTTTCTACTCTAATAATTCTGATAGCATGTCTAAATTAATTCAAGCCAAATTACAGTATAATAAACAATCTTGGAGTGATGCCTGCGTGTGCTCTACTTAAAATGAATGCAAAAATGTATGGCAGTCGTAATAAAGCTGGGAAAGCATTAGCTAATTATCTAAAAATAAAGAAGCAGAAATCTAAAATACAAGTCATTACGGATACTCATGGAGTCAGTCATACTAGTGACACTAAAATATTAGATTGTTTTTTACAATATTACACTACATTATATTCTTCAGGACTCTCTCCTACAACTGATCAATTAGATACTTTTTTTCACTCTATCCCCCAATCTTCATATTGCACATCTGACTTCTCTCTCTTAGATACTGAAATAACAGAGAAGGAACTTAAACATGCACTGTCTCATGTCAGTAGTTAAATCAGGCTCCCCCTTGGATACTATTCCTCCTAATATGGTACTGCGAGGGAAGGAAGCTATTGCACTGGTGCTTACTAATCTGATGAAGATGTCGTTCAGCTCAGGACAGGTTTCAAGCAATTGGAAACACGCAATGGTGGTGCCATTACTAAAGAAACCATCTCTGGATCCAGCACTCCCAGAAAATCTGAGACCTGTATCGCTGCTTCCTTACTTTGCTAAAATTGCAGAAAATTTCTAAATATCCAATTGACTAAGTTCATGGAAGAAAAACAAGTTCTCCATGAAACTCAATCTGGCTTTAGGGCATTTCACAGCACCGAATTGGCCTTACTCCTGGCTTCTGAGGTGCTAAAAATAGCAGCGGACGAGGGAAGGACGACAGCACTGACTTTGCTGGACTTGAGTATGGCGTTTGATATGGTCTCCCACGGCCTTCTTTTGGAGCGACTGTGGGAGGCCGGTGTCAGAGGGAACACATGGGAATAGATCGAGCACTTCCTACAGAATAGATCCTTCCAGGTCGTACAACGTCCTTTTAAGTCCGAGATATGCCGTCTGTCTCAAGGAGTACCACAGGGCTCTGCCCTCAGTCCAACTTTATTTAATGTGTACATGTGCCCACTGGCAGATATTGTTTTTAAACATGGGGTGAAACTGGTGTCATATGCTGATGACACTCAGTTGATTGTCACATTGGAGCAAAAGGAGGCGGAAGCTGTGCTGAAAATCAAAGCCTGCCTGAGTGATCTTGTGAACTGGATGAAGTTCAGCTGTCTGCAATTAAATGTAGGAAAGACGGAGGTGATGGTGGTTGGCAAACATCCCTCCATCTGGACACACTTGAGGTGGCCGGAGGAACTAGACCAACTCCGACTCCCAAGTCTAAGATAAAAAATTTGGGAGTATGGTTTGACAACACCTTATCGTTTGCAGAACAGATATCAGCTGTGGCAGGAGCATGCTTTGGCATTCTAAGAATGCTGCGTAAAATCTTGGACATTCTACCATTAGATGCCAAAAAGACCATGTTGCAAGCCCTGGTTACAACTCGTCTGGATTACTGCAATGTCCTCTTTTTAGGGGTTACAAAAAGTAATTTGAATATTCTACAGAAGGTCCAAAATGCAGCTGCACGGTTGATGATGAATATTCTGAGGCGTGCATCGGTGGGAGCAGCCTTGAGGGAATTGCACTGGCTACCAGTACAGGCCAGAATTACTTTCAAGGCTTTGTGTTTCTGCCACAGAATTTTCAATGAGAAAGGGCCGAGGTACCTACGCCCGCTACTTACTGCCTATAGACCTACTCGGAATCTTAGGTCTATGGGCACTGCTAAGTTGGTAGTGACAAAAGTTAAAAAGGCACGTTTAGGAGGTAGATCCTTTGGTTTAATCTTGGCTAAGGCCTGGAATAACCTACCTATGTAATTGAGGATGTATCCATCTGAAGTAATGTTTCGTAAAAAACTTAAAACCTGTTTATTTCAGTCATCCACGGGGGATTGGTGTTAAGCGCTCCGGTTTGCGAATTTATCGTGTATGCTAGGGCCAGAGGTTCCTTGGGGGGTAGGGTTTCTGTTGTCATGGTCTGAGATGTCTTAGAGTGGGGACACTCCGTTGGAGTAACCATTGCGCTTTATAAGCTTTAATCTAATCTAATCTAATCTATCTCAATTTCCTAAAGATAAAGCTCCTGTTCCCAATGCATTTTCTGTCCAATTTTATGCACATTTCTCTCTTCTTTTGCTTCCAAAACTTTTAATTTTAATTTCCCACTTTACCACATAACACTGTGCACATGGAACTTTTTCTCAAGCTATGCTTTGCTTACTTCCCAAGAAGGGTAATGATATATCACAGTGCGGGAATTATAGGGCTATTTCTCTTATTAACACTGACTGCAAGATATTCGCTATGGCTCTCGCTTTACGTATTAAGCAGGTTGTTCCAGACTTGATTGACCTTGACCAATCAGGATTTGTGAAGGGACGTTTTCTCTCTGATAATTCCAGAACATTTCTCAATATAATCCATATGGTGTCCAAATCTGATATACTAAATGCTGCTATAACTTTAGATGCTGAAAAAGCCTGTGATCGAGTCAATTTGGATTACATGTTTAGCACCTTGAAATGGTAAGGGTTTGGTTCTCGTATTATTAGTTACATTCATCTTTTATACTCTCAACTCTCTACTTCTCTTTTTGTTAATGGGAAACGGTCCTCTTATTTTCCCCTTTATCGAGGAACCAGACAAGGATGCCCTTTATCCCCCCTTATTTTTATTTTTCTAGAGAAAATTAGCAGGTCGTCTGTTTTTTCTGGATTTAAATACAAACAAATTGAAGTGAAATTCACCGCTTATGTGGATGATATTTTACTTTATGTGTCCAAACCACAAGCAATGTTTCCAGCCTTCATTTCTCTTTTGGACATGTATTCTTTAGTCTCAGGATATAAACTTAATATAGAGAAGTCGGAGGTATTGCCATTAAATAAGAATTGCCTTCCTGCCATGTTTCATAATACAGGGTTTGCCTGGAATTCTAAGCCCATTAAATGTTTAGGCATTATTTACTCTAATACTTTAAAAGGTACAATCCAATTTAATTTAGATCAGATTAAGGAAAATATTTCTAATATGTCCCTTAATTGGTCTCCTCTTTATCTGTCTTGGTGGGGGAGATTAGCCACTATTAAAATGATGATGTTACCAACCATCAATTCTTACCTGTGCATGCTTCCGGTCAATCTCCCTCTTAGTTTTTTTAAGTCCATTAATCGTTTACTAGAATCTCTTTATTAAGACTCCAACAGCCTAAGAATAAAGGAGGGGTTAATTTTCCCCATCTAAAACATTATCATTCGTCTTACTCTCTTAAGCAAGTTTGGACCTCTCTCTCTTCTGATTCCTCAGATGAACTCCAGTCTGGGGCTCCTAGAACGAGCCCAAACTGCCCTGTTCTCATTTGAGGAGTCGGTTCACATTTTTCAAGCGCCTAGAGCTTTTTTACACCTTTACATTTGTATTCCTTTTCTATGGTCAACTGGTCAATGATGGCCATGACATCAGTACAATACAGACCAACTGTACAATTTACTACCAGTAGAGCCTGGCATAAAATCCAGCCAGATGCACTTGATAAGGCGATTGCCGCTACCCCTTGCCAACTGGAGCAGGATGCAGCAGCAGAACATAACATCGAAACTCTCTCTCACTGGCTTAATACGGTATTGGATACAATAACTCCCATCTCCAACATAGCAATAAAAAGAAAATTGTCCCAACCTTGGTACAATGAGAACTTGAGATTGTCCAGACAGGAATGTCGTAGACAGGAACAAAGATGGAGAAGAAATTATGTGGCAGAGGAGAAAATCGCCTATAAAGTTAAACTCGCTCAACATAAGAAAGACATTATAAAAGCCAAGACAGACTATTTTACCAAACACATAAAAAATGCATGTGATACTAATAAAACCCTATTTTCGGTTATCAATAAGCTGGTCAAACCTAACAAGGTCAATCATATGGAATCAAATCAGGATTTCTGTAACTTACTAGCAAACTCCTTTCAAAAGAAGGTGATTAACATCTATGATAAATTTGCTAGTATTAACTCTCAGAGTAAGCATACACTTAGGGGCCGATTCCGATCTCGGCCGGTAGTGCTCCGAATCGGATTCGGTTTTACCGGATCCGATCCGGAGCCCTATTTTCCGACCGAGTCGTACGCGCGTCCGGGCGAGCGAGTACGATGTGTATTCGCCAACCGACTCGTCCGGGCGACCCGACCGCTCCGACCGACTGGTTCCCGGATCGTACCGCTCCGACCGACTCGCTCGGACCCGATTCGCACCGCGCAATGGAGACGTTTTCCGGCCGGGTAAGTACGATGCGCACCTCGACCGCTCCGACCGACTCGCGCCGTCCGACTCGAACTCGCTGTCGGAGCCGTACTTTGGGGGTCCGTGTCGGACCCCCTGTACGCGTACCTGTGCGAGGCACACACAGGGGGACCCATGGGTCCCCCTACCTGTGCGTGTACGCCGCGAAGCGCTCGCAGCGTACTCGCTGTAGGGGGCGCCCTTGTCTGCCTCGCACCCATTGAGGCAATGGGAGCCCGCGTACGCGTTGTACGACCGGCTCCCATTGAGTTCAATGGGAGTCCGACCGACTCGTGTCCGGTGGCATACGAATGCATCGGACTCGTTCGGGTCGGACTGCACGGGTCCGATTCGGTCGGAAATCTCTCCGAGGCCGGCTCGGTCGGAGAAATTACCGACACGAATCGGAATCGGCCCCCAAGTCTTAAGAAAGATTTAGCCAACCTCCTTGATTTCAGGAATCCTTCTGATGACCAATTAATAGACCTCATTTTATCAATTAAGTCAGGCTCTCCTTACGACCCCTGCCCACCTAACATAATGCACCAGATACCCTCACAACTGGCAGCATATCTGGGCCTTATCATTAAGTCAGTATTCGCCAGCGGTATTTTTCCCGCTCAATGGAAACGCACCTCCATTCTCCCCCTTTTAAAAAAAGAAAATCTCGATAGCTCAGAACCTGGTAACTATCGCCCTATTGCAAGGCTCCCTTTTGCTGCCAAATGCACTGAAAAAGCAATGAACAAGCAAATTACCGAACATATCGAGTCTAACTCATTACTGGATGAAACACAACACGGCTTCAGGAAGCATCACAGCACTGAGTCGGCCTTAATCACAGCCACAGAAGATATCCGTGTAATCCTAGATGGAGGAGGAACAGCCGCGCTGGTACTGCTAGACCTCTCAGCGGCCTTTGATACGGTCAGCCATGAGATTCTGGCTGACCGTCTGCAGGAAGCGGGCATAAAAGGTACCGCACTTAAACTCTTAAAATCATTCCTAACTAATCGGCAATTAAATGTAGCAATGGGGTCAGCAACATCCAAACAGTTCTCTTTACCTTGTGGAGTTCCTCAGGGCTCTGCCCTGAGCCCCACGCTTTTTAATTTATATGTTGCGCCGTTAGCCTTGATAATAAAGGAAGCAGGATTCGCCCTAGCTTCCTATGCCGATGACACGCAGATTGCGGTGTCTTTAACAAATGGAGGAAAGTACCCGGGTGAGGCTTTTAAGATCTGTATGAAGAATGTGAGTGACTGGATGGACGGCAACTGTTTGAAGTTGAACGCGTCTAAGACGGAGGTTATCATTTTTGGTAATAAACCCTCCCTCTGGACACCTGACTGGTGGCCCCCAGTACTGGATGTGCTGCCCGTACCCTCCACACAAACTAAAGATTTGGGCATTATCATTGATAAGGAACTCAAATTCAAGGACCAAGTCAGTAAAGTCACATCTATCTCCTTTTGTGCAATAAGACTAATCAACAAGATTAAGAAATATATACCAGAAGAACTTCTAAAAACAGTGACTCTGGCGTTGGTCCTCTCTCGTCTAGATTATTGTAACAGTCTCTATCTTACCATTAATTCAGGCCTAATTAACAGGCTGCAGATAGTACAAAATGCGGCAGCACGTCTAATTTTAAAAATTCCCAAAAATGTATCGGCGAGAGAAGCCATAAAAAAATTACATTGGCTTCCAGTCAGGCAGAGATGTAAATTTAAAGTCCTCTGCCTGGCTTTTAAATCACTACATAATCAAGGACCAACACAATTTAGGAACAAACTAAAATGGTATGTCCCCAATAGAACCTTACGGTCAGGAACGGCCAGGAACATGGCAATCACCCCCTTCAAGAAGGCCACTTGGGGAGGTAGGAGCCTCTTTAGATCAGCAGCAATGCTGTGGAATACATTACCTATTACCCTAAAAACAGCACCCTCCTTGATGAGCTTCAGGAAAGGTCTGAAAACGTGGCTTTTCACACAGACCACCTGAAGGAACTCATCTGGTCACTATCTGTACTAATGTTCTCCTGTTCTCAGTCTGTCCATAGCGCCAAGACGCCTTCGGGCATTAGCTGCGCTTTACAAATTTAATTTCAATTCAATTCAATTGTCACTTCACTATTGCACCAATCTAATTCCCCACTTAAAAATATTTTTACAAACTTCATTATGGTATAATAAATAGATTAAATTAAACAATCGAGCTCTTTTTTGGAAGCAATGGATCGATAAAGGAATAATAGTCATTTACCATATTATTTCCAAAAATTCTGTGCTAGAATTTAAAGACATTCAATCTAAATACGGTGTTTCATCCTATTATGGGGCCCATTATCAGCGCCTTAGACCTATTCTTCTACAGCTTTTTTCGCATGTCTCCTCCACATCATCTCATCTTTCTCCTAATTCTTCTGCCTTTGACTTCTCCACACACGTTAAGGTGTCCTATATATATATATAAATGTCTATGTCTCCCTCAGGATGGCAGACTTAAATCCAAAATGGAACTACAATGGGAGTTTCACTTCCATCAAGAATTTTCCCAATGCACCTAGGATACAATTTGGGCCAAGATACACACTACTTCCCGTTCCACAGCTACTACTCAAAATGTATTTTTCTTCTACAATAGAATGTATTATACTCCAACACATCTTTATAGGTCTCACCTCTTCACACACTCTAATTGCTGGTCTTGTGCCCAAGAGAATAGCGATTTACTTCACATGTTTTTCGAGTGCCCTCGAGCTAAAAGGTTTTTGTCTCTCAATTGGGATAGAATTAATACTATTTTATTTACAAACATTACATTTAATATTGCACATCTTTTTGGGGTGGTTCTTCCCCTCTCTCATTCTCAAAAGACAATTGGGAAATTCATTGATCTATTGTTAGCTTAGGCCCTACAACTTATTACACCAAATTGGAAGCAATCAATCAATCAATCACGGCATTTATAGAGCGCGCTACTCACCCGGGAGGGTCTCAAGGCGCTGGGGGAGGGGGTAAGTTACTGCTCGAACAGCCAGGTCTTGAGCTGCTTCCTGAAGGAGAGATGGTCCTGGGTTCGCCGAAGGTGAGTGGGGAGGAGTTCCAGGTCTTGGCTGCCAGGTAGGAGAAGGATCTTCCTCCGGCGGTGGCTCTGCGGATGCGTGGTACGGTGGCGAGGGCGTGGCTGGTTGATCGTAGCTGGCGGGTGGGCGTGTAGAAGGTCATGCGGTCGTTGAGGTACTTGGGGCCCAGGTCGTGGAGGGCCTTGTGTGCGTGGGTGAGGAGTCTGAACGTGATTCTCTTGCTGATGGGGAGCCAGTGCAGGTCTTTCAGGTGTCCGGTGATGTGGCTGTGTCGGGGGATGTCCAGGATGAGTCGTGCGGAGGCGTTCTGGATGCGCTGGAGTCTTTTTTGAAGTTTGGCTGTGGTTCCGGCGTAGAGGGTGTTCCCATAGTCCAGTCGGCTGGTGACGAGTGCCTGGGTGACGGTCTTCCTGGTTTCAGTGGGGATCCATCTGAAGATCTTGCGGAGCATGCGCAGGGTGTTGAAGCACGAAGATGAGACGGCGTTGACTTGTCTGGTCATCGACAGGGAGGAGTCCAGGATGAAGCCCAGGTTGCGTGCGTGGTCCGTTGGCTTGGGCGCGGTGCCCAGGGCCGGGGGCCACCAAGAGTCGTCCCAGGCGGAGGGTGATGAGCCCAGGATGAGGACTTCCGTCTTGTCTGAGTTCAGTTTAAGGCGGCTGTTCCTCATCCAGTCGGCGACGTCTCTCATCCCATCGTGTAGGTTGGCTCTGGCGGTGGTGGGGTCGTTGGTGAGGGAGAGGATCAGCTGGGTGTCGTCGGCGTAGGAGATGATGTTGAGGTTGTGTTGGCGTGCGATGGCTGCGAGGGGGCTCATGTAGACGTTGAAGAGGGTTGGACTGAGTGAAGATCCTTGTGGAACGCCACAGATGACTTCGGTGGCCTCGGATCTGAACGGGGGAGGCGGACTCTCTGGGTTCTTCCGGCGAGGAACGAGATGATCCATTCCAGTGCTTTCTCTCGGATTCCGATGTTGCTGAGGCGCTTCACTAGGGTGCGGTGGCAGACGGTGTCGAACGCCGCGGAGAGGTCCAAGAGGATGAGGGCTGCTGTTTCCCCGTTGTCGGTTAGGGTTCTGATGTCGTCGGTGGCTGCGATAAGGGCGGTCTCGGTGCTGTGGTTGGCCCGAAACCCGGACTGCGAGGGGTCGAGGGATCCATTCGTCTCGAGGAAGGCGGCAAGCTGTCTGTTGACGGTCTTCTCGATGACTTTGGCCGGAAACGGAAGGAGCGAGATGGGACGGTAGTTCTTGAGGTCGGTGGGGTCCGCCGTTGGTTTCTTCAGGAGGGCGGTAAGCTCGGCGTGCTTCCAGCTCTCCGGGAAGGTGGCGGTGTGGAAGGAGGAGTTGATGATGTCCCGGAGATGGGGTGCGATGGTGGCGTCGGCTTTGTTGAAGACGTGGTGTGGGCAGGGGTCGGTTGGTGATCCGGAGTGGATGGAGTTCATCGTGCGGGTGGTGTCTTCGGTGTTGATCGGGGTCCAGTTGCAGAGGGTGGTGGTGGCGGGCGTTGGTTCGGCGGTAGGGTGCGTGGTCTGTGCGTCGAAGCTGTTATGTATGTCGGTGATCTTGCGGTGGAAGAACGCGGCGAGTGAGTTGCAGAGGTCTTGCGAGGGGGTGATGTCGTTGTTTCCGGCGCTGGGGTTGGAGAACTCTTTGACGATGCTGAAAAGTTCCTTGCTGTCGTGGGCGTTGTTGTCCAGTCGTTCTTTGAGTGCCGACTTCTTGGTGGCACGGATCAGCTGGTGGTGTTTGCGGGTGGCGTGCTTGAGGGCGGTCCTGTTGTCTGTGGCATAATTCAAAAACTACTTTTATTGTTTGGTGGAATTTATTATGTCACCACCATTAGGTTAGGTAGAGCTTATGCCACTACACTTCCCCTCCGATTAAAAAAAGATTTGATTTGGCTTCCACTTACAACTTACTTATCTAAAACTGCTACCTCTTTGAAACCTGTTAGCATCGCCAATGTTTCTCCATGAGGTAATTATCATCATATTTGAATGTTTAGATACTAAAGAGATGGTTGTAATGCTATGTTATCATATATCTTATGATTGATTTCTTCTTTTCCTTCTTTTCTCTTTTTTTCTTTCTCTTCTTTCTTTTTCTTCTTTCCCTCTACCTCTGCTCTTCTTCGTTAATTTTAAGAAACTAAAAATCGCTAGAATTCCTTCAAGTGTTTTGATTATTTTGATGCTAAGCATTGTGGCTCTCAATGGTTCTGCTCATTATCTATAATATTTTGATTATGTTTGATGTTTTACTTTTGAAGATCTGATCCACTCACAATGCTTTGGTGATGTATTTCATTATATTCTTGTATTGTTTTATAATTCTCTTCAATAAAGCATCTCAAACTTAAAAAAAAACATTATAGCATCCACCATTTGGATTGTAAAGAGGTTATTGGTGATGCTATTGAGCTTTTTCAAATGTAGGAAGCAAAAGAAGCTCCATTAGGTGTGTGTGAAAAATGTTTAGGAGCTCAGTGTTTCCCACATCTTTTTCCTATTGGAGTAGGTGGCAGGTATGACGAGCGGCCAGTGCAAATACATGCAGCTGAAAATAGATAAAAAACAGACTTTATTCAAAAGATCCTAGATTTTATCAGTGTATTCATATATATTTCACCTATTATTTGAGAGTGACTTGTCTTGACTCTCATATGCAAGGAATCATATTCTAAAAACAGGAGTTAATTTGCATAATATATCAGCAAGATAAATTTTGGAGAAAGTTCAAGGAAAAGATGAGCACTTGAAATACAAATTAATACACCTAATGGCATGTCAGTGTGGGACTAATGAATATTGGTATCAGCATCATAGTTTACTCAAGTGCATGTTGAGAAACCTTGGAGCACCTACTTGGTTCCTAAAATGATTGTTGTGTTGAATATGCATGGGATGACCTGCTAGAATTCTTGCAGGAGGCAAATTCAAATATAAAAGACATTCATCTGAAGTTGCCAGGAGAACTGTGCTCACTAGACCTTGCACATGTTTGCAGATATTTTAATCACAGATTTCAAGCAATGATGGCTTTCATCTTGAACAAAACAAAACCTCCTTGTAGTGTAGTGATTGATTTCTTTTGGCATAAAGAGTACCAAGCCAGAGGTGCTCCCTATATTCACATGCTGTTGTGGGTAAAAGATGCCCCACAATTTGGAACAGACAGTGATGAGTCTGTGTTGTCTTTTATTGAGCAGTATGTAACTTGCTCCATCCCAAAGGAGACTAGAGACAACATATTAAGAGAACAAGTTCTGAGATTCCAAAATCATAGATGCGGAAAATATGTCAGTGAAAATACAGAGCAAAAAGGACATTTTATACAAAATTTTGTTTCAGATTCCCATGACCTGTTATCTCACAAGGAAGAGTCAATAGCTTTTTGTCTGCAGTCAGACATACACTCACAAGGAAATCACAGAAAAACACATAAAACTAAGAAGAACAGAGGCCTCCAAGTACATTAATGACTACAACCCTGTGATTCTGAAGATGTAGAATGCAAACATGGATGCACAGTTTTTGCAGACAACTCAATTGCTGTTGCTTGGTATGTTACATCTTATGTAACAAATTCAGATAAAACTGAGATGAAAGAGATGTGGGAGGAGATTTCAGCAGAAAAGAGTCTTACAAAGAAGTTGCACAGTTTTAGTTTGAATATGCTTTCTCACAGAGAGATAGGCTCCTATGCATGTGTAGACCGGTTAAACTCGGATAATTTGTTTTCTAAGTCTAGAGGAGTTCTATGGGTGGGTTTAGGGCTTGCTAATACTTGTAAAAAGTACTGAAGTTTTTTCTGAAATTCAATGTCTTGTAGAATTTGAGCCACACAGTACATTTGAAGAGTAACATGCTGGATACATGCTATCCAAGAAGAAGTCATCATCTGGAAAGGATGGGTCTTTATGAAATACTTCAAAATTATACTTTCAGAAGTAATGTCAGTGAAAACATAGATGAAGATAAATTTGCTATGGCTGGATTTGAAGGATGTTTGATGAGACATAACAAATGGCATTTAAACAACCATCAAAAGCTAAGTTGCCAAATCCCAGACAAAAGAGAGTTTTACTATTTAGCCTTGTTACAGTTGTTTAAGCCATGGTGAACTGAAAGTGAGCAACTTGGAGAATTTGACTGTTATGAATACCCATTCAATGTTATGAAAGACAGCATTGAGTGCTGTGTGTTTCCAGTGTATCTTCAAATGTTGAGAGAAGAGTTTGAACAAGAAGAAACAATTGCTGCTGAGATAGCAAGAGAGAGTTCTCAGAGCAGTCAAAGTTTAGCACCTAGAAGTCAAGATCCTCTTGGACAGCCAATCATTGAAAATGAAGCTGCAATAGCTATGAAAGAAGTGGAGACTGCAATGCAGCAAGTAAGACGGGAAACTGTGGATCTAAGGGGCCCATTACGATGGCGGGCGGAAGCACTACCGCCGTGCTGGCGGATGCAAAAACCACCAGTTACCGCCGGCACGCAGCAGTCCACACGCCCGCCCAATTACGATGCGAAAAGCAGGCCAAACACCGCCGGCAAGCCAGCAACACCGTCCGCCATCAAAGTGCGCCCGCACACGTAGCGGCGCAGTACAACTGACACACACCGTCCGACGAAACACGTCCCGCCCGGCGCATAAATTACGATGCCGCAAACAAACGGCTCCCACGGCAAAGAGACACCGCACGTGAAAGAGAGGCGGAAACACGGACGCAGAGCACGGACAACGAAGAAGCGGCACCCCGGGCATGAATCCAGCACTGCAGGCCCTTCCCATGCTTCTGCTGATGCACCACCAAGGACGCAACGTACCGCGGAGACGCAGGTAGGCACACACACAACAAGTGCACGCAAACAGCGCACACAGTGCAAGGGCGGAAAAAGCGGACAACCCCCACCAGCGCGTGCACACTACACATCCACCATTGCATCCACATATGACACACAGGCCAAATCCTAACATCGCGGAACACATGTGTACACACCACCTGGGACTAGGAACCAACCACCCCGTCACGGCCCCAAAGCGCCGATGACGCCGCCACACATGCGCACAACGCAGAGGCCAACCGCAGCGCCATGCATGCGTCGCACACAGACACAGGGACACAACCAAGCAGCACACACACCAGCCCCACCCCAAACGCACATGACACGTGACAGGCCGGCCACAGACATGTCCCCAACGCCCAATTCACGGACAACACCCAACGCCACACAAACGACGCACACATGTCAGTGAAGTCACGCAACAGCAGGACACACCCCAGTGTAACAAACATGGCGAAGCACACAGCGGCGGCAACACCAACTAGGAGAAGCAGGGTCCCTTCGGGAAGAGGAACGCCAGTACCACACTGAAAAACCCATACCACCCTGCACATATGAACAAGACACATGAAACGGAACACCAAAGAACCCGGGGACCGACAACAGGTGGCCCAAGAATTACATCCACACACAAGGCCCAACGCAGAGCGGAAAGGCAGCCTGCCGCCCACACAAGGGAGAGCAGACAGCACTGAATGACCTTCCATTCCAACACCGAAACCACAGCCCTACGACAGAAGCCGGTGAATACAGCCATTGTCCAAGAATAGACCAACACAGGCATGCCGAGGAGACCGACCACACGGCAGATAGCGCATATCACAGAAGCACACAACGGACGGGGAAGAAAGAAGAAAACACTCCCCCATGTCGGCCACATGCAAGTTAATTGGAAGGAGTCACACAGCACCGACCTTGAACTGTCTGAGAAGCATGTGGGAAGAGGGCCCGTGTCCTCCAAACAAGCCAACAGAACACAAGTCCTGTCTCCCCACGACTACACAGAGCTCACAGCAACCCCGGAGCGTGCACATTGCAGACTGCACACACAGCCGGAGCACGCCACCTCTACGAACCGCTGCGAAATGGCAACCGCAACACACCTACCCAACTACGCCGAAGAGCTCAAGCTGTACCAAACCAGCACGATACATACATTGGGATGCGATCTCCTGTCCCTGCTGAACGTAAGTTACCGACTGACTTACCGCATCACATTGTTCAGCTGCGTCATGCCCGTCTTCTACTGTCGGAGGTGTCCCTACCAGCATCCAGTCGAGATATGCCTCTCCAACCCGGCATGTCTGAAGGCGGACCTGCTACCACTACTCCTCCCTCTGGACGCACACGACAGGGCCTGCTCTGCCTATGGGGGCATGGCGTATGTGGCCAACATCGCACGCGCACTGAAATGGAACCACTGTGCCTCCACACGACGGATCATCGAGAACAGCTACATCGAATGTCACCCAGCATGCCCCATCATGGTCCTCCAAGGGACAACCTACGAACAACACCTTGACAGCCACCATCCGCTTCATTGGCTGGCAAACATGGACACCACCAATGACATGGAAGCCCTGCTGGACGGCATCGCATACCTGACAACCTGTAAATACGTCGGACCACAACGCAGGTTCCCCGAGTGACCTATGAAGTCCAACCCCGCACCCATGCTCAGCTTCCGCACGGACTGGCCAGTCACCACCACAACAGCCATACCAAACGACCGGCAACTGTAACCACACCATCAACGACATCGCCATGACATCGGATATGACCGGGACATGCACACTGTTCCCCATCACATCCAGGAACACCGCATGCATCGTGGGAGGCAGTGGCATGGGCTCTGTGCATCGCACCCACATGGACGGAACTGCACGAACAACCAGGACACGACATGGATCCAGCGCCCATGGACACACACACCGCTCAGTGGACATGAATAGGTCGCCTGGAGTCTGTGGGTGCTGCACCCCTCCCACCCCCGCCCCGGGAATCCCATACCAGGACCTTTGCATGGACGACAAGTGCATACAACAACAACACGACCCCAGTGACTGTGACATGTCCAGTAACCACCACAGTGCAACAACAAGTGGCACGCCGCTGCATGCACGCAAGCACATGCCCTGATGTCATCTCACATGCACGCGTGCATGAGGAACAACCGCAGCAAACCTGTCACATGGAACTGAGATGGACTGTGCCCATGATGCCGAGCGGTCTGGTAGGCTACATGTATACCGTCTGTGTCAAAGTCCGCAGCTCCGCAGCTATACGTAAATGTACATTAGCACAGCCTTGGCCAAGCAGATGTAACCCCACACCCTATCCCATTTGTAATCATGCTCAGTATATCCTCAACATGTATTCCGCTGCCAGTAGTGTCCACTATACTGCATCACAGAGGACAGAAGACTCAATATAATGTTTGAAACCAGAACTGTCTCCGCTGACTCATTTCACAAGTACGAATGAGAGAGGATGAGAGTATGTGAAGTACACGGCAGTCGTGACATGACCATGTAGTCCACTGGTATTGGATGTCAACGCAAATGAGTAGCACTACTGTGGAAGACACACATGTGTCGTGTGAAGTCGTATGGACGCAGTGCTCAGGTGGGTGGGTGCGACGGGTAGATGCGCACATGCCAAGTTGGAGCACGCCGTGTTGGGAGGGCTCATGAACAGTACACCACCGCTTCCCTGGGCATTGTGAGAGGACACCTGTCGGGGGAGTGAACACGTGTGTGCACAGCAGCCGGGCACACGTACAAAGCGGTACCAGGCGCACCTCAGCCCACCCTCTGTGGACAAGCTGGATCCTGTTGTGCGCCCGCCATGCCCCTTGACAAGGCACACACAGCCCCAGTCGACCAGGTGTAACCCCAACATAGTCAATCCGCACAGGCGATACAGGGCACGGGATGGCAGTGGAGCATGGTGTGTGAGAGGTCTCCTCGCGCTCCTCCTGGTCATATCACGCAGGCAATAGAACCTCAACGTCCAGCATGGCAAAAAGTCAAATGGAAGTGTAGGGGGACGCACCACAGCACGAGCAGCACTGACGTCACGGGAGGTGGCTCGCACCATCCCATCCATTGCCCATCATACCAACCACGCCACATGCCATTGCGACTAAGTGCAAGCGCGTGCGCCACCACCCCTGAGCCCTCCCCAGAGAGGCCAAAGAGTGAATGTGTGGGCCATCAGCCACAGACGGACGCGGCATGGCCGCAAGGGCAGCCACAGCCACTGGGTGTCGCAGGTGGCCGATCCGGAAGGCGAAGACTGTGATGCATAGTCCATGCAGGCCGGGTCTCCATTTGGGGCACCACGCAGGTGGACGGCGTCCCGCCACACATCATACCCTGAGACAGCCCACTCGTGCAACTGGACCCACACATACACTCCTTGCCCTCTCTGGTGCGAGCTTGGGGCTGCCTGTGCAAGCGCTAGCCTCGCAGGTGAGCATGCATATTGGGGGGCGAGGGGAGGACATGAGGGCTGGGGCGAAGATGACTGTATCACTGTCAGTTAGTACAAGGGATGACCCAGATGTGGAAAGGAAGAGACGTGTCCCGTGTGTACTGCAACTAGTCGCCAATCCAACTACCCCCCATGTCCGGAATGTAAGCCCGCACCTAGGCCCGCCCATCCGCCACATCGAACATACCACCAGCACGACAACCTTCCCATTCGAAACACTGACTGGGGGTGGCGACCAGTGAACAATCATGTGTAGCCTACCCACGCGTACATGTGGGCCCTCCATGATCCATGTCACCTGCGGCAAAGACATGACATGCGCAATGAGGGAAGTGAGGAGAGCTGTCCGCCACACGCGCAGAAGGTGCATCAGCTCCACAGACCCAGCAGCGAGTCCAGCAGGGGTCACATGTGCAGGGGCAGCTGTGCCTGGTGTGAAGGCACATGCATATAGACAGCACATCGACCAATGTGTAGTCTGCCCACATCCACAGTCCATCATCATGCGGACATAGGAATTGAACACAGGGCAACACATCTTAGCTGGTGCACCCACCGTGACCAACAATGCGCAATCATCGACGTACCCGCCCTGTGCATGGCCCCCCACCCAACGGAGGCACATCCAGTGCCACCATCCCACACACACAAGCCTTCCACGGAACATGCTGTGTCCAATGGTCAGTACAGAGTCAGCGCCCATCTGGTGGATCCTGAACAGGAGACACATGCACACACATGCCAGCTCCCACTATGTACGACTGCCACCTGGCACGTGCAATGTAACCTCTCACCTGTGACGTGTGACTGCAAGCACACAGCCGTCTTGGCATGGGGCTGTCAATGTGGACACCAGTCAAAGTTTCGGGAGCTGTGATCCGTACAGTGCTGTACATAGGGTGCAGTGCTGACACCTACTACTGTCTCATATCCCCTCGTGCCACAGGTCCCACTTGTATTGGCCGCTCAGCCCGTGCCCACATCGTCGTCGTCGTGTGCCATACTCATCCAGCCTCGGAAGCAGTACCATGCTCAGCAGACACTCATGTTGCCGTGGCGTTGCCGCTTGACGAATATGCAGTCAGTCCCCATCAGCACGCCCCGCAAGTCATTGGGGCCTAGATCCCCATGTGCATGCACATGGCAGTGGTATGTCTCACTTGCCATTGCCATTGTTGGGAGACCTGTGTAAGTGTATTGTGGCCGTGCCGTCCCAGCTTGACAGCTGGGCTGTGGCCCATGTGCTTGCTCAGTCATGTCAGTGATGTGTATGCGAAATTGCTATGTGCCGTGTTGCTTTGACATGTGTCCTCTGCCATTTAACCCAGGCGGAGACCGAACATTGACCGCCCATACCAATTGCTGGCGGACATGGACGATACAGAGGTAATCAGGAAGTTTCGGCTGGACAGGCCAACTCTGCATCGACTGTGTGCCATGTTAGAGCCCCATCTCCGTCCCCGCAGGGTGTATCCGACTGCTGTCACCCCCACGGCTAAGGTGATGGCCGCCATGCATTTCTTCGCCACTGGGTCATTCCAGCACACAGTGGGCAGTGGAGGAGGGATGTCCCAGCCCATGTTCAGCAAGGTGCTGAGGGATGTACTGGCAGCCATGATGCTGTACCGGAACAGGTACATCAGATTCCCCAGGGCTCGTGAATTGGCGGCAGTGAAGGGTGCATTCTATGCCCTTGGCAGAATCCCACACGTCGTGGGAGCCATTGACTGCACTCATGTTGGCCTTGTTCCACCACAGGCCACTGAGCACCTGTACCGCAACAGGAAGCACACGCACTCCCTGAATGTGCAAGTGGTGTGCCTTGCGGACATGGTGATCACCCACGTGTGTGCCAAGTTTCCAGGCTCGGCCCATGACGCACACATAATGCGCAACAGCATCTTGCCACGACTGATGGCCAATCTGCAACAGGATCGTGCCTGTATTGTCGGTGAGTATGTGGAGTGGTGTAGCGTGCTGGTTGTGCGATGCTGTCCCCTGTCCAGTTGGAATAGCAACGGTTCTCTGTGTCCCTCACACCCAGGTGACTCTGCGTATCCGAATGGGGCATGGCTGCTCAGTCCATTGAGGAATCCTCGCACCCCAGCAGACGATCGATACAATGAGGCACATGGGAGGACCAGACGTGTGGTCGAGCGTACCTTTGGCCTCCTCAAGTCCAGGTTCAGGTGCCTGGACCGCACCGGGGTGCACTGGCGTACTCCCCACAGAAGGTGTGCCAGATAGTGGTGGCGTGCTGCATGCTGCACAATCTGGCCATTCGGAAGCAGATCCCCCTCATTGTGGATGACGGAGATCAACCAGGGCCCCAGCCCGCAGACCAGGACAGCTCGAGTGAGGTGGACAGCGGAGAGGAGGAAGCTGGGAATGTGCGCCAGCAGCTCATCGCCCGCTACTTCACTTGACGGTGAGTGTCCATGTACGACGGATGATGTGTCTGTATCTATGCAGGTGTGTGTGTGCTGTGTCAGGGTGGCCGTATGTTCACTGCGTGCAGTGTGTCAACGCTCCATGGCCAGGGTAGTATGCCACTGTTGGTGACTGTGGCATTGTGCCCTATTGCTCTGTGCGATGTGTGTACATTGCTTGTAGTTGTTGACATGTACTGTGTGATGGGTGTGTGACACACTCATTGAATGTGCTCCTGTTCTGTCTCCCACCCCTAGGTCCCTACAGGCCCTCCGGATTCCATTTCCATGCCACGCATCAGGTGCCTTTCCGCCCAAGGTGGCCGTTGTATTCCGTACAATAAAGACACAGGGCACAAACAGCAGTTAGTGAAAAAGGTGCATTTATTACAAACTGTGACATGTGATTGTGTGTAAGGTGATGACAAAAGTGGTGCGTGCAGTGACAATGAGCTGTCGGTCATGGCTGCGTGATGATCAGGGTGTACCCACTGGTTCTATGTCCATAGTCCAACACACACATGCCATCCAGATGGCTGTGTGGAGTGGGATCGTAGAGCAAGTCAATGCAGTGGCTGGTCAAGGAAGGCTGGCGGAAGGCTGGCTGGCTGCCTCACTTGCGACTGGAGCGTGCGAAGTCCTCCCGGGAGATCTGTTTCCTCTTCGGACGGCCCCTTCCACGTTTGGGAGGGGGAGTGTGGTGGCGACCTGCTGGTGGTGGGTGAGGTGTGCTCACTGGCTGTGGACGCAGGGGAAGTGGACACTGCTGCCCGAGCCTGCGCCCTAGCAGGTGGTGGCGGAGGTGGTGTTGCTGGCCTTGCCTGTGACCCCACCGCCACCACCAGCTGGCCCATGAGGTCCACGAGTTGGTCCATACGGGACACGAATTGGCCCATATGGGCGTCCATGGACCTCAGCACCCCCAGCACCTCCCGCGTGTCAGTAGCAGACCTGGCCCATTGTCCTTGGGCCTCTTCATAGGCCCCAAGGACTCTGGCCATTTGAGGCAGGGCATGGCTCCCAGGGGAGGCTGGCGTTTCCCTGACCCTGCTCCTCCTACCAGTCCTGCTGCCACCGGCCTGCCCACTAGCCACATTGCTCACCACGGTCCTCGCTGTGGCTCCCAGGGTGGATCCAGTCGGCCGGGCCACCACCTGCGCTGGGGCTGGTGCCAGCGAAGACGTGGTGGTGGTGGAGGCGGTGGTGGTCGGTGCGGCGATGGTGGCGGTTGCGGCAGTGGTAGTGGCCGCAATGACCGTGGGTGTGGCCGCAACGACAGTGGCAGCAGGGGACTGGGACTGTTCAGCATCCCTGGATGATGGGTTGGTGGGTAGGAGGGGTCCTGGGGAGCGGCTGGGCCCTGCCACGCCAGATGGGCCAGCTTGGTGGTCCGTGTCCGAAGAGGTGGACAGATCCTCCAGATCCGTGTGTCCTCGTTGGGGGCTTGTAGGCTGGCTGTGCTGGCTGCTGTCTCCATCCCCAGCGTCCAGCAGTTCGTCACCTGTGGAGAGAATGAGATTTGTTATTGTGTTGCACCTGGCGAAGTATGTATTAGTCGTCTGACATTGGCAGTTCGTGCAATCTCGTACATGGGTTTCCCGGAGGCGAGTGTGTGGCTGTGGCATCTGTAGGTGTGTGTGCTAGGCAATGGGACTGTGTGCTGTGCACATGTGGCATGGGACGGATTGGCCATGCCGATGGGTGTGTTGCTTTGCCCCTACTCATTGTGACTCTGGTGTATGCGGGCTCCTGGCCCATCCTGGGTCTGGTTTGTACTTTGCTTTTGGAGTTCAAATGGAACGCTTAGGAACGCATATGGCAACATGGGGGCCATGCCCCAGATTCGCATTTGGGATGGAATATGCTTTTGGAGTTCAAATGGAACGCTTAGGAACGCATATGGCAACATGGGGGCCATGCCCCAGATTCGCATTTGGGATGGAATATGCTTTTGGGGTTCAAATGGAACGCTTAGGAACGCATATGGCAACATGGGGGCCATGCCCCAGATTCGCATTTGGGATGGAATATGCTTTTGGGGTTCAAATGGAACGCTTAGGAACGCATATGGCAACATGGGGGCCATGCCCCAGATTCGCATTTGGGATGGAATATGCTTTTGGGGTTCAAATGGAACGCTTAGGAACGCATATGGCAACATGGGGGCCATGCCCCAGATTCGCATTTGGGATGGAATATGCTTTTGGGGTTCAAATGGAACGCTTAGGAACGCATATGGCAACATGGGGGCCATGCCCCAGATTCGCATTTGGGAGGGTATATGCTTTTGGGGTACATGCTGTGAGCCATGGGTGCCGAACGTGACATGTGTTGTGGCAGCATGACAGTGCATGGTCTGAGGTGTGTGCATGCCTGACATGCCCTGCATATTTGCTGTCTGTTGTGGTTACTGGACATGGCATTGGACGCATCGTTATGAGTGAGTGATAGTTGTGTGCCAGCCAACGTATTGCAGTTGTCCCATCTCCTTGGTGTGCGTGCTGCCCTGTGCCATGTGCATCACTGCAGTGCTCGGGGGTGTGGCCCATGTTGTGTGTTGTTGCTCACAGTGTGTCGTGCGCTTAATTGACTTCTGGCACATGGTTGGTCATGGGCATGTGTCTTAGCGTGACTGCTGTATGTGTGGCAGCTGTGCGGATGACATGCCTTTCATGAGACTGGGGCTGACGGATGAAATGGATGGTATGTTGTATGTGCATGGTGTGTCTGTGTGTTTGATGGGTTCAGTGGTGTTCGTGTGCATTTATGTTGTTCCGCTCTGTTGCGTCTAGTGTTGTTTGTCTTACATAGGCGTAGTTGTGGGGTGTGTGGTTGACAGGCAGTAGGGGCTACATGGACAGGACTTCAATGGTGTTTCGGTTGTGTGTGATGAGTTGCACAGTGGCTGCCGTGTGGGACTATGTTCAGTGTGGCTTGTGCATGCAGACGTGGCTCCTTGGGTGTTGCTATGTCTGTGATGGGTCATGTGGGGTGTGAGTCTGCTGTTCATGTCCGTGTGCACATTGTTCACTTGTTCGTGACGGTGGGCGGTGCTGCGTGTTCGTGTGCTACGTGACATGTCCCATGTGTTGGTGGTGTTATGGTCCTCATGCCTCCAGTAATCCAGCCCTGTCCAGTTTCCCACCTGCAAGTTGTTCGTGCGTGCACTGTACTGGATGCCACATGGCTCTTAGCGGGGGTGCTCCATGTTGCAGGTCTGTGGGGGTGGGGGGTGTAGTGGGTCGTGGGGGTGGCTGTACACCCACTGACACCGATTGCTGTGGACCGTGATGTCTGCCTTTCGGCTGTCGTTGTGCACTGCGGTGGCTGACACGTGGGTGTGGGGTGTGGGGGATGCTCCTCCTTGCTGTGCTGTGGGACTGGGGCCTGGTGTGTGTTGTACTTGGGCTGTCCACCGTCCCACCCACTGCACTTTGTGTTCCTGCCACTTACCTGTTACTTGTCGGTTGGTGCAGCTGTGCCTGACACATGGGTGTGGGGAGTGCTCCACCTTGCTGGTCTGTGGGAGTGGGGGCCTGGTGGGTGTTGTACTTCAGCTGTCCCCCTCCGACCCACTGCACTTTGTGTTCCTGCCACTTACCTGTTACTTGTCAGTTGGTGCAGCTGTGGCGGACACATGGGTGTGGTGGGTGCTCGTTGTGGCGCTTCTGGCATATTTGGGGACCTGTTGGTGGTTACGTGGCTGGCTTAGTGTACACATGTCCCCACGCATCTTGCAGTTGTTCGGTTTGGGCTGTGTGTGGTGGTGTCTGTTGCATGTGTGTGTGATGTGTTGTGTATTGTGTGCTGGACATGGGGGTGTTTGTCCCTGGGAGCTGTGGCATGGTGGTTGCGCATGTGAGTACATAGCGGTGTGCTGGTATACATTAGTTTGTACTTACCAGCCTCCACTCCCCCTGCTAATCCGGCGAGGATCTCCGGATGTATTACGACTCGCACCTTCTCCTCCCACGCTTTGAAGGTCTTAAAGAGCGCGGGATTCCCTCCGCCAGTGACGGCAGCCAGCTCTCTGTTTTTGCCCTCCTTCTTCTTGACCAGGCTCTTTACGTCATTCCAACGTTTGTTTATCTCGGTTCTGTTCCTGGGCAGGGTCCCGACTGCATTGACCTGGTCTACGATCCGGGTCCACATTCTGTTTCTGGTGGCTAGTGGTGTGTGCTGGACCATGTTCCCATAGATTTGTGGGTACACCTTGATGATCTCGTCGACCATGACCGTCAGCTCCATGGGCGTGAACTTGGGCATCCTTTGTGGTGCCATGGTGTTTGTGGTGCTGGTGCGGTGTGTGTTGTGTAATGTGCAGGGGGTTTGTGGTGCAGGTGTTTGGTGGTGGTGGTGGTGGTGGTGGTGGTGGTGGTGGTGGTGTTTGGTGGTGGTGGTGGTGGTGGTGGTTGTGATGTGTGCGTTTCTGTGGTGTGCTGCTGTCCTTGCTGTGTCACTGTGTCCTCTCCTCTCCTCTCTGGTTTGCAATGTAGCAAGGGGTTGTGGTCTGTGGGAGTGCTGCTTTTGTACTCACCTATGTGGGTGTGTCCTCATGGTCTGTTGTTTTCAGGTGTGTTGTGTCTGGGGTTCTGGCCTTTGTATTTTTTGTTTGTCCGGGGGTGTTTTCGGGATGTGTACTGTGCTTGTGTATTTGTGCGTGCCTTGCTGTGTGGACTTGTTGGCCATGTTGTGTGCTATTGGTTTTGAGTGCGGATGGTTTCTGTGCAGGTACGTGGGCGCCATGGCTTCTGCCGTGTCGATTCTCATCGGCGTTGTTTGCGCTGGCGGGCGGTATTTTTGTTGTTTTTCCGCGCTCATGGCGGTGCGATCGTAATTTCACGTGCGGTGTGTCGGCCGTGTGGGCGGGCGGTTTTGTGTTGTCGTGCGTGTTTCCGTCCGTGGCGGGCGGTTTGACTCCGACTCGGACGATGGCGGGCGGTATTTTGTATGATTTTTCCGCCGATGGCGGTTTTCAGTTTGTGTACTCATAATGGCGTGGTCGGTGTTCAGGCGGTGTGTGCGGGTGGATTTTTGCCGCTTCCATGCCTGGCGGATTTTTTTACGCCGGGTATCGTAATGTGCCCCTAAATCTACTAATACAGCAATTGAATGCAGATTAGAAAGACATTTTTGAAGAGGTAAAAGGTAAAGTAGAACATGGATTTCTCCATGAGAATAAAAAGTGTGCATGGTCTACATATAAACCAGTTCACACTGGAACTGGAAAAAGCTTTTTTTATTAAAGTACTGACAAGTTACCTACAGAAGACACTAGATTCCAATTTGTCATGTGTAGTCACTTCACCAACAGGCTTAGCTGCTCATAATGTTAAAGGAGTTACCCTTCATTGATTATTAATGCTGCCTGTTGAACATGACAACAAATTACAAAGCAACAAATTATCTGGTGATGCTTGTCATGAAGTGTCAAGAGTATTAAAGAAATTAAAGTTACTATTTATTGATAAAGTCAGCATGATGTCTAACCTAATGCTAGCTTTTATATATTCAAGAATGCAAAAAATATTAAAAACTGACTAAGATGTACTTTTTGGAGGAAAACACTTAGGGGCTCATTACGATGGCGGACGGAAAAGCATTCCGACCGCCGTGCTAGTGGGAAATTGCCGCCCGCAGGTACCGCGGCAAAACCGCTGGCCAGATTAGGATGCACCACCAGAAACTCCCTACTGCGGTGGTCGGATTCCAGGATTCAGTGGCGGGAAAGCTGAAAATCCTTCCTCCATTTCCCCAGGGGACAGGAACACATGGAGCTATCCGCAGTATTGCTACCGCCATCCTCGATTGGCTGGATTCTCCGCAGCGGTGTGGTGGGCTGTTTGTGGCATCGTAATACAACCGGCGGTCGTAACCGCATTCCGCACGGCGGTCCCCCCCTTTTGGCTCCGTCCGCCACCGCTGTGGAAGGGGATTTCTGGCGGTTCTCGAAACACCGCAGTGGTCGGGAAATGGGCTATCTTTGCCCATCGTAATACAGCGGATGCAAGGACCGCCGATGGAGTGCGGAAAAGGGCATTTTCCGCCAGCACCTCGGATGTGCTTCCGCCCGCCATCGTAATCAGCCCCTTAATAGTCTTTGCAGACCTGCTACAACTAACTCCTGTAAAAATGTAACCTGTAGTCAAGAAACTACTATATTCTGAAATAATAAATTCACTAGGAAGTATTGGAAATGTAAACATTTGGGAAAACTTTCAATACAAAGAGTTAATCCAAATTAGAACATTGGAATGTGGAGCACTCCACTGAATACAATGGAGTGCTCCGTGCTTCTACGGGCCGCTCAAGGCCCGCAGAGCAACATTCCAATGTTTTTTAACAAAGGCCTCCTGAGCCCGAGGGGATTTCAATCGAGAGGCCTTTGTTTTATTTCTTAGAACATTCTGCTCTCTAGTGGCAGAATGTTCTAATAGCCTTATAGCCCTTCGTTGCTGGGCTATACCGGCTATTAAAGTCCTGCTCCCTTGTTAAAGGCCCTCGCTGAAGCGGGCCTTTAATAGCTGGTATAGCCCGCTACGGCGGGTTATAAGGCTATAATATGCGCCAAGCATCAGATATGTATTGTGCAGATATACTTTCTTTTTCCCTTTTTTATTTAGATTTTCTTAGATCATTGTACAAAATCGATAAACAAATAGGCAGATGCAATCTGTACCAAATTAAACAGTAAAAGAATACATACACACGGGTAGAATAAAACCAATTGAATCCCAACGTAAATACAATTCCAGAACACAGATTCATCAATACGTGGCCTAAGGGATTAAAATAAATAACACAAGCTTGCTTGCCTAATGATTTTTATATCATTTGACTAATCCAAACAATCACTACCAGCATTAATAACATCCCAACTAAAAAAATTCCAGACCCTGTCAAACTTTCACAACGAGAGGGAGCCTCTTACTTTAGCCAAGGCAAATTCAATTTCATAAATTTGCTTGAGACGGTAACCCCATTCTGCATCTTAGGAGCTTCCTCTGAGACCCAAGCTTGGGCTATGCAGAGTCAGGCAGATACCAGCATAATTATAGGTGCATAGACAGAATATCGAGTTCTGAATATCGAAGTGCCAGAATATCTAGTTGTGAATATCGAAGTGGCATAATATCGACTGCAAGAATATCGTTGACCAGAATATCGACTTGGAGGTAAGAAATATCGTTTTCTGTAATATTGAAGTCAGTAATATCGTTTGTAAAAATATCTTTGTCAATAATATCGATATTTATATTAGTGTTCTGTATTTTAGTATGTATGTTAAAAGTATGTGATCTAATTTTTTTGTTTAAGTATAGCTGTTTTTTAATGTGTGTGTGAAATTTTTAGAAGTGATTAATTTTATGTTAATTAAATTTTGCGTATTTTAGTTCTGTAGCGGGTTTTGGGTTTATAGGGGAATAGGGTGGGAAGTAATTTAATTATAATAAAGAAATTAATCATTTTTATTTGTTAGTATTTATAGTAAAAATATATATTAATTAAGTATTAATTGGTGATTATTTTTTTATTAATTAATTAAATGATAATTATGTTAATTGTGGGTTTTTTAAAGCGGGTTGTGGGTTTATAGGGGAATAGGGTGGGAAGTAATTTAATTATAATAAAGTAATTAATAATTTCTATTTATTAGTATTTATAAAAATGTTTTTATTAATTAATTATTAATTGGTTATCAAATTTTAATAATTAATTAATTGATAATCATGTTAATTGTGTTATTTATTTAGGAGTGGGTTGTGGGTTTATAGGGGAATAGGGTGGGAAGTAATTTAATTATAATAAAGTAATTAATAATTTCCAATTATTAGTATTTATAATAATATTTTTATTAATTAATTATTAATTGGTTATCACATTTTAATAATTAATTAATTGATAATCATGTTAATTGTGTTATTTTTTTAGGAGTGGGTTGTGGGTTTATAGGGGAATAGGGTGGGAAGTAATTTAATTATAATAAAGTAATTAATACATTTTATTTATTAGTATTTATAAATATTTTTTATAAATTAATTATTTGGTGATCAATTTTTATTAATTAATTAATTGATAATTATGTTAATTGTGTTATTTTTTTAGCAGTGGGTTTTAGGTTTATAGGGGAATAGGGTGGGAAGGAATTTAATTTGAATAAAGTAATTAATAATTTTTATTTATTAGTATCTATTTATAGTGTTGTTTGTGGTAATTCATTTATTATTAATTAATTATTAATTGTTTGTTAATTATAATTAACTATTTGGTAAATATGTTAATTGTGTCAATTATGTTGGAGTTGTTTGTGCGTTTATAGGGGAATATGGTGTGAAGTAATTTTTTTAAAAATCATTAATATTTAATTTTTTGTTTATAATTAATTTTTATTAAATATAGTTATGTTTGTAAAATGTTTTTTTAATTTTTACAAATTAATGTTTGTAGTTAACTTTTAGTACTTTTTAACATTAAAATATTTTTCTATCTTTTGCAATTTTTATATTTTTATATGTTTTTTATTTTTGTGTTAGTAACAATTTTTGTATTGTAGCTGGTATTTTGCTTCTTTTTTTATTTTTATTTTAATTTTTTGGGAAATATTAATTTTAACCCTCTGCTATCCAACACTTTCCCTACTGTTGCACTCTCTGGAGTAGGAATAGTAAATGTTTCTCCTCCGCTATCCAACACTTTCCCTACTGTTGCACTCACTGGAGTGGGAATAGTAATTTTTACCCCTCCGCTATCCAACACTTTCCCTACTGTTGCACTCACTGGAGTGGTAATAGTAATTTTTACCCCTCGGTTATCCAACACTTTCCCTACAGTTGCACTCTCTGGAGTGGGAATAGTAATTTTTACCGTTTGCTATCAAACACTTTCCCTACTGTTGTACTCACTGGAGTGGGAATAGTAATTTTTTCCCCTTTGCTATCCAACACTTTCCCTACTGTTGCACTCAGTGGAGAGGGAATAGTAATTTCTACCCCTCCGCTATCCAACACTTTCCCTACTGTTGCACTCTCTGGAGTGGGAATAGTAATTTTTACACCTACGCTATCCAACACTTTCTCTACTGTTGCACTCACTGGAGTGGGAATAGTAATTTTTCCCCCTTTGCTATCCAGCACTTTCCCTACTGTTGCACTCACTGGAGTGGGAATAGTAATTTTTTCCCCTTTGCTATCCAACACTTTCCCTACTGTTGCACTCACTGGAGTGGTAATAGTAATTTTTACCCCTCGGCTATTCAACACTTTCACTACTGTTGCACTCTCTGGAGTGGGAATAGTAATTTTTACCCTTTGCTATCAAACACTTTCCCTACTGTTGCACTCTCTGGAGTGGGAATAGTCATTTTTACACCTACGCTATCCAACACTTTCTCTACTGTTGCACTGACTGGAGTGGGAATAGCAATTTTTCCCGCTTTGCTATCCAACACTTTCCCTACTGTTGCACTCAGTGGTTGAGGGAATAGTAATTTCTACCCCTCCGCTAACCAACACTTTCTCTACTGTTGCACTCTCTGGAGTGGGAATAGTAATTTTTACACCTACGCTATCCAACACTTTCTCTACTGTTGCACTCACTGGAGTGGTAATAGTAATTTTTACACATATGCTATCCAACACTTTCTCTACTGTTGCACTCTCTGGAGTGGGAATAGTATTTTTTTCCCCTCCGCTATCCAACACTGTCCCTACTGTTGCACTCACTGGAGTGGGAATAGTAATTTTTTCCCCTTTGCTATCCAACACTTTCCCTACTGTTGCACTCACTGGAGAGGGAATAGTAATTTTTACCCCTACCCTATCCAACACTTTCCTTACTGTTGCACTCACTGGAGTGGGAATAATAATTTTTACCCCTACGATATCCTACACTTTCCCTACTGTTGCCGTAATTGCAGTGGGAATAGTACATTTTTACCCCTATGCTATTCCACAATTTTCCTACTGTTGCACTCAATGGAGTGCAAAATGTAAGTTTAAAAATGTATGAATATTTTAGTGTTTTATTTTATAATATAATGTTTTTATTATGATATTTTATGTTATAGGTGTATGTGTATATATATATATATATTATAGTTAATTTTTATATATTTATAATATTTTAAAATAAATTAAAGTTACTAGTTTATTAATTATTTTAAAGTAAATATACATTTATATATTACATTTTATATATGTACGTTTGAATTTTTTTAAAGTATATTATATCTAAGTAATTTTTTTAGTTAATTTTATAATATAATTGTTTTAACATTATTTTTTATATATTAAAAAAAAGATATTTTGGACATCGATATTTTTTACATCTATATTTGTTTTCAATATTTTTGTCATTTACATTTTAAAGATAGGATGTCAATATTTTGACTATCGATATTTTTACATCAATATTTTTGTCTTCTATATTTTTGTCTTCGATATTATGTCAGTGATTCATAATTATAGTTAATTTCTGCAAGCCCCCTGCTAATTCGTTTTTAGCACCCATCATTGTCTCTTTAAACAATAATTGTACTGGAAAGCCGAGGCTAAGCGACATACCATTAGTCACCCCTTCCCAGAATTTTTGTAAGCAGGGGCAAAGCACAAACATGTGGAGGACATCTGCAGATGGAAGTCTACATTTAGGGCATCTTGTTCTGTCCATCTTGTCTACAGAGGGGGATACGCCCCACTTTAGAATTACATCTGGTGTATAATACAAAAAACACAGTATACACCACTGCTGCAACCTAAGATTAATGGAGTGTACCAAGCGATCCAATAGGTCTAAAGTCATCTGAATCTCTCCGGCTGAAACCTCTGTTGAAAGCAATCTACTCCATTTTACAGATAATAGCGGGGTGTCATCCATCGCATACTGTGAAAATAGTTGATACATTATACTTATAGTAGGTTTAATACCAGGTTTGAAGTAATATAAGGAAACCTCTGAACTGTCGATTCCCTCCACATATCGGTGAACAATTTGCATATAGTCCCTCAGCTGGAGATATTTAAAGAAAGAGCGATGCGGCAATTGATATCCTGCCCGTAGATCAGAGAAGGACCTAAAACCATTAAGATAAAAAAGTTGACCCATTGTTCTGATCCCACAATCCGCCCAGACCTTACATGTTAGATCTTGAAAGATACAAGAAAAAGCAGGATTAACCCATATAGGGGTCTCCTTATTAATGAACCCAATAGAATATTTCTTGCAGATCCCTTTCCAAGTATAGTTGATATCCTTGAGTACCTTGAAACATACCCTCTTGAAGTAGTTGGGATCATCTAATTGATTAAAAAAGGCTATCTTCTGCTCCCAAGACAAGCTGATAATAAAGCAGTATTTTATTTGTTTCATCATATATCAATAGGCTACGCAAGCGACTGGTGTAAGTGGCCCAAAAAATACAACTTGAAATCCGGAAGTGAGAGCCCCCCCATTCTATAGGAAGATTTCAAAAGTCGGCTGGCACCCCTAGCTCGTCTATACCCCCAAATAAAGCTGCTAATAGCGCCTTCCAATCACTTAAAAAAGCAATTAGGGACCCTCCACGGAATTGCCCTAAACAAATAAAGAAATGTGGGCAAAATATTCATTTTAAGAATATTCACTCGGCCGATTATAGTGTGTGGGAGCTTATTCCAAGATTTAAATTTGGTAACTGTAGCTGATAGCAAAGTAGCATAGTTTAACTTTATGATGTTAAAGACAGCGGAACACAACCTAATACCTAGATAAACCGTTGATGTAGTAGCCCCCTGTATTGGAGTACTGGGGGTATATTTCAAAAGAACCTGTGTTTTACCAAAATTCAGTTTGTACCCCAAAAATTCACCAGAAATACGTGCTTCCTGCTAAATTTGGGTAATGGCTGTTGCCGGGTTGGTAGTAAAAATTGCAATGTCATCAGCATATTCATTCAATTTAAGCTGTTGACTCTCACATGCCCTTGGTTGGACACCTGTATTCCAGAGGAAGGACTGCAAATATGGCTCTATATGTAGAGCAAAAAGGAGGGGTGAAAGTGGACACCCCTGCCTTGTCCCACTCTGAATATGAAAAGATTCTGAATAACTCCTAGAGTATGCAACTCGTGCACAAGGGCTCTTGTAAAGTGCCTGAATCAGTTTAACAAAACCCTCCCCTATGCCAAAGGCGGGCAAAAGACCTACAGGCAATACCAGACGACATGGTTGAATGCCTTCTCTGTATCAAGTAATATCATACCCATATTCAAGTTGCATTTCTCCTCAATATAAATACAGTAATTGCTGTATTAATATGCTCTCTAGTGTCCCTACCTGGGACAAACCCATGCTGCTGTGGGGATACTAACACTGGAATCAAAGGAGCAAGACAGCAGGCTAGAATCTTAGCAATGTTGGAGTTAGAGCCAAACACCAGAACATAACGGATGGAAGAATTGCTCAAGAAAACCTGAACGTGTCATCGTATAATTGCAATACGAGGATAAGCCCCTAAAAAAAGATCCCTTCAAGTTTGTGCAAAAAAAAACGGACGGTCAGCAACATGAGTGACGCCTTTGTCATCTAATTAAAAGAAGGTGCTCTAAACCACACACACAGCAGTGAGAGGATTTTGTAAAGGGAACTCCGTGGCAATCTTGCTGGGGCGCAGGAAGATTTTGAAAGGAAAGACTGTAGGATGTCAGCAGTTAGGAAAAGAACGAACGGGACTGAATAGATTCCCCCTCGAGACCGCGGGGATAGCCGAAGAGGCACAAGACTTTGCTTTTAAGGGGTAACAGGTTGGAACACGAGAGAGGTATTCCTTTAAGCACCAGTAACGCATACAAACCTGAAAAGAGGTACCATAGGAAGATAGGGTGTCTTTTCCCTACTGCTATTTATCTATTTATTTCACTTTCACATGGTCCTGACGAAGCGCACGTGGATCCATTAGGGACCCAATGACAGCGCGAAACATGTTGACCAGCACACACACTCACAGTCACACACGGGCACTAGGAGCAGTGGAGTAATACCCTGACCTCTATGTTATTTGTTAATAGAGGTGCCCCAACGCCCCTGTATAATTCTTTTATCCTTACCTCCCGGACCAACAAATACAATTTTTTTTTCCTCATGGTACCGGTGGGGTAATTTTAAAACACTTGCACCAACCCGTTTAGGCCCACACACCTGCATGCACAACTGCGGCGTCTCCTAAAAAGATCTCCAACAAAGAGCCCTCTCGCGGGGCCCGTGGGGGACAGCAGCGCCACCCCCACGAGGAGCAACGCCCGATGCTGAAGCATGTCACTCGCAAAGGTGTGTGAGGGCACTAATTCCTAAAGGAGAAATTCCCCCACCTTCGTCAATTGGGAACCACATATAGAGACCTCCTTCTTTCCCTCCATTTCCTCCGCCAACATAACCAAATTGGTTATGGATCTTAACTTTAGGAACAGTTACCGCACAGTGATTACATAGAATCTTAGCAAGCCATTTGGCATCTGCATTGATCAATGAGATGTAAAAAAAATGTAAATCCGTATTTGTAAAGCGCGAACTACTCACCCTTACGGGTCTCAAGGCGCTGGGGGCCATCATGGAAATTAAGTGAGCTATTGCCCAGAGTCACATGGTGCTGAGCTGAGCTGCCGCCAGAACCGGGGATCGAACCGTGAGCCCGGTGCTCCGAAGTCAGCTGCCCTGGCCGATCCACCACACCTCTCCACTGAGATAGGTCTATAAGAGCCCTTATCGTCGACAGGCTTATCTTTTTTTTATTTTTAAAGCACAATATTAGTCGTATTCCAACTGTCTGGAATAGACCCTTCAGTCCAAATGAATTGTATAACATGACAAAATTCTGCACTAAGTATTTCTCTAAATATTTTATAAAACTCTATGGGGAGTACATTGTCCCCCGCAGCCTTACCCGATGGCAGGGCCATAAGTGCAGCCTCCATTTCTGGTCTTGAGATGGCTGTCTGCAGGTCAGATACCTGCTCCACTGTAAGAGAGGGTAACAGACAGTGTTGGACATATTCCCAACACTTCTCAATATCAAACCCTTGTAGTTGACTATACAGCCTACCATAAAATTGTGCAAACTGATCTAGGATAAGTTCAGGTTCAAAATAAGACCTACCATCTAATCCCTTGATGGCCTGAATTCTGCCCTTCATTTGTTGTTGTGCAATTTGATATGCTAATACACGGCTGACCCTCTCCCCATATTCATACTGAAGTTTTTTATACTTGACAAATCTAACTGCAACCAGCTCTTTCAATCTGCGTCAAGAACAAGATTGCATTTCTATCAGTTGCCCAAACACTTGGCGCTCATCATTAGCCCCATGTATGATTTTAAAAGCTCAAGCTGGCGATCATTTTGCCATAGGGTATAAGTTATTCGGTAGCAGCATGATTCTTTTTAATTAGGTATTGAAGCATTGTACCACAAACATATGTTTCATAGCATCCCATACTGTTGTAGGGAGAGTTGATCCTCTATTAATAATGAAAAATTCCCGAAGGAGGCCCGAGATATACTGTATATACTTATTATTGTTTAGTAAATGGTGAGGGAAGGTGAACCTAGAACTATTGGGCTTATTCCACCTCAAATCCAATGAAAAGTGAAAATAAATGGGATTGTGATCTGAGACTACCCTTGGGCAAACCATCATTTCCATATTATCTACCAGCATGCGTTTAGAGAAAACCATATCAATCCTTGAATAGTATTTGTGTGGGTGAGAATAATATGTGTAGTCCGGGTCCAATGGATAGAGGGTCCACCAAGCATCACATAGGCCATGTAGTTAAATCAAATCAGTAAGGGAGGTCCTAGCTCTGGGTTTACGAGATGTAGCCCTACGGTTAGTAATCCATTACATAATTAAAATCAGCCATAAAGATCGGTTTACCTGCCCAATACAATAGTTCAAATGAAAGTGCAACAAATATTTCAGGGTCATCAATATTTGGCCCATAGACAACACACATTACCTCTAGAACCCACCGAAGTTTTTAATACCTGACCCGGGAAGAACAGCCACCCCCCGAATTGATGTAGCATGGGATGTACAAGCATCAACATCATAATCCAGCTGCCTGAGTAAGGCCCTATCCTTACATGCCAGGTGGGTCTCAGTCAGAGCTACCAAATGAGGTTTGTAATATTTAATCTCTTCTCGAACCAGCTGTCGCTTGGACCGTGTATTAATCCCCGACACATTCCAACACATACATCGAATCTGGACCATTTTATCCATCAATACAATATAAACAAAATACCTCTGTATTGACAATCAAGTACCGACTTTGCATATCGAAAAAAAAGCTTTGCATAATTTATGAATAAAGCCCTTCTCTATGACCAATTTGTCCCACCCCCATTCCCAACCCCACCCCTCCATGAATGAACCAACTCAGCGGCAAAACATACTCTTTCATTCCCAGCCTGGCCCTTCCTCCCACACCACCCATTATTCTAAACCCCGCCCAACTCCCATTCCTTAAGGAAGAAATCACCCCCATCTGGGCTGTTGATGAAAAGCGGCCCACAAAAGAGCCCCCTGTTCACTCCCTGAAACCCCACCACCTAGTGAAATGAAATTACCAAAAAAAGAAGAAAGAAAATAAGGAAAAAGGAGGCAGAGAGCAGCTAGAAGCACGAAAATTCATAAGCCATGAAAAAAAGAAGAGACAGTGAAGAAGAAAGAGAAAGCAGCACAAAAGAATAAATTTCCGACTCATCATTTATCTTCCTTATATGATATCCCCTAACCAGAGAACACCTCAAGGATCTAGCGCATTTCCTTTCACATAACTTCTCAAGTATGCTTATTAGTCCCCTTTATCCAAGCAAGAGCCTGTGAAGCATCTTCTTCAGAGAAGCACATCTGAGAGCATCCGTCTTTAATGATTTTTAAGCGTGCAGGCTCTTGTAGAAATACTTGTGCACCGGCGGATTTGAGTGGATCAATAAACTGTTGCAGCTTCCATCTCCGTTCCATTGCAGATCTGCATAAATCTGACCGAGCGACAATTGATATATTGTCAACTAAGACTGGAGATATTGGATGAGCAGTAAAAGAGATGGCCTGCCTCAGAAGAAAATTCCCAATGTATATCAGCATAGGTCGAGGTTGTACCCCCTTAGCACTAATGGTAACTCACCTTCTTTTAATCCCGAGCAACTTTGGCCCAAATGTATTGGCCCTGCTCCAGATCCTAAAAACCAGATCAAAAGCCTTGGCATTTGGCTGGACCGTTCCCTCAGCTTCAACTACCAGGCGGCAAAACTATTGGCCACTTGTTATGGCCTGCTGAGGATGCTACGCAAAATACTCCCTCTTCTCCCATTTCAGGCAAAAAGAACTATGGTCCAGGCTCTCATTCTATCTCGCCTGGACTATGGGAACCCCCTTTATTTAGGAGCCCCTCAATCCACTACACACAAGCTCCAGATTATCCAAAACTGCACAGCTCGCCTGTTCCTCCAGATCCCTTACCGGCAATCCGCAAAACCTGCACAGAGGAGCCTTCATTGGCTGCCTGTCAGGGAGAGAATCCAATTTAAAGCTATGTGTATTGCACATAAGGCCTTTTGGAGGAATGGTCCAGCAATCAGCCGATCTATGATCATTCCATACCAACCAAGCAGAAACCTCCGCTCGGCGTCCTCTTCTCTCGCCTCACTCCCAAGAATAAAGAGAGCTAGATGTGGCGGGCGCTCCTTTTCCTATAACTCTGCCAGACTATGGAACGTTCTCCCCCCCCCATATGCGGGGGGGAGCCTAACCTGCTGCCCTTTCGTAAACTCCTAAAAACACTGCTCTTTAAAAAATGCACTTAATTACTGGACCTTCTCTGTCTGTCTGCATTCGTCTGCAGCGCTGGGATGCCTCAGGGTAGCTATCGCGCTATATAAATATTTTTTTCATTTCAGTTGAGGGGAAGTCGATGAGCCTGCTGAATTTGTGAATCCCAGTCCCAATCACTCAGGTCCGGAAAAGCCCTTCAACATAATTGCACCACATACTGCTGAATATCAGCACCTTCTTTGACATCTGGTATCCCAAAAATCCTCAAATTGTTTCTCCTATTCCGGTTTTCAATGTCCTCCATCTTTGCTTGAAGGAATTTGAGCTGGCTCTCATGGCTCTCTACCATCTTAGTTGTTATTGTTGCAGTCTCCTCACTACACCCCACTCTTTGTTGTAGATCACTCACATCTGTCAAGAGATTACTGATCTGCCCATAAACCACTGCTGCGACTTTAGCATCTGTGCATTATCTGCTCTCACCTGAGTATAGTAGGCCTGTGGGTCAGCCCACTGCTCCTGTAGGGCTAACATAATAGATCTTAGAGAGGGATCCTGCACAGTCTCTTTCTTCTCCCCCCCCCAGGCCCCCTAGTCATAAACACAGGAGATTGATCCAATAATGTACCCAAAGATATATCTGAGGGAGAATTGATATTCGGAGTGGAGTATGTATGCTAGCCAGAAGAGCCAGAGAATGGAGGAGATAGCCAGGTAATAATTGCCTTGACTTCCCCTTAGAAGTCACTGACTTCCTTAATGGGCTGCTCTCTGTGGATTTAGACAAAGGTTGAACATTAGCTTGATTCGCGCAATTCCTCTGTTTAGACTGCGCAGTTGTATTAAATTTTTGGGGGGGCACAGTCCCTTGGGTAGAAACGGCCTCAGCTAGTGGTGTCTGCTGTATACTTGTCTCAGTTTGTAATAATGGAGCCTCCGGGCTCACAGGGGTAGGTTACTTTCATTCTCGGAAAACTGCCTATTATCTTTCTCTGTCCTAGCTGTAGAGTTATGCCTTAACACAGCAGAGGTCCCTTCCGGTAATGGGCCCTCATCATCCTCCATATCTTCCCCAAAAACCTGGCATTGCTGGCCATCAGCGCACATAGCACTCCTGGGCTGTTGAAAAATATCAGAAACTGTACTTACATGTGATGACTGTGCCACATCTGGTAGAACCTACGGTAAGGCTGGTTGGACAGTTGGGGCTCCACTGCCCACAGGTAGTACCCCTGTTTTGGAAAGGGTCAGGTCGCTGGGAGTAGCCGGCTGCGGGGGGTTCACAGTTGGATTGACGCTGTTGTGGCCCTGCAGACAATCCTCCTGCAAAATCTTGTCCAAATCCTTGGCCTGTTCCCCCTCACGGAGTGATGCTGCTAAGGGAGTACTTGCCAGTGTACTTACTGCTGCAGCCACCATTAGAGTTTCTGCCAAGGGTGACACTCCTCCCGGGATCAATTCCTTTGAGCGGCCTCAATCAGATTTAGTATTGCCCCTGTTTTGAGCAGTTTCAACGACTCAACGTTGTTTCAGTCAGACGGCAGACAAAGCGCAGCTGTGAAGTATTCACCCGCTTTTGGTGGCATTCTCTAAACAAGTATACTCGGCATCACAAGACCCCAACCGGCTGGTGGAGGTCACGTGTTTGTGTGATTATTCGCCTTTAAGACTATAACCTGTTGGTGGAGGTCTTCTACTATTCCTTCGTATTCAGAATTACACCAGATGGTGGATATTAACTGATCGCATTAATCTTGGATACCATTTTGGATCCTCAACATGCCCTGACTATCAGCAGGGTTCTTGCACTCCGATCTCTAGTGATTATTCCATTAGGATCACAGTCTTCTAATTCCATTGATTGGATTCTCTGTCTTTGTGGCTGTCCACTCCACCCTTTACAGTCCTGAAGAAGACCCGCCCTGACGGTTATTACTCTGCGCTATCTTCAAGGGTCGAAACGTCGACGTTATTGTCATACTAGTCTATGCGGTCTCCTTGACCCCAACTGAAAATCATCCTTTGGTCTTGTATTCATTTTTAAAATTAAGGGACAGAACGAAATAAGCTTTGAATCCATTGTATTTATGTCACTTGTGTATGTCATGTATATAATGCACCATTGACTTCACGTGTCACCACATGTCACTTATTTTTCACAACAGTCACTATTGTATCGCCGCAATTCAATGGTTTTTATGACAGCCATATTCAATTCCACTGTAAATAACAAACGAGTAAAAAAACTTTATTTTTGGTAAAAAAAATTCTTCTTTTGGTGTGTTCCCATTATAAGGTTTCATTCCTTCTTTCAAAAATCGTTTTGCATTTGTTGATAACAAAGTGAAATATACCTTTGCTTTTGTATTGAGTACATAGATCATAGCAATTGTAATACCCAACAGAACCACTTGTTCTATATATCAGTTTTAAAATAGGGCATCCAACTTGTGAGGGTACTGTAGTCAGGGGGGTAGCTGCCATATTCAGTCCTTCAGCCTCCTCTTTCTGAATGGCAAGTTCCTCATTATGATTCTTTGCTGCGCCTCGTAGCCCAAGGGCTCCACAGGAAACACTGGTCTTTGGTGGGGCCATTAGGAAAGGCTGGGCAATAACCTTCCAGAGCTGGAAGTGGGAGCAAACAGCCAAAAAGGCTTGCGCGTGCCCCTTCCAGCCGCAGAGCTGCAGCATCTACAACCATGTAACAAAGACCAGGCAATCTGCTAATTCTGTCCGTCCTAGACAGTCTGAGGCCGAAATCGATCGAAGGATGCAATCTCATAAGCAGCGTTCAGTCACTGCAAGCCTCGTGGTGGCGGCAGAAAGTGAGCAAACACGGAACGGAGCAAAGCTCACGGTGGAATCAACATGCCATCTTCCTCCTCAGCTCTATCCAATCTATGGGCCAGAGTAAATCCCACATTATGCAGATATACTAAAGGATATAAGAGTGCTAGTCCTCACAAAAGAGGGAAAGACAGTATTACAAACCCGTCGCATTAAAAATATGTTTCCAAGTAATGTTTCAGATGCTGAAGTAATGTACAATTTGTTTAAGGAAGAGAAGTCTATTGTTTGTTTGATGCCAACTCTTGAGGTGTGTAGTAAACTCAATGAACAAATATTGCAACTGGAAAAAGAAGAGATCATCGAAATTAGGGCAAATGATAAAATGGAACATCAAGGAGTTACAGTTCTACTAAAATAAAAACTTCAATTGAAATTGGATAGTTTAGAAAAGTCTGTGTTGAAAACTGCAGGATTAGAAAAAAATGTACGTATCTGTAAAAATTGTTGTGTAATCTTACATTGTAATTTAAATGTTGAAGAAGGGCTAGTGAATGGTGCAATGGGTAACGTTATGACATTTGTTAATTATCCAAACAGAACTGATGTGGAATACTTAGCCATAAAATGTGATGATATTGCTGAAGTTAAGCAGATTGGTAGATGCATTGTACCTTTCCTACTTGTGAAAGTCTTGTATGTCCAGCTAAAGCAGTTCCCAGTGTCTTTAGCGTATGCAGTAACTATTCATAAATCACAAGCTTTAAGTATAGATAGAGGTCTTGTTATTATTTGTAGTAGTGTATTCAAAGAAGAAATGTCACATGTTGCTTTGTCGCAAATTAGAACATTGTCTGGTTTATTCCTGATTGATTTTGATGAGAAAAAAGTAAGTGCTGATATGAGCTGTGTAACGGAGTATAATCGGTTACGAGCTCAATATGCTCCTCATTTAGGTGACTATCATGTGGTTCAAAAAGCAATACTGTGACCAAAGCAGAAAATATCAAAACAGTCTATCAGAGTTCAACAGAAAGATGAACCAAAAGAAAATCAACAAGGAGGAAAGAAAACAAAATTAGAGCACAATGAGGAAATACAAAGCTATCACTTTGATAATAAATCTGGAGTGAATTGTTATGCAAATGTAGTGTACAGTGGACTATATCATTTGTTTCATTCTACAAATTCTATTAAAGAAAAGGTAGATAAAAAATGTCTTCAAAACTGTGTAGTTTACTTGAAGAATTAAGAAGTGATAGAATACTATGCATTCTGCTACTGGAATAAGAAAACTCATCAATGACTGTACTGGATCAGGAGTGTTCTTTCAAAATCTTCTTCATGATGCTCAAGAATTTCTAATGGTAATGTTAGAACTATTATATGAAGAAGATGTGAATATCAATTAATTATTTGGTTTAATTTATAAATCGACCCATTACTGTGAAGATTGTGAATTTACGCCTAGCACTGAAATCAATTCAGAGCAATTCCTCTTCTTGACATTACCAGATTGTAAAGCTGTGCCGTTTGAAGATTTAACAACAAACGCCAATCAAAATATGACATGTCCAAACTGCAGATCAGAACTTAGGTCAAAGCTGTTTCTACAAAGGTATGTAAAATATGTCATAGTCATGTTACAATGATACAGAGTGAATGGTACTAAATTAGGAACTGAAATTACAAACTATAAAGCTGCACAAATTTCCATCTCAAAAAGAACTTTCACAACTATAGCAATCATATTTTATGAAGGAGTTAATATAACCTCTGGACACTACACAGTATATTTAAGAAGTCAAACAGGATGGACAGAGTGCAATAACATACAAGTGACATTCAAATCAAGACTACCCAAAAAGTTACCAAACTCATATCTGCTATTTCTAGAACTGAAGTTCTAAGGAGAATCTAGGATAAGAAAACAAGTTTATTGTGTTGACATAAATATATGGGTTATATGTTTCTGATACATTATTCGGCCTATTGAGGGTATTTACTACCTGCAAGCACGGTGGCAGGGTGTATGATGCTGCACCAACTATCAGTGTTTGTTATAGTCAATTCAAACAATACTTTGTATGATACTTAACGACCAATGCCCACCTCCCGAAACCTGCCACCGACTAAGGTTTCAAATACATCGAGAAAACACACAATATGAGAGGGGCATCGTTATTGACAAAAAGTTTTTTCAGGTTCAAATCCCACAAATGATGGAGGACGGTGATGACAGAAAAGGCCAGTCTTTCAACTGGTTGATTCTGAAGATTCTTTTATTCACAATTAACTGCACATCAGCCAACGCATTTCACCCTTGCGGGCTTCTTCAGGGCTGCAATTAACAATACAGACATTAAAAAACAGTTCCAAAATATTCTTTACAGAACTGTGAGTCACACAACAACATTATGATTAAGACAAAACATTTCCGTATGTAAAGTGCAGATGTGCAACACAACCAAGGCAACTTCATCAGTGCAAGAGTCAAACATTATATCCATTAAAATATGTACATTTTGTTTACACATATTGTATACATTGATATATTATACAGAAATATCACCACACTGGGTGACCTTATTTATTTTTTTATTCTTAAAAAAAGAGGGGAATGATTGCACGTAAGGTGGTACATTTTAAACATACATGTTAAGTCCCTTTGGGATCAAGAAATGGCTCACCAAGGAAGGAAAAGAAAAAAGGAAAAGAAAAAGTATTTGTTGTATACCGAAGGCTCCACACACACTTAGAAAAACAGTAGTATATAAAATGTACATGCACTATCCATGCATTCATCCAATCACCCAGACACTACCTGTGCATCCAACCATTCATTGAGGTACTACCCATGCACTCATCCACTCACCCATGCACTACTCATGCACTCATCCAATCACCCAGGCAGTACCCATGTACTCATCCAATCACACAGGCACTACTCATACATTCTTCCAATCACCCAGGCACTATTCATGCATACATCCAATCAACCAGGCACTACCCTTGCACTCAACCATTCACTCAGGCAATACGCATGAGCTCATCAATTCACTCAGGCAGTACCTATGCACTCATCCGCTCGCTCAGGCAGTACCCATGCACTCATCCAATTACCCAGGCACTACTGTTGCACTCATCTAGCCACCCAGGCACTACCCATGAACTCATCCAAACACTCAGGTACGACTTATGCCCTCAAAGATTCACTGCTGCACTCATTGTAACATCCATGCACCAGTTATGCACACACTCAATCATCCATACACCAGTCATATACTCATTCCAACATATACACATACTTTATCATTTTTTACTGTAAAAGGTGGTTCCAAGAGGAATTTTTTTTTTTTGGTGCTTTTGTAAAGTTTTAAATTTTTTTCTTCTTTTTTTATAGTAACAAAAATGGTAACTGGGACAGGAGGAATTGAAAAAAACGTGCACTGAAAAATGTGCAAACATAAAATGTGAAAAAAAATTACGTGTATGCTGTTTTGCAGCATTGTGAATAGCTGTAAGACACTGCTAACTAGCACTTATAACAACACTACAATCCATGCAGTACATGGCCATTCTTGAAAATTCTGGAGCCAAATCTGTTGCAGTACTCTGCACCTCTGAAGGGACATTCTGGCCGGGAATTGTTGCTGCTGCCACTGAAGTAGATGGTCCTCCATCTTCCCTCTGTTTTATAGCCAATTGGAGATGTTTTTTATGATAGGTTTTTAGATGATATACTATGGACGTTGTCCCACATGAATAATTCTTGTTCATCCCTCTAGAGAGGGTCTTCTTGCAGATTGTGCATTGCACAAATTTGGCAGCAGTTTTCGATTCCCCTGATGGGATTTTGAAAAAATCCCTTGCCACTCTGGCTCTCTTTTGTGGAGGTTCCTCTTCTTCCAAATCTTCAGTCTCCACTTTCTCCACATCCTGGTCCTGCTGTTGTTCCTGCTGAACCCCTTATCCTTCGTGTGTGCCGTTTTTGATACAAAAAAAGCCAAAAACTTTGCACAGCAAGATGAATCCATCTGCTCAGAATGAAGTTCTATGAAAGAAGATTCAAGAAGGAGTGTGTGTGTACTTCCTATTGATTTTGCTGGAAAGTATAATATCTAATGATATTCCTTGCTTTCCCAGTCATGTGATATTCGCGGTGACCGATATGCTCATGGTTACTGCGGTGAAGCGGAACTTCAAAATACAAGTTTAAAGAAGTTTTCTTTAAAAATGGAAATAAAAGCATAACTTTCAATAGTGAACAGCTATACTGAAACCAGTTCACGATACCTCTACATATATGTTTCTTAGTTGTTCAAAAACACATGCTATCTGCAATTACTGATGTCATCACGGCTACCGCTGTCCTCGCGGAAAGAAAAAGTAGTGTTTGACGATGATTATTCTAGAAGCTCACTACAATATATATGTTTTACACTTTGTACAAAGCTTGCGCTCTTCACGACTACCGACGTCACCACGATGATGTCGGTAGTCGCCAATATGAAATTTGTTTTTGCACATATGGTTTTCTCCTAAATTAATCACAGAAAGAAAAGTTAACACAATATTTTACTAAATACTTAGACTTAAACTTTATTTAAACAATGTCTTTAAGTGTACTTTTCAGTATGTGAAATACATTTACTGATCACAGATTCTCCACAGTAAAAGCGACAATGTTGTGCAGAATCACAAAATGGTTAAAAATAAAACCAGTTATTAATGTACTTTCTGATAAACACATGCAAAATAAAAAAGTGAGTGGTATATAATATAAATATAATACTCAATATCCAATTACAGAAAGAAAATATGAAAATCTTAGAGGGTCACAAAAAATTAAGAAATAGAATTTTTTTTTAAACGTAGAAACTGAAATAAAAAAAGGTTACTGGGATGTTATAGTTAAGAATTATCATTTAAAAAACCTTAGAAATTCACTAAAAAACTAAGATTACAGAGACATTATAGTTAGGCTGACATTTCATTGGTACAAAACTAGTAATATTAATCAGTTACAGTAAGCTGAGCTAACTATAACTCACGCCTCTGCAATGCACTGTTTAGGACCTCACATATTACATCATTCATGACCTTGTCAATGACATCACTGTTTGACATCACTGATGACATCTCAAATGACATCACTGATGACATCATCCAGTGACTGTGAGTGTTTCTAAAAAGTTTATGAGTGTTAAATATGTATACGCCAAAGTGTATTGATGAATCAGTGGGTGTATGAATGCTTGTATGGATAATTTAGTGGGTGCATGACTGACTGTATAAGTGAGTGATTATACGTGTCTCAGTGAATGAATGGGTGAGTGACTAATTTGTGTGAATATTTGTATCAGTCTCTCAGTTGGTGTGCAATTGGCTAGTGAAGTGGCACATCAAGGCAGTGAGTTTCAAAGCATGCACTGCCACTAATATGACTCCCAATTGTGGAACCTGTTCTCCCCCTGGCTCATTTGCACCCGTGCAGGATATAAAATTAGATAGTTAGGAGTCTGCACAACCCCAGAAGGCTAGCCACACCCCTAGGGTGGTTTTCCTGGTCTGTACAGTCGAGGAAGTTTTCTACCATTTTGAAAAGTGGCAGTATAGAGGGTTTGGGTACAAAAAGGTGATCCACACCACCAAATGTGGTTACCTCAGGGGCAGATGAGCTGTAGGGGCTAGTAACCCATTGGCCACTTGCACCCACTACCCTAAGGCCACAAAATCTAGGATTTAAGGGGCACCCTTGGCAACAGCACCTGAGATCCGTGACAAATACAAAGAAGGACAAAGAAGAGACCTGAGTCTGTGAAAACAGGAGATGCACAAACCAAATGTATGATACTCTGCCATCCTGGAACTGAATAGCTGCGACTCATCCTGAACCAATGACCTATTCCCCCAGACAGAAGGACCCCTTTGAAAGCTAAAAGTACCACCATACTACCTTGGAATAATAGCCCTAGTCCCCTGGAACTACAGGTAAAAAACTACAACCTGGAACCAAAAAATCACTGGAAACCGGGCCCTCCGAGGGATCGCCCAAAAGTAAATGGTCTAATGCATTGTAAGAAACAGACACTGAACTATCATCTTGCTGACCTTAATGTTTCCAAGGCTTGTTGATGGCTAGTCCAGCTACCACTACCTTTACTCGACACTGCAACATGAGAGAACTCCATCACATCTTCGACGATGTCAGCAGTGACCCTGTTGCCAACTTTTTACATCAGTTTCCTCCCCATCACCATCTAAGGACCTAATTCCGATGCGGTTAGCAAGGCCTCCTAACAGCATTTGCTCCACCCGAATCAGATCGGGAACATGTCTTTCCGACCGACCGAGTACGATGTGAGGTAGGCGTTAGGAATATTCCAATCTGAACCCGACTGCATTGGAATGACATAGCCGTACGGAGAAAAATCGTCAGCCTCTGAGGGCTGTGTTTCCGAACGAACGACTACGATGCTGGATTCGGACAGCCTTTCCGAATCGTGCCGTCCAACTTAAATCGGCAGTCGGATTCAGATTTTGGGGGCCCTTAGCAGACCCCCCTGCACCCAGAGCCTTCCCAATCAAGACTGTAGGGGTACCCATGTGTCCCCCCCTTACCAGCCATGCACAGTGTGGCAGGCACCAGGGGGTGCCCGCCACAAGGTGCCCGAATTTCCCCAGCCACCCCTTTCTTCAATGGGAGCCAATGCATTCGGTCGGAAACATAGGCTCCCATTGAAGTCAATGGGAATCTGACTGAATTGTCTCTGGAAGCATCTGGATGCATCGTACTCAGTCAGTCGGACTCTCCCAAGTCGGTGGGAAACCATTCCCAAACCCATTTGGTCGGGAAGACCGCATCGGCCCTTAAGTCGTAAAACCAGCTCCCCAGTGACTCCCGCTTTAGTACCAAGGACAGCCAGGAAAAATTTGCATACGGGCTGCTAAAACCAGGTAGAATCACATTTACTGTTGTGGCTTGGTCCCAGGACCCGCATCACCTTAACCCCCAGTGTGTTCATGCAACTTGACCTAAAAGTTACTGATTATCACTAGTACCAATTCCCGTTGACAGCAATGTTAAAGTTTTACTGTAGTAAAATACACTGGTTAATTTTTCTTCTAAAATCCATTTCCTGGTTATACATATCCAATTTTGTTCATTTTGGTGTCGAAATTTACAAATAAATCTGCTTTATTTTTATAAATTGACATTGGATTTTCTGCGTAGTTGTGTCAATTACTTATTGTCCATGTTGGTATTCTGAAATTCTTAACATGTGTTCCTTCATTAAAGCTTGTCTGCTCTTCCAGTACTGAGTTAAGGAAATATTATTGTGAACCAAAGGACCATCCTTGGGGTATTGTGAGAGAGTTAGATAGTGATGCCTATCCAGAATCACTACATAATGATACACTTTCCTACACACAGCCAATCCCTCTACGGTTCCTTTGGTAGAGTTAACTGCATCCAACGAACAGGGCCACCAGGTTCCTATGGCTGGCTCTTGGATCATTCTGGCTCTCCATGAGGACTACTCTGACACACTAAATTTCACCTTGTCATTTAGCCATAAAGACCAGGATGTCAACAAACAACCTTTGCCCAATTACTGCCAAACAAAAGATTCTGGCATCAGGACTTGATTAGCAATTGATATGCCCCTCACAAACTGTAAAAAGCATTAAAAAGCCAATTGCTAAAGATTGCATTTTCAGTGTAAGCCTTTGCTTTAATAGGTGACTTCACTCCTAGATTCATTGATTGAATTGTCAGTCAGTTCTTGTTTGAGTGGTCAAGTAATTCCCATCATTTGATTCTCTGAATGAGAGGTCAACTGATCCTTATAGTTTATTCATTGATTGAGTGGTGAAGCCATTCTCATTCTTTGATTTATTGACTGATTGGTCAAATGATTCTCATTCTTTCATTTACTGAATGTGAGATCAGTGGTCAGCAGATTTTCTTTCTACTATTCATCAATTGAGTGGGCATCTAATTCTCAGTAAGTGATTCATCAGTTGAGTGGGCAGCTAATTCTTATTCTCTTATTAATTCACTGTGTGGTTAGCTAATTCACATTCCTCAATTCATTTACTGAGTGGCAAGCTAATTCTCACTCCTTGATGAATTGAGTAAATGGTCAACCAATTCTCCTTCTTTAATTCAGTGACTGAGCCATCAGCTCATTCACGTTCCTTAATTTATTGATTGATAAGTCAACCAGCTCTTATTCCTTAATTAATTGTGTGAGTGGTCAGCTTATTCTCATTCCTAGATTCATTGATTGAGTTGTCAGTCAGTTCTTGTTTGAGTGGTCAAGTGATTCCCATCATTTGATTCACTGAATGAGAGGTCAACTGATCATTATTTTTTATTCATTGATTGAGTGGTGAAGCCATTCTCATTCTTTGATTTATTGACTGATTGGTCAAATGATTCTCATTCTTTCATTTACTGAATGTGAGATCAGCTGGTTCTCATTCGTTGATTTATTGCTTAAGTGAGCAACTCATTCTCATTCTGTGATTCGTTGACCGAATGGCCAACTCATTCTCATTCTTCGATTCACTGAATGAGTGTTCATCTGATTCTCATTTAATGATTCATAGATTGACTTCTCAACATACTAAATGAGCAATATAGATGCAGGGTCGGACTGGGCAAAAAAAAGGCCCAGGCACCAAAATAAATGTGGCCCGGTTAGCAAACAAGATAGCTGAGAAAGTGGCCCATATTTGCAGATCGGGCCAGTTTTGAACTTGTGAAGAAGCTCTGCATTTTACAAGGTAAGGGAATCTGTGTGCTTTTGAGATTGCAGCAGACAATTCTTGTGGCAAAATCTGTGTAATCACCAGGAAACAAACAGCCCACCTTGTCCCAAAACAGGTCTACAAACTGCTAAAAAAACAGCCTACACACTGTTCTGTGGGACAAGCCCGCGGGCACTGACTGATTGCCCTAATTGCCAATTTGACCCCATGCAAGTGCAGGAAGCTCACCCTTATCACCGTTATCATCCTTATCTAAAAAATAGACCTCACAGCTTTGATTGCCATAACCAGTGCTGTTTCTGTCCGACACCCTCAGTAACATCCTAATTATAAGTTGAGGGCTCCCACTCCTCCATGAATACTGACTGTTGTTTTGTTAAAGGTTCGTAAAAGGCATTGCCTGCATCTATTGCCAACATTTGCAGTATGATAAGAAGCTGTGGAAACACTGGTGAGATGTTGTTTGGTGGTAGGGTGGGAAAGAGTGACAGAAAAAACCTGTGGGACACTTGTTCATCTCGTGACACCGAAACACCTATCTGGTAGTGCACAATGGTGAGCAGAATGCCCAATCCTGGTAACAATTTTGTTCAACTTTCACTGTTTGATGGAGCATGGTGGCCGGGCTATGGCATCACTGAGGCAACTAGGTTGCAAATAAATGTTGTTCAAGAAGAATTTTGGGTGCAATATATATTTTTGTGCTAGCTTAAATCGGGGAAGGTTCTGCCACATAAAAGTTTGTTTGCAGGCAAGCCAGCTAGATATGAATAAGGAACAATTCAATACGATTTCACAAAGATGATTGGACAAGATGGACTGGGAAATTAAGGGGAACAGGCTCCACATTGTGCCACACCACCATGGCCTCTGGTATCTGCAGGCCATGCAACATTTGGGGTTGATGATGCACATAAATTGCTTCTCCAAGGGGGGTGCCAAAGATCTGCTCCCTGTCAACCACTAAAAATGCAACTGTCATCAGAATCTTCGTGCACTTCACCGTCAAATGTTTCTTTTCACATTGCTGCCCCATCCACAGCAATCAACATATCAGTAATACTATGTCACTTAATCTGGACTGAGAGCATGATCTTTATATGCCTTCTTTTCTAAATGTCCCGACTGTCTGTCTTGTTTGTCTCTTTCTACTAACCACCAAATTGTTTGGGATTATAAAGGAATTTAAAATATTGTTTTATTGTGAAAGGCATATTGCTGAAATTATCAGCAGTCAATCATTGTTGGGTGGCAGAGGAAAATCTAGACAGAATTTGATAGAAACTTGATCACATATTGCTCAAAAACTAACATCATCAAGATTGGACTTTAGAAATCAGTGATGACATTATCCAGTGGCTGTTTTTTTTTAAAGTTTATGAGTGTTAAATATATATTTTAAGGTGTATTGGTAAATCAGTGGGTGTATGAGTGTCTGCATGGATGACTCAGTGGGTGCATGACTGACTGTAAAATTGAGTGAATAAGTGCTGCAGTGAAAGTATAGGTGAGTGACTGGTTGTGTAAATCAGTGTATCTGTCTGTCAGTTGATTTCTAAGTGAGTGTATGAACGTGTTAGTGTGTACATGAATGGCTACATGGGGCAGAAAGACGAGGAAATGTGCAGAACGAAGCAAGAGAAGTGCAGAAAGAAGCACAAGAAGTGCAGAAAGAAGCAAGAGAAGTGCAGAAAGAAGCAAGAGAGGAACAGAAAGAATAGAGTGAGGTGCAGAAAGAGGCACGAGAGGAACAGAAAGAGGCAAGAGAGGTACAGAAAGAGGCAAGAGGGGTGCAGAAAGAAGCGAAAGAGGTGCACAAAGAAGAAAGAGAGGTGCAGAAATTGACAAAAGAGGTGCAGGAAGAGGCAAGAGAGGTACAGAAAGAGGCACGAGTGGTGCAGAAAGAAGCAAGAGAAGTGCAGAAAGATGCAAATGAGGAGCAGAAAGAAACAAGGGAGGTGCATAAAGAAGCAGGAGAGGTGCGGAAAGAGGGAGAAAGGTGCAGAAAGAGGCAGAAGGGTACAGAAAGAAGCAAGAGAAGTGCAGAAAGAAGCAAGAGAGCCAGTAAGAAGCAAGAGAGATGAGATGCAGAAATAAGCAAGAGAAGTACAGAAAGAGGCAAGAGAATTGCAGAAAGAAGCAATAGAGGTGCTGAAAGATGTAGAACTGTGCAGAAAAAGGTAAGATAGGTACAGAAAGAGGGAAGAGGAGTACAAAAAGAGGCAAGAGAAGTGCAGAAAGAGGCTAGAAAGGTGCAGAAAGAAACAAGAGAGGTACAGACAGAGACAAGAGATGTGCAGAAAGAGGCAAAAGAGGTGAGAAAGAGGCAAGAGAAGTGCAGAAATAAGCAAGAGAACTGCAGAAAGAGGAAGAAAGGTGCAGAAAGAAGAGAGTGAGATGCATAAAGAAGTAAGTGAGGTGAGAGAGAGGCAGGATAGGTACAGAACAAGAAAAGGAGGTGTAGAAAGAAACAAGAGAAGTGCATAAAGAAGCACGTGAGGTACAGAAAGAAGCAACTGAGGTGCAGAAAGAAGCAAGAGAGGTACAGAAAGAGGCAAGAGGGGTGCAGAAAGAAGCAAGAGAGGTACAGAAAGAAGAAAGAGAGGTGCATAAAGAAGCAAGTGAGGTACAGAAAGAAGCAAGTGAGGTGCAGAAAGAAGCAAGAGAGGCGCAGAAAGAGGCAAGAGGGGTGCAGATAGAAGCAAAAGAGGTACAGAAAGAGGCAAGAGGGTGCAGAAAGAGACAAAAGAGGTGCAGGAAGAAGAAAGAGAGGAGCAGAAATTGACAAGAGGGGTGCAGAAAGACGCAAGAGAGATACAGAAAGAGCCAAGAGTGGGGCAGAAAGAAGCAAGAGTTCACATGTTGTGTCTCTCTCTTTCATGAAAAAGAACACAAGAGATGGGGTGGTCTTTTGGTAGCTCCCTATAAGGGCAAGCAAATCCTGTGAGTCTTTGAAAGCCAAGTGCTCCAACAGCAGCAAAAATTGACAAGTACGGATATAGTCACCCACTTATCCATTCTACAACAGAGAGTAAGAGCTCACAAATGCTCATGCCTGCTCGCAGTGTCTATCAGGAATGCCAAGAATCCAAAAACCACATAAGTGTCTGGCCCTAGGAAAGAAGCCATTGTAGCAGCAGTCCCCAAGTGGCACATTAAAGAATATGGCCATATTCTTCCATATAAATGTGCCAGAAAGAACCTCATGGAAGAAGTGATCGAGACGTACAGAATGTGGAAAAGGAATGGTGAAGTCATGCACACCACCAACCATGTCATTGCAGTGGCCATCCAGGGATAGTGTTGGTTAGCACCAGCTGCCTACTGATACTTCCAATACAATCAACTGTGTGCCAATATTAGGAATTTTTAAATAGCTATCAGGTCTTCAATTAGCCACACAATCTCTAAGCCTTCTTCCTACTTATGTTTTTACAGCTTTGGAAGATTAACTTGGGTCCTAACTGTCAGTTAACAGGCCATCTAAAAGTTCTGCTGCAAGAAATTTGAAGACCCCTTCTGGCTTGCACAACTCTTGACAAAAGAGCTGACAGTTCTAGGCCAGCACTGCAATATACTACGACAACACACAAAGTTGTATCAATATCAAAAGTCATGGAACCTGATCTACAGTTTGACAAGCAGGTTACTTCATCACTAATGTGTTGGATATCCAGTCTGTGGCCACGCCTCGTGCTCTACTCCTCCTGTGAATGTCCAAAATCCATGTGGTTCTAGGGTCAGTTGCTTGTTCAGGGAATGAGGCAATAATATCTGGGCAGAAGCTGGCTTTGCCCTCCACCTACCAATGCCCACTGCCAAAGCCTGTGCGCACCAGTGGTCGGATGCCAAAAGAGTGCGTGGTGTAGGGACTGGCAAGGGATCACACTGTGCTGTCTACCACCCATCACACAAACTCTTATTCTCACTCACTGACTTACCAAACAAGCAACATACATTTTTATTTTATTTTAAACCATAACATTTTGTTTCTAAATAGAACCATTAGTTATGGTTTATTTTTTTACTTTTCCATGTTTTTACTTTTTTGGGAACTGAAGAATAACATTTTTTGCAGGTCTGCTAATATAATTCAACTTCATTCTTTTGTGCCTTGGTTCCATATTCTAGAGCGGAGATCATTGTCCTGCACACAATTTAGTGCAAGCCGAAGGTGGCGAAGCAGGTGTCACTCTCATCTTCTCCTGCTGCAGAATGTCCTGTGGTAGTGTGTTGCCAAGTGGGATGGCATGCTGTAAAGTGGCACCAGAAGTAGTTGCTATTTTTTCAGAGTACTGTTTCTTATTGCCTGTAGTAAATTGCCTTTTATGCCAAGCATTAGGATGCTTGTGAATCAATAATACTCAGAATGCCACAATAGACTTGATTGGAGACCTTGGGCCTGATTCACAAAAGTAATTTACACCTTTGAGTAATTTACACAATTTACCACTTTTAAGTTATTGATAAAATCTGAGTGTAACTTCTAATTTGGATGCTTCATAAAAGTTTCTGACTGATCCACTAAGCGAGGGATAAAAAATAAGGGGGTGTCCAAAATGTTGATTTCTCATGTTAATGCTCATATGAAAGTTTGCTCTCTGATATAGAAAAAATGGCTTAATGGAATTACACCATGTTTAGCAAAATGTTAGATCTTTACTGGGAAAGCAAAGCTTTCATTGTTTGGGGTAAATCCTTTCAGTCATTTTTGAGAAATTAGCATTTAAATAAGAGCCCACGGTGGACTCCATGCAGGAGCTATCCTCCAGAAAAAGGTAGTGATATCTGGACCATTGGGGATTGGTCAATCACGATTGGCTGGCCACTTCAACTGCTGTGTCAACCATTATACAACTAATGGACATGGTCCTTGCGTCTATAAAATTAATTAAAAACACATCAGGGGCATTTACTACCACCAGGAAAAGCTGGTACTTATAAACCTTTTGTTCTTCCAGACCACAGGATGACTGAGACAAACCATCCCAGTTTATTTGGCACCAATTTGCTGGGCTAACAAAACAGATTTCTTTCATGCAGAAATTTCCACTGCAGCTAAACTCATTCAGCGGATCAGGCTTTTTGGAACGTCAGCTTGCTCTCATTATTTGACTAATAGAATGAGTGGTCAGCAGATTTTCTTTCTACTATTCATCAATTGAGTGGGCATCTAATTCTCAGTGAGTGATTCATCAGTTGAGTGGGCAGCTAATTCTTATTCTCTGATTAATTCACTGTGTGGTTAGCTAATTCACATTCCTCAATTAATTTACTGAGAGGCAACCTAATTCTCACTCCTTGATGAATTGAGTAAACGGTCGACCAGTTCTCCTTCTTTAATTCAGTGACTGAGCCATCATCTCATTCACGTTCCTTAATTTATTGATTGAGAAGTCAACCAGCTCTTATTCCTTAATTCATTGTGTGAGTGGTCAGCTTATTCTCATTCCTAGATTAATTGATTGAGTTGTCAGTCAGTTCTTGTTTGAGTGGTCAAGTGATTCCCATCATTTGATTCACTGAATGAGAGGTCAACTGATCCTTATTTTTTATTCATTGATTGAGTGGTGAAGCCATTCTCATTCTTTGATTTATTGACTGATTGGTCAAATGATTCTCATTCTTTCATTTACTGAATGTGAGATCAGCTGGTTCTCATTCCTTTATTTTTTTGCTTAAGTGTGCAACTCATTCTCATTCTGTGATTCGTTGACCGAATGGCCAACTCATTCTCATTTTTTGATTCACTGAATGAGTGTTCATCTGATTCTCATTTAATGATTCATAGATTGACTTCTCAACATACGAAATGAGCAATGTAGATGCAGGGTCGGACTGGGCAAAAAAAAGGCCCAGGCACCAAAATAAATGTGGCCCGGTTAGCAAACAAGATAGCTGTGAAAGTGGCCCATATTTGCAGATTGGGCCAGTTTTGAACTTGTGAAGAAGCTCTGCATTTTACAAGGTAAGGGAATCTGTGTGCTTTTGAGATTGCAGCAGACAATTCTTGTGGCAAAATCTGTGTAATCATCAGGAAACAAACAGCCCACCATGTCCCAAAACAGGTCTACAAACTGCTAAAAAAACAGCCTACACACTGTTCTGTGGGACAAGCCCGTCTGGCACTGCCTGATTGCCCTAATTGCCAATTTGACCCCATAGAAGTGCAGGAAGCTCACCCTTATCACCCTTATGATCCTTATCTAAAAAATAGACCTCACAGCTTTGATTGCCATAACCAGTGCTGTTTCTGTCCAACACCCAGGGTAACATCCTAACTATAAGTTGAGGGCTCCCACTCCTCCATGAATATTGACTGTTGTTTTGTTAAAGGTTCGTAAAAGGCATTGCCTGCATCTATTGCCAACATTTGCGGTATGATAAGAAGCTGTGGGAAGTCTGGAGAGATGTTGTTTGGTGGTAGGGTGGGAAAGAGTGACAGAGTAAACCTGTGGGACACTTGTTCATCTCATGACACCAAAACACCTATCTGGTAGTGCACAATTGTGAGCAGAATGACCAATCCTGGTAACTATTTTGTTCAACTTTCACTGTTTGATGGAGCATGGTGGACGGGCTATGGCATCACTGAGGCAACTATGTTGCAAATAAATGTTGTTCAAGAAGAATTTTGGGTGCAATATATATTTTTGTGCTAGCTTAAATCGGGTAATGTTCTGCCACATAAAAGTTTGTTTGCAGGCAAGCCAGCTAGATATGAATGAGGAACGATTCAATACGATTTCACAAAGATGATTGGACAAGATGGACTGGGAAATTAAGGGGAACAGGCTCCACATTGTGCCACATCACCATGGCCTCTGGTATGTGCAGGCCATGCAACATTTGGGGGTTGATGATGCACATAAATTGCTTCTCCAAGGGGGGTGCCAAAGATCTGCTCCCTGTCAACCACTAAAAATGCAACTGTCATCGTGCACTTCACCATCAAATGCTTCTTTTCACATTGCTGCCCCATCCACAGCAATCAACATATCAGTAATACTATGTCACTTAATCTGGACTGAGAGCATGATCTTTATATGCCTTCTTTTCTAAATGTCCAGACTGTCTGTCTTGTTTGTCTCTTTCTACTAACCACCCAATTGTTTGGGATTATAAAGGAATGTAAAACATTATTTTATTGTGAAAGGCATATTGCTGAAATTATCAGCAGTCAATCATTGTTGGGTGGCAGAGGAAAATCTAGACAGAATTTGATAAGAACTTGATCACAGATTGCTCAAAAACTAACATCATCAAGATTGGACTTTAGAAATCAGTGATGACATTATCCAGTGGCTGTTTTTAAAAAGTTTATGAGTGTTAAATATATATATTAAGGTGTATTGGTAGATCAGTGGGAGTATGAGTGTCTTGCATGGATGACTCAGTGGGTGCATGACTGACTGTAAAATTGAGTGAATAAGTGCCGCAGTGAAAGTGTAGGTGAGTGACTGGTTGTGTAAATCAGTGTATCTGTCTGTCAGTTGATGTCTAAGTGAGTGTATGAACGTGTTAGTGTGTACATGAATGGCTACATGTGGCAGAAAGACGAGGAAATGTGCAGAAAGAAGCAAGAGAAGTGCAGAAAGAAGTACAAGAAGTACAGAAAGAAGCAAGAGAAGTACAGAAAGAAGCAAGAGAGGAACAGAAAGAATAGAGTGAGGTGCAGAAAGAGGCAAGAGAGGAACAGAAAGAGGCAAGAGAGGTACAGAAAGAGGCAAGAGGGGTACAGAAATAAGCAAAAGAGGTGCAGAAAGCAGAAAGAGAGGTGCAGAAATTGACAAAAGGGGTGCAGAAAGAGGCAAGAGAGGTACAGAAAGAGGCAAGAGTGGTGCAGAAAGAAGCAAGAGAAGCGCAGAAAAAAGCAAGTGAGGAGCAGAAAGAAGCAAGGGAGGTGCAGAAAGAAGCAGGAGAGGTGCAGAAAGAGGGAGAAAGGTGCAGAAAGAGGAAGAAGGGTACAGAAAGAAGCAAGAGAAGTGCAGAAAGAAGCAAGAGAGTCAGTAAGAAGCAAGAGAGATGAGATGCAGAAATAAGCAATAGAAGTACATAAAGAGGCAAGAGAAGTGCAGAAAGAGGCAAGAGAAGTGCAGAAAGAAGTAATAGAGGTGCTGAAAGATGAAGAAATGTGCAGAAAGAGGTAAGATAGGTACAGAAAGAGGGAAGAGAAGTACAGAAAGAGGCAAGAGAAGTGCAGAAAGACGCTAGAAAGGTGCAGAAAGAAGCAAGAGAGGTACAGACAGTAGACAAGAGATGTGCAGAAAGACGCAAAAGAGGTGGTGAAAGAGGCAAAAGAAGTGCAGAAAGAAGCAAGAGAACTGCAGAAAGAGGAAGAAAGGTGCAGAAAGAACAGAGTGAGATGCAGAAAGAAGTAAGTGAGTTGAGAGAGAGGCAAGATAGGTACAGAACGAGAAAAGGAGGTTTAGAAAGAAACAAGAGAAGTGCATAAAGAAGCAAGTGAGGTACAGAAAGAAGCAACTGAGGTGCAGAAAGAAGCAAGCGAGGTGCAGAAAGAGGCAAGTGGGGTGCAGAAAGAAGCAAGAGAGGTGCAGAAAGAGGCAAGAGTGGTGCAGAAAGAAGCAAAAGAGGTGCAGAAAGAAGAAAGAGAGGTGCATAAAGAAGCAAGTGAGGTGCAGAAAGAAGCAAGAGAGGAGCAGTAAGATGCAAGCGGGGTGCAGAAAGAAGCAAGAGAGGTACAGAAAGAGGCAAGAGGGTACAGAAAGAGGCAAAAGAGGTGCAGGAAGAAGAAAGAGAGGAGCAGACTTTGACAAGAGAGGTGCAGAAAGAGGCATGAGTGGTGCAGAAAGAAGCAAAAGAGGTGCAGAAAGAAGAAAGAGAGGTGCATAAAGAAGCAAGTGAGTTACAGAAAGAAGCAAGTGAGGTGCAGAAAGAAGCAAGAGAGGTGCAGAAAGAGGCAAGCGGGATGCAGAAAGAAGCAAGAGAGGTACAGAAAGAGGCAAGAGGGTACAGAAAGAGGCAAAAGAGGTGCAGGAAGAAGAAAGAGAGGAGCAGAATTTGACAAGAGAGGTGCAGAAAGAGGCAAGAGAGATACAGAAAGAGGCAAGAGTGGTGCAGAAAGAAGCAAGAGAAGTGCAGAAAAAAAACAAGTGAGGAGCATAAAGAACCAAGGGAGGTGCATAACGAGGCAAGAAGGGTACAGAAAGAAGCAAGAGAAGTACAGAAAGAAGCAGGAGAGGTGTGGAAAGAGGAGGAAAGGTGCAGAAAGAGGAAGAATGGTAGAGAAAGAAGCAAGAGAGTCAGTAAGAAGCCAGAGAGATGCAGAAAAAAGCAAGAGAATTACAGAAAGAGGCAAGAGAAGTGCATAAAGAAGCAATAGAGGTGCTGAAAGATGAAGAAACGTGCAGAAAGAGGTAATATAGGTACAGAAAGAGGGAAGCGAAGTACATAAAGAGGCAAGAGAAGTGCAGAAAGAGGCTAGAAAGGTGCAGAAAGAAGCAAGAGAGGTACAGACAAAGACAAGAGATGTGCAGAAAGAGGCAAAAGAGGCAGAGAAAGAGGCAAGAGAAGTGCAGAAAGAAGCAAGAGAACTGCAGAAAGAGGAAGAAAGGTGCAGAAAGAAGAGAGTGAGATGCAGAGAGAAGTAAGTGAGGTGAGTGAGAGGCAAGAGAGGTACAGAAAGAGGCAAGGAGGTACAGAAAGAAGCAAGAGAGGTACAGAAAGAAGCAAGTGAGGTACAGAAAGAGGCAAGAAGGGTGCAGAAAGATGCAAAAGAGGTGCAGAAAGAAGAAAGAGAGGTGCATAAAGAAGCAAGTGAGGTACAGAAAGAAGCAAGTGAGGTACAGAAAGAAGCAAGAGAGGTGCAGAAAGAGGTAAGAGGGGTGCAGAAAGAAGCAAGAGAGGTTCAGAAAGAGGCAAGAAGGTGCAGAAAGGAGAGCGTGAGGTGCAAAAAGAGGTAAGTGAGGTATAGAAAGAGGCAAGAGAGGTATATAAAGAGGCAAGAGAGGTGCAGAAAGAATGGTGCAGGAATAAGCAAAAGAGGTGCAGAAAGAAAAAAGAGAGGTGCCGAAATTGACAAGAGAGGTGCAGAAAGAGGCAAGAGAGGTACAGAAAGAGGCAAGAGTGGTGCAGAAAAAAGCAAGTGAGGAGCAGAAAGAAGCAAGGGAGGTGCATAAAGAGGCAAGAAGGGTGCAGAAAGAAGCAGGAGAAGTACAGAAAGAAGCAGGAGAGATACAGAAAGAAGCAAGAGAGGTGCATAAAGAAGCAAGAGAGGTGCAGAAAGAGGCAAGAGATGTGAAGAAAGAAGCTAAAGAGGTACAGAAAGAGGCAAGAGAGGTGCAGAAAGAAGCAAGAGAAGTGCAGAAAGAAGCAAGATTGATGAAGAAAGAAGCAAGTGAGGTGCAGAAAGAAGCAAGAGAGGTGCAGAAAGACACATGAGAGGTGCAGGACGAGACTAGAGAAGTCCAGAAGGAGGCAAGAGAAGTGCAGAAATAAGCAAAAGAAGTGCAGAAAGGAGTGAGAGAGGTACAGAAAGAAGCAAGTGAGGTGCAGAAAGAAGCAAGAGAAGTGCAGAAAAACATATGACAGGTGCAGGAATAGACAAGAGAGGTGCAGAAAGAGGCAAGGGAAGTGCAGAAAGAAGCAAGTGGGGTGCAGGAATAAGTAAGAGATGTATAGAAAGAAGAGAGTGGGGTGCAGAAAGAGGCAAGAGAAGTGCAGAAAGAGGCAAGAGAAGTGCAGAAAAAAGCAAGAGAAGTGCAGAAAGAAGCAAGAGGGGTGCAGAAAAAAGAGAGTGAGGTGCAGAAAGAGTTAAGTGAGGTGCAGAATGAGGCAAGAGAAGTGCAGAAAGAGACAAGAGAGGTGCAGAAAGAAGCAATAGAGGTGCTGAAAGATAAAGACATGTGCAGAAAGAGGTAAGATAGGTACAGAAAGAGGGAAGATAAGTAAATAAAGAGGCAAGAGAAGTGCAGAAAGAGGCTAGAAAGGTACAGAAAGAAGCAAGAGAGGTACAGACAATGACAAGAGATGTGCAGAAAGAGGCAAAAGAGGCAGAGAAAGAGGCAAGAGAAGTGCAGAAAGAAGCAAGTGAGGAACAGAAAGAAGCAAGTAAGGTGCAGAAAGAAGCAAGAGAAGTGCAGAAAGAAGCAAGTGAGGTACAAAAAGAGGCAAGAGGGGTGCAGAAAGAAGCAAAAGAGGTGCAGAAAGAAGAAAGAGAGGTGCATAAAGAAACAAGTGAGGTACAGAAAGAAGCAAGTGAGGTGCAGAAAGAAGCAAGAGAGGTGCAGAAAGAGGTAAGAGGGGTGCAGAAAGAAGCAAAAGAGGTGCAGAAAGAAAAAAGAGAGGTGCAGAAATTGACAAGAGAGGTGCAGAAAGAGGCAAGAGAGGTACAGAAAGAGGCAAGAGTGGTGTAGAAAAAAGCATGTGAGGAGCAGAAAGGAGCAAGGGAGGTGCATAATGAGGCAAGAAGGGTGCAGAAAGAAGCAAGAGAAGTACAGAAAGAAGCAGAAGAGGTACAGAAAGAAGCAAGAGAGGTGCAGAAAGAAGCAAGACAGGTACAGAAAGAGGCAAGAGGGTGCAGAAAGAAGCAAAAGAGGTGCAGAAAGAAAAAAGAGAGGTGCAGAAATTGACAAGAGAGGTGCAGAAAGAGGCAAGAGAGGTACAGAAAGAGGCAAGAGTGGTGCAGAAAAAAGCATGTGAGGAGGAGAAAGGAGAAAGGGAGGTGCATAAAGAGGCAAGAAGGGTGCAGAAAGAAGCAAGAGAAGTACAGAAAGAAGCAGGAGAGGTGCAGAAAGAAGCAGGAGAGGTGCAGAACGAAGCAAGTGAGGTACAAAAAGAAGCAAGTGAGGTGCATAAAGAAGCAAGAGATGTGAAGAAAGAAGCTATAGAGGTGCAGAAAGAGGCAAGAGAGGTGCAGAAAGAAGTAAGAGAAGTGCAGAAAGAAGCAAGATATATGAAGAAAACATATGTCAGGTGCAGGAATAGACAAGAGAGGTGCATAAAGAGGCAAGGGAAGTGCAGAAAGAAGCAAGTGGGGTGCAGGAATAAGTAAGAGATGTGTAGAAAGAAGACAGTGTGGTGCAGAAAGAGGCAAGAGAAGTGCAGAAAAAAGCAAGAGAAGTGCAGAAAGAAGCAAGAGGGGTGCAGAAAAAAGAGAGTGAGATGCAAAAAGAGGTAAGTGAGGTGCAGAATGAGGCAAGAGAAGTACTGAAAGAGGCAAGAGAGGTGCAGAAAGAAGCAATAGAGGTGCTAAAAGATGAAGAAATGTGCAGAAAGAGGTAAGATAGGTACAGAAAGAGGGAAGAGAAGTACAGAAAGAGGCAAGAGAAGTGCAGAAAGAAGCAAGAGAAGTGCAGAAAGAAGCAAGATATATGAAGAAAAACATATGTCAGGTGCAGGAATAGACAAGAGAGGTGCATAAAGAGGCAAGGGAAGTGCAGAAAGAAGCAAGTGGGGTGCAGGAATAAGTAAGAGATGTGTAGAAAGAAGAGAGTTTGGTGCAGAAAGAGGCAAGAGAAGTGCAGAAAAAAGCAAGAGAAGTGCAGAAAGAAGCAAGAAAAGTGCAGAAAAAAGAGAGTGAGATGCAAAAAGAGGTAAGTGAGGTGCAGAATGAGGCAAGAGAAGTGAAGAAAGAGGCAAGAGAGGTGCAGAAAGAAGCAATAGAGGTGCTGAAAGATGAAGAAATGTGCAGAAAGAGGTAAGATAGGTACAGAAAGAGGGAAGAGAAGTACAGAGAGAGGCGAGAGAAGTGCAGAAAGAGGCCAGAAAGGTGCAGAAAGAAACAAGAGAGGTACAGACAGAGACAAGAGATGTGCAGAAAGAGGCAAAAGAGGTTGAGAAAGAGGCAAGAGAAGTGCAGAAAGAAGCAAGAGAACTGCAGAAAGAGGAAGAAAGGTGCAGAAAGAAGAGAGTGAGATGCAGAAAGAAGTAAGTGAGGTGAGAGAGAGGCAAGATAGGTACAGAACAAGAAAAGGAAGTGTAGAAAGAAACAAGAGAATTGCATAAAGAAGCAAGTGAGGTAAAGAAAGAAGCAACTGAGGTACAGAAATAAGCAAGTGAGGTACAGAAAGAAGCAAGAGAGGTGCAGAAAAACATATGACAGGTGCAGGAATAGACAAGAGAGGTGCAGAAAGAGGCAAGGGAAATGCAGAAAGAAGCAAGTGGGGTGAAGGAATAAGTAAGAGATGTGTAGAAAGAAGAGAGTGCGGTGCAGAAAGAGGCAAGAGAAGTGCAGAAAGAGGCAAGAGAAGTGCAGAAAAAAGCAAGAGAAGTGCAGAAAGAAGCAAGAGGGGTGCAGAAAAAAGAGAGTGAGGTGCAAAAAGAGGTAAGTGTGGTGCAGAATGAGGCAAGAGAAGTACAGAAAGAGGCAAGAGAGGTGCAGAAAGAAGCAATAAAGGTGCTGAAAGATGAAGACGTGCAGAAAGAGGTAAGATAGGTACAGAAAGAGGGAAGAGAAGTACATAAAGAGGCAAGAGAAGTGCAGAAAGAGGCTAGAAAGGTACAGAAAGAAGCAAGAGAGGTACAGACAATGACAAGAGATGTGCAGAAAGAGGCAAAGGAGGCAGAGAAAGAGGCAAGAGAAGTGCAGAAAGAAGCAAGAGAACTGCAGAAAGAGGAAGAAAGGTGCAGAAAGAAGAGAGTGAGATGCAGAAAGAATTAAGTGAGGTGAGCGAGAGGCAAGAGAGGTACAGAAAGAGGCAAGGAGGTGCAGAAAGAAACAAGAGAAGTGCAGAAAGACGCAAGTGAGGTACAGAAAGAAGCAAGTAAGGTGCAGAAAGAAGCAAGAGAAGTGCAGAAAGAAGCAAGTGAGGTACAAAAAGAGGCAAGAGGGGTGCAGAAAGAAGCAAAAGATGTGCAGAAAGAAGAAAGAGAGGTGCATTAAGAAGCAAGTGAGGTACAGAAAGAAGCAAGTGAGGTGCAGAAAGAAGCAAGAGAGGTGCAGAAAGAGGTAAGAGCGGTGCAGAAAGAAGCAAGAGAGGTACAGAAAGAGGCAAGAGGGTGCAGCAAGAAGCAAAAGAGGTGCAGAAAGAAAAAAGAGAGGTGCAGAAATTGACAAGAGAGGTGCAGAAAGAGGCAAGAGAGGTACAGAAAGAGACATTAGTGGTGCAGAAAAAAGCATGTGAGGAGCAGAAAGGAGCAAGGGAGGTGCATAAAGAGGCAAGAAGGGTGCAGAAAGAGGCAAGATAAGTACAGAAAGAAGCAGGAGAGGTACAGAAAGAAGCAAGAGAGGTGCAGAAAGAAGCAAGTGAGATAAAAAAAGAAGCAAGTGAGGTGCATAAAGAAGCAAAAGATGTGAAGAAAGAAGCTAAAGAGGTGCAGAAAGAGGCAAGAGAGGTGCAGAAAGAAGCAAGAGAAGTGCAGAAAGAAGCAAGATATATGAAAAAAAACATATGTCAGGTGCAGGAATAGACAAGAGAGGTACAGAAAGAGGCAAGGGAAGTGCAGAAAGAAGCAAGTGGGGTGCAGGAATAAGTAAGAGATGTGTAGAAAGAAGAGAGTGGGGTGCAGAAAGAGGCAAGAAAAGTGCAGAAAAAAGCAAGAGAAGTGCAGAAAGAGGCAAGAGGGGTACAGAAAGAAGCAAGAGAGGTACAGAAAGAAGCAGGAGAGGTGTGGAAAGAAGGAAGACAGATGCAGAAAGAAGCAAGAGGGGTGCAGAAAGAAGCAAGAGAAGTGCAGAAAGAAGCAAGTGAGGTACAAAAAGAACCAAGTGATGTGCAGAAAGAAGCAAGAGAGGTATAGAAAGAGGCAAGAGGGTACAGAAAGAAGCGAGTGTGGTACAGAAAGAAGCAAGAGAGGTACAGAAAGAAGCAAGACATTTGAAGAAAAAAGCTAAAAAGGTGCAGAAAGAGGCAAGAGAGGTGCAGAAAGAAGCAAAAGAAGTGCAGAAAGAACCAAGATAGATGCAGAAAGAAGCAAGTGAGGTGCAGAAAGAAGCAAGAATGGTGCAGAAAGACACATGAGAGGTGCACGAAAAGTCTAGTGATGTGCAGAAAGAGGCAAGAGAAGCGCAGAAAGAGGCAAGCGAAGTACAGAAAGAAGCAAGAGTGGTGCAGAAAGAAGACAGTGACGTGCAGAAAGAGGTAAGTGAGGTGCAGAAAGAGGCAAGAGAGGTGCAGATAGAGGCAAGATGTGTGCAAGATTTGAAGAAAGAAGCTAAAGAGTTAGAGAGGTACAAAAAGAAGCAAAAGAGGTGCAGAAAGAAGCAGGAGAGATACAGAAAGAAGCAAGAGAGATGCAGAAAGAGAAATAAAGGCACAGAAAGAGGAGGAAAGGTGCAGAAAAAGCAAGAGAAGTGCAGTAAGGAGCAAGTGAGATGCAGAAAGAAGCAAGAGAGGTGGATAAAGACACATGAGAGGTACAGGAAAAGACAAGAGAGATGTAGAAAAAAGCAAGAGAAGTGCAGAAAGAAGCAAGAGAGGTACTGAAAAAACCAAGGGAGATGCAGATAGAAGCAAGAGAAGTGCAAAAAGACACATGAGAGGTGAAGGTACAGACAAGAGAAGTGTAGAAAAAGGCAAGAGAAACACAGAAAGAAGCAAGAGGGGTGCAGAAAGAAGAGCGTGAGGTGCAGAAAGAGGTAAGTGAGATGCAGAAAGAGGCAAGAGAGGTACAGAAAGAGGCAAGAGAGGTACAAAAAAAAGCAAGTGAGGCGCAGAACGAAGCAAGAGAGGTGCAGAAAGAGACAAGATGTATGCAGAAAGAAGCAAGAGAGATACAGAAAGAAGCAGGAGAGGTGCAGAAAGAAGCAAGAGAGGTACAGAAAGAAACAAAAGAAGTACAGAAGTAAGCAAGAGATGTACAGAAAGGGGTAAAAAGAAGTACAGAAAGAGGCAAGAGAAGTGCGGAAGGAGGCAAGACAATTGCAGAAAGAAGCAATAGAGGTGCTGAAAGATGAAAAAAGCTGCAGAAAGAGGTAAGAGAGGTGCGGAAAGAGAACTGCAGAAAGTGGAAAGAGAAGTACAGAAAGAGGCAAGAGAGGTGCAGAAATAAGCAATCGAGGCAGAGAAATAGACAAGAGATGTTCAGACAGAGGCAAAAGAGGCGGAGAAGGAGGCAAGAGAAGTGCAGAACGAAGAAAGAAAACTGCAGAAAGAAGAAGAAAGATGCAGAAAGTAGAAGAAAGTTGCAGAAAGAGGAAGAAGGAGCAGAAAGAAGCAAGAGAGGTACAGAAAGAGGCAAGAGAGGTGCAGAAAGAGGCAAGAGAGGTACAGAAAGAAGCAAGAGAGGTGCAGAAAGAAGCAAGAGAGATAAAGAAAGATGCAAGAAAGGAGCAGAAATTGGTAAGAGAGGTACATAAAGAAGCAAGAAAAGTGCAGAAAGAAGCAAGTGAGGTGCAGAAAGAAGCAAGTGATGTGAAGAAAGAGGCAAGAGAGGTGCAGAAAGAAGCAAGAAAAGTGCAGAAAGGAGCAAGAGAGATGCAGAAAGTAGCAAGTGAGGTGCAGAAAGAAGCAAGAGAGGTGCAGACTGACACATGAGTGGTGCAGGAAGAGACAAGAGAAGTACAGAAAAAGGCAAGCAAAATGCAGAAAGAAGCAAGAGGTGTACAGAAAGAAGAGAGTGAGGTTCGGAAAGCAGTAAGTGAGGTGCAGAAAGAGGCAAGAGAGGTACAGAAAGAGGCAAGAGAGGTGCAGAAAGAAGCAAGAGAAGGGCAGAAAGAAGCAAGTGAGGTACAAAAAGAACCAAGTGATATGCAGAAAGAAGCAAGAGAGGTGCAGATAGAGGCAAGATGTGCGCAAGATGTGAAGAAAGAAGCTAAAGAGTTAGAGAGGTACAAAAAGAAGCAAAAGAGGTGCAGAAAGAAGCAGGAGAGATACAGAAAGAAGCAAGAGAGATGCAGAAAGAGAAATAAAGGCACAGAAAGAGGAGGAAAGGTGCAGAAAAAGCAAGAGAAGTGCAGAAAGGAGCAAGTGAGATGCAGAAAGAAGCAAGAGAGGTGGATAAAGACACATGAGAGGTACAGGAAAAGACAAGAGAGATGTAGAAAAAAGCAAGAGAAGTGCAGAAAGAAGCAAGAGAGGTGCTGAAAAAACCAAGGGAGATGCAGATAGAAGCAAGAGAAGTGCAAAAAGACACATGAGAGGTGAAGGTACAGACAAGAGAAGTGTAGAAAAAGGCAAGAGAAACACATAAAGAAGCAAGAGGGGTGCAGAAAGAAGAGCGTGAGGTGCAGAAAGAGGTAAGTGAGGTGCAGAAAGAGGCAAGAGAGGTGCAGATAGAGGCAAGATGTGTGCAAGATGTGAAGAAAGAAGCTAAAGAGTTAGAGAGGTACAAAAAGAAGCAAAAGAGGTGCAGAAAGAAGCAGGAGAGATACAGAAAGAAGCAAGAGAGATGCAGAAAGAGAAATAAAGGCACAGAAAGAGGAGGAAAGGTGCAGGAAAAGCAAGAGAAGTGCAGTAAGGAGCAAGTGAGATGCAGAAAGAAGCAAGAGAGGTGGATAAAGACACATGAGAAGTACAGGAAAAGACAAGAGAGATGTAGAAAAAAGCAAGAGAAGTGCAGAAAGAAGCAAGAGAGGTGCTGAAAAAACCAAGGGAGATGCAGATAGAAGCAAGAGAAGTGCAAAAAGACACATGAGAGGTGAAGGTACAGACAAGAGAAGTGTAGAAAAAGGCAAGAGAAACACAGAAAGAAGCAAGAGGGGTGCAGAAAGAAGAGCGTGAGGTGCAGAAAGAGGTAAGTGAGATGCAGAAAGAGGCAAGAGAGGTACAGAAAGAGGCAAGAGAGGTGCAGAAACAAGCAAGAGAAGTACAGAAAGAAGCAAGTGAGGTACAAAAATAAGCAAGTGAGGCGCAGAACGAAGCAAGAGAGGTGCAGAAAGAGACAAGATGTATGCAGAAAGAAGCAAGAGAGATACAGAAAGAAGCAGGAGAGGTGCAGAAAGAAGCAGGAGAAGTGCAGAAAGAAGCAAGAGAGGTACAGAAAGAAACAAAAGAGGTACAGAAGTGTGAGAAGTTGGCCTGGTATATGCTGTTCACTAATTAAAGTGGACACCTTGCACCAGGGCAAATCGACTCTTATGGTAGATAGGTTTAAGACAACCTTTTAAAGAAAGCTATCCTAGTGGTAGCCGTGGAGAGCAGCCTTCAGGCTAAGTCTCGGAGGAATGTAAAGCAGCTTGTTTTACCATATAATCTCTTGAATCACCAAATGAAAAGACACCACACAGGTATATATATCAAATATATATGTATTTATTTCTAAATAACTCTCTACTAATCTCTTTATGAGATTAGAAGACAAACATATGCACAAATCAACGTTTCACAATAAGTTAAGCACAAAATATGGCTGGGGCCCTAGGGGCGTACCAGACCATATACTAAGTAAGAGACTTAGAAACAACGACTTGCAGGGAGACAAGGCCTAGGGCCTTCAGAAGTGCTGGGGCCTCACGAAACCACCCAAGGCAGGTAAGTAAAGGACCCACGGGGGACGCGTGCAGTGTGGATACACAGGCGCGAATCGCCGTTAACTTCAATGGGGCAAGTCGCGGTTGGAAATAAAGAGTTTTAGGATACTTCGGGAGAACCTACAAGCAAGTCACTTACAGGGTAAGTAGTTCTAGGGCCCACACCCACAGGAGCACCGTAGTGCTGGAGTTACCTCACCCAGGGAAGCCGGGTGCACAGGTGTCCTTTGGTGTCGGGTCGCGGCGTCGTTTTCAATGGCGAACAAAGAAGACTTGCTGCTTGCGGGAGCTGAAGAAGTGTCCGGTGGAATCCAAGCCTGGATTCTGAAGAAGGATGACCTGAAAGCAGAGGGGACAGTGTTCAAAGTCACTTGGCAGTGACCCGGGGCAAGGAAGATGGATGCCCACCGTCGTCGGTCGCTTCAGGTCGGTTGCGGGTGCCTTGACTCTTCAGCCACGTGGTCCAGGAGGTGTCGACGACGACCAGGAGCTGGATTCGGTGTGTCCCTCGACGTCTGCAGCTGACTGCGGTGTCGGCAACTCGATAGGAGCCAACAAGCCTTGGCAGCAGCAAGTCTCGGGGAGATGAAGAAAAGTCGATGGCGCAGACCAGCAAGGTCTGAGGGACTCACCCAGCGAGGGTAAGTCAGGGCAGGCCTGGAGCAACCAGGGGAGCCCTTTGGTTTCTTTAAGAAGTCTTCTGGGGACCCACAAGCCAGCGGGCAAGGGATCGCGAAGACACCTCGGGCGGAATCACTCAACAGGGGCCCACGGTCACTCGGGACGGTGTAGGCCTCTGATCTTCGGAGGGATTCCTGCTGGAGGTCGGGACCACACGTGGTCCAAAGCACAAGTTCGTAGAACGTTGTGAAGGGGTTGCACTCGACAATAGTGCACGGTACCCAGGGGTCGCGGTTCCTCGTTACTCGTGGGGTCCACTTGCCTCAGCTTCGCTGGGGACTCACGATGGCCTGGGAGAGGTCAGGAAATCCACTTCTTGGGCTGCAGGGACTTCGGACTCCGGCGGGAGCGGCGTAGTTTGCGACCGTCGTTGTCGTTTTTGGTGCCTGCCAAGCAGGGGAGTCACTCCTTGACTCCAAGGGAGATTCTTCTGTCTTCCAAAGGTAGTGGAACGTCGAAGGGCCAGGATTCTTCTGTAGAGCGTCGTCCAGGGGTTATCTGCTTTGCAATGGCAAGGTTCCCCCTCTTATACTAAAAAGAGGGGATGGACTAGCTCTATGACCCCACCTATGGGAGGGTCAAGGGAGGGGGTGGCTACACCCACTTCCCTTTGTCCAGTTTCGCGCCAGAGCAGGGGCAGGTAGCCCCTGAGCTGGTTTGAACTGGCATATGCACAGAGGAGCCTTCTGCTCCCCCAGTGCAGGACTTCAAAGCACTCTAAGAGTGCACCCACCCAGCCCCAATACACTAAACCCTGTCTGGAAGGTGGTTACACCTCCCTGTGACAGGATGCCTATTGTTGGGCTTCCTCCACTGCGAGTTTCGGTCATCAGCAGGAGGGCAGCCCAGTGTCTGTGACTGGTGGCATCCATTTTGTGATGCCAGGGCTCTTTAGGATTCTACCGCGTTTCCACAGCAGGTACATGTCTTATCCCTCTAGAAGGGTGGAATGCTACCCCCGCCGCCAAGATTGGCGGGGGGTAGTATTCCAAGATGTTTGACACCAAACACGACATGTTTTGATGCAGCCATTCCAAAGTTAGCATTTACCGCGAGGATATAATGCACTTAAATAGTATATGGTTTAACCGCATCCACAAACAGCACCAGAGAATAGACTCTGAGAGCTGCAGAGGGGCCCTGCTCAGGCAGAGGCACCCCCTCACATAGAAGCCAAGCACCCTGCCCTCAGGATTGATAGGGCCTGCCTTAGGGGTGACTGATAGGTTTATATGTGTGTGCAGGAGAGATATAGGAAACCTATATCTCAGTGAGGGGTGCTAGCACCACCTCACCCAGGCTGCAGTAGCAGGCCTGTGGTGTCAGATTTAGACTGCTTCCCAGGGGTGGCATAACACATGCTGCAGCCCCTGGGAGGCCTGTGAAGTACCTATGCCCTTGGCACCTAAGGTACCATATACTAGGGACTCATAAGGCACCACAGTATCCAATCACTAGTGCACCTAGAGTGCACTCCATGTCGTTTAGAGAGAACAGAGAGGCTGGGGCCCTGATTGGCAGGGACCCAGCCAGACTATAGCCAGAAACCAGTGCTAACATCAGAAAAAAAGTGGGGGCAACATAAGAGGCAGATCCTACTCTCCTACACAACCCCCCCAAACGTAGGGACACTAAACTAACCTTGACCAGTTGAGTCTTCGTGTTCAAAGTGGAAATACCTTGAGAGTCCATCTGCATTGGCATGTTGGGTCCCAGGCCTATGTTCCACTGTATAGTCCATCCCCTGTAGGGAAATGGACCACCTCAAAAGTTTTGGGTTTTCACCTTTCATCTGCTTTAGCCATAGGAGGGGCTTGTGGTCAGTCTGAACTATGAAGTGAGTACCAAACAAGTATGGCCTCAGCTTCTTCAGGGCCCATACCACAGCAAAGGCCTCCCTCTCTATAGCTGACCAACGTTTCTCTCTAGGGGTCAGCCTTCTGCTAATAAAAGCTACTGGCTGGTCTTGACCTTCATCATTCAGTTGAGACAGTACAGCTCCCACACCCAGCTCAGAAGCATCTGTTTGGACAATGAACTTTTTGGTGTAGTCTGGACTCTGTAAGATGGGGGCAGTGCACATGGCCTGCTTTAGGTCTTCAAATGCCTTTTGACAGCTAGCTGTCCACTGAACCTTTTTTGGCATTTTCTTAGAGGTAAGATCATTCAAGGGGGTCACTATAGATCCATATCCCTTGACAAACCTCCTATAGTACCCAGTCAGGCCTAAGAAGGCTCTCACCTGTGTCTGGGTGGTTGGAGCAACCCATTCCAGTATGGTTTGGATTTTGCTCTGCAAAGGCTGAACCTGGCCTCCACCTACAAGGTGGCCCAGGTACACAACCTGACTCTGCCCTATCTGGCACTTGGTGGCCTTGATAGTGAGGCCTGCTTTCTGCAGGGCCTCCAAAACATTTCTGAGGTGGACCAGGTGATCCTGCCAGGAGGAACTAAAGACAGCAATATCATCTAGATAAGCTGAGCAATAAGTTTCCATCCCTGCCAGAACTTTATTCACCAACCTCTGAAAAGTGGCAGGTGCATTTTTCAATCCAAAGGGCATCACCACAAAGTGGTAGTGCCCACCAGGGGTCGAAAATGCTGTTTTGGCTTTTGCATCATCAGCTAATCTGATTTGCCAGTAGCCAGCTGTTAGGTCAAATGTGCTTAGATACTTGGCTGAGGCCAAAGTATCAATCAGCTCATCTGCCCTTGGTATGGGATAGGCATCAGTCCTAGTGACTGCATTGAGGCCTCTGTAGTCTACACAAAACCTCATTTCTTTCTTACCACCCTGGGTATGAGGTTTGGGTACCAGGACTACTGGGCTAGCCCAAGGGCTATCTGAAGGCTCAATCACGCCTAACTCCAACATTTTCTGGACTTCAGTCCTGATACAGTCCCTGACATGGTCAGGTTGCCTGTAGATTTTATTCTTGACAGGCAGACTGTCCCCAGTGTCCACCTCATGGGTGCACCAGGTAGTCTGACTAGGGGTCAGGCTAAACATATGTCTAAACTGTTGCAGAACTTGTCTGCACTCAGTTTGCTGATGGTCAGTGAGGCTGCTTGCCAAAGCAACACCATCTACTGACCCATCATCAGGGTTCTGAGAGAGCAGGTCAGGGAGAGGGTCACTCTCCTCCTCCTGGTCCTCATCAGTTGCCATGAGCAAGCCCATGTCAGCCCTGTCAACATATGGCTTTAATCTGTTGACATGAAGCACCCTTAGGGGGCTCCTGGGAGTTCCAAGATTCACCAGATAGGTGACTTCTCCCTTCTGTTCAACTATTGTATGGGGGCCACTCCACTTGTCCTGGAGGGCTGCTGGGGCCACAGGCTCCAACACCCACACTTTCTGTCCTGGCTGGTATACAGTCAGCACAGCCTTTTGGTCATGCCAAGCTTTTTGTAATTCTTGGCTGGCCTCCAGGTTTTTGGTTGCCTTTTTCATGTACTCTGCCATCCGGGAGCGGAGACCAAGTACATAGTCCATCACATCTTGTTTGGGGGGCTTGAGAGGTAACTCCCAGCCCTCTTTTACCAAACATAGTGGACCTCTCACAGGATGCCCAAACAGAAGCTCAAATGGGCTGTAGCCAACCCCCTTCTGTGGAACCTCTCTGTATGCAAACAAAAGGCAAGGAAGAAGAAGGTCCCATTTCCGCCTAAGCTTCTCTGGGAGTCCCTTAATCATTCCTTTCAAGGTCTTGTTGAAGCGTTCAACTAAACCATTGCATTGTGGGTGATAGGGGGTGGTGAACTTATAAGTTACACCACACTCCTTCCACATTGCTTTCAGATATCCTGACATGAAGTTGGTACCTCTGTCAGAAATGACCTCCTTTGGAAAACCCACTCTGGAGAAAACTCCAATGAGGGCTCTTGCCACCACAGGTGCTGTGGTGGTCCTCAGGGGAATTGCCTCTGGGTACCTGGTGGCATGATCCACTACCACCAGGATAAATCTGTGCCCAGATGCAGTCTGAGGGTCAAGGGGACCAACAATGTCAATCCCTACCCTTTCAAAGGGTACCCCCACCACAGGTAGTGGTATCAGGGGGCCTTTGTTGTGCCACCTGCCTTACCACTGGCTTGGCAAGTGACACAGGAGCGACAAAACTCCTTTGTGTCCTCTGACATATGTGGCCAATGAAAATGTGGAACAAGCCTGTCCCAGGTCTTGTTTTGGCCCAAGTGTCCTGCCAAAGGGATATCATGTGCTAAGGTCAAGAGGAACCCCCTAAACTTCTGAGGTATTACCAACCTCCTGGTGGCTCCAGGGGCTGGGTCTCTACCCTCAGAATATAGGAGTCCCTCATCCCAATAAACTTTATGGGACCCACTAGCACTCCCAGCAGCCTCAGCAGCAGCCTGCTGTCTGAGGGGTTCAAGAGAGGGGCAGCACTGTTGCTCCTTGCTCAGATCTTCCCTGGAAGGGCCCCCTGCCCCCAAGAACTCAACCTGGTCAGGTTCAAGTCCCTCTGGGGCAGTTCCTTCTTCAGGTTCTGCTTCACCTCCCTCTGGAAGTGAATCCTTGATCTGAGACAGAGGGGAAGGCACTGCCTTAACCCTACTGCTCCTCCTCTTGGGAAGCATCTGGTCCATTGTTCCAGGATCCAGAGCTGGTTCAGTGTCATGCATTCTTGCTTGTGACCTGGTCACAGCAAATACCTCTGCAGGGATGCCCAACATCTCAGCATGAGTCCATAACTCTACTTCAGACCAGGCTGAAGTCTCTAGATCATTGCCCAATAGACATTCTACAGGGAGGTCTGCACTGACTACAACCTTCTTGAGGCCAGTTACCCCTCCCCAGGAGAAATTCACAACTGCCAGACTATGGTTGGTCTGGACATTGCTTGCATTGGTCACCTGGTACATTTCACCCAGGATGATCTGTCCAGGGTCCACTAGGTCCTCTGCCACCATGGTGACACTAGCACCTGTGTCCCTAAATGCCAAAGCCTGTTTGCCATTTATCAAAGGCTGCTGTTTGTACTTGCCCAGATTACTGGGGCTTACTAGGAAGGACATATCAATGTTTCCCTCACAAATCAGCATTGCCTGAGTGGTCACTCTGACTAGGTCAGAATCCACTTCAGAACCCAGGGTCAACCCTACTACACCCTTATTCTGAGTACCACCTCCACCAGTAGCTGAGCTAGGGGGCACAGTTGCCTTAGGGGCAGGAGTGGTGGTGGTTTGGTCTTTGGACTTGGTACAATCAGAAGTCCAGTGCCCTTTCTGTTTACAGAATTTGCACCAGGGCTTCTTTTGGCCTTTTCCCTTGTTGGACTGTGACTCCCCACCAGATGCAGATTTTTGGGGCCCTTGTGAAGACTTCTGGTCTTTTGACTTATCCCCACCTTTCTCAGGGCCTTTAGGATCTTGCTTCTTAGTGTCACCCCCTTGGTTCTGGGTTTTCTGCCTCACCCTGGTTCTGACCCATTTGTCTGCCTTCTTTCCCAATTCTTGGGGAGAGGTCAGATCAGAGTCCACCAGGTACTGATGCAACAACTGGTTCTGGCAATTATTTAGGATCTGTTCTCTCATCATCAGATTATACAATCCCTTGAAATCAGTAACCCTACTGCCAACCAGCCAACCCTCTAGAGCCTTGGTTGCACAATCAACAAAGTCAGTCCAGTCCTGAGTCTGTGCCTTCTGGGTATCTCTGAACTTTAACCTGTACTGCTCAGTGGTTAAGCCAAACCCATCTATCAGTGCACTCTTCAGGACCTCATAATCATCAGCATCCTCCTCTCTAACAGTGAGGAGCTTGTCTCTTCCTTTATCTGAAAAGGAGAGCCACAAGATTGCTGCCCACTGCTTTTGGGGGACCTGCTGTACTCTACAGGCCCTCTCCATAGCAGTTATCCATTTGTGGATATCATCCCCACTCTGGTAGGGAGGAACAACCTTGCTCAGGTTCCTATGGTCAGGGACATATTCTCTGCCTCTAGGGACACTGTTGCTGCCACCAGGGGGTTCTAAACCCTCCCTTCTGGAAGCTCTCTGGATCTCCAGGGCTTCTCTATCCAGTGCCAACTGCTTGGTTCTGAGGGCCACTTTGGCTTCCTCATACTGGAGCAGTTTGCACCTTCTCTCAGAGGAGGTCTCTCTTAAGTTAAAGTATGAGCTCCTCTCTTGGACAAATTCTCTGCCAGAGTGATAAGAGTGCTCAGATTCCCTGGAAGGGGATCTGTGCCTCTCATCCACTCTGCCAGTTCTCTTAGGGAGAACTCCTCTGTCCTGTTCAGGCTCCTTGAAGCCTGGCCCTTCAACCACAGAGTCTTGGTCATTCGGATTGTCCTCATCTGACCCAGATACTATGATTGACCCACCCACTGATTCAGACCCCTTAGCTCCTAGAGCCAATCTAAGGTCATCTGCTGTCAGCAGATCTATCAGGTGTAGTGTTGAGGGACTCTGTCCTGTCCTCAGGTGTCTGTCAACACACATGGCTCTCAAGTCAGAGAAAGCCATGTCCTTATACTGAGGCTGAGTGGATCCACTGGGTCCACCCCTTAAGGACATTCTAGTGTTGTGCAGTGTTGTACTACCTACACTAGTTTGTGGCCTACTGATCCTAGCTTGAGCTGTGGAAAGGGTGTGCTATCCCTTGGAACACAGCTCTAAGTTCAGTAGAACTTATTGATACTAAGCTTGACTTTATATGTACCTTGAGTACCTATAATGGTTTTCAGTTAGTAATTCAAATAGAGATTTTCTGGTAAAACAATGGCAAGCTGGAATCCCACACGCTGCCCACCAATGTGAGAAGTTGGCCTGGTATATGCTGTTCACTAATTAAAGTGGACACCTTGCACCAGGGCAAATCGACTCTTATGGTAGATAGGTTTAAGACAACCTTTTAAAGAAAGCTATCCTAGTGGTAGCTGTGGAGAGCAGCCTTCAGGCTAAGTCTCGGAGGAATGTAAAGCAGCTTGTTTTACCATATAATCTCTTGAATCACCAAATGAAAAGACACCACACAGGTATATATATCAAATATATATGTATTTATTTCTAAATAACTCTCTACTAATCTCTTTATGAGATTAGAAGACAAACATATGCACAAATCAACGTTTCACAATAAGTTAAGCACAAAATATGGCTGGGGCCCTAGGGGCGTACCAGACCATATACTAAGTAAGAGACTTAGAAACAACGACTTGCAGGGAGACAAGGCCTAGGGCCTTCAGAAGTGCTGGGGCCTCACAAAACCACCCAAGGCAGGTAAGTAAAGGACCCACGGGGGACGCGTGCAGTGTGGATACACAGGCGCGAATCGCCGTTAACTTCAATGGGGCAAGTCGCGGTTGGAAATAAAGAGTTTTAGGATACTTCGGGAGAACCTACAAGCAAGTCACTTACAGGGTAAGTAGTTCTAGGGCCCACACCCACAGGAGCACCGTAGTGCTGGAGTTACCTCACCCAGGGAAGCCGGGTGCACAGGTGTCCTTTGGTGTCGGGTCGCGGCGTCGTTTTCAATGGCGAACAAAGAAGACTTGCTGCTTGCGGGAGCTGAAGAAGTGTCCGGTGGAATCCAAGCCTGGATTCTGAAGAAGGATGACCTGAAAGCAGAGGGGACAGTGTTCAAAGTCACTTGGCAGTGACCCGGGGCAAGGAAGATGGATGCCCACCGTCGTCGGTCGCTTCAGGTCGGTTGCGGGTGCCTTGACTCTTCAGCCACGTGGTCCAGGAGGTGTCGACGACGACCAGGAGCTGGATTCGGTGTGTCCTCGACGTCTGCAGCTGACTGCGGTGTCGGCAACTCGATAGGAGCCAACAAGCCTTGGCAGCAGCAAGTCTCGGGGAGATGAAGAAAAGTCGATGGCGCAGACCAGCAAGGTCTGAGGGACTCACCCAGCGAGGGTAAGTCAGGGCAGGCCTGGAGCAACCAGGGGAGCCCTTTGGTTTCTTTAAGAAGTCTTCTGGGGACCCACAAGCCAGCGGGCAAGGGATCGCGAAGACACCTCGGGCGGAATCACTCAACAGGGGCCCACGGTCACTCGGGACGGTGTAGGCCTCTGATCTTCGGAGGGATTCCTGCTGGAGGTCGGGACCACACGTGGTCCAAAGCACAAGTTCGTAGAACGTTGTGAAGGGGTTGCACTCGACAATAGTGCACGGTACCCAGGGGTCGCGGTTCCTCGTTACTCGTGGGGTCCACTTGCCTCAGCTTCGCTGGGGACTCACGATGGCCTGGGAGAGGTCAGGAAATCCACTTCTTGGGCTGCAGGGACTTCGGACTCCGGCGGGAGCGGCGTAGTTTGCGACCGTCGTTGTCGTTTTTGGTGCCTGCCAAGCAGGGGAGTCACTCCTTGACTCCAAGGGAGATTCTTCTGTCTTCCAAAGGTAGTGGAACGTCGAAGGGCCAGGATTCTTCTGTAGAGCGTCGTCCAGGGGTTATCTGCTTTGCAATGGCAAGGTTCCCCCTCTTATACTAAAAAGAGGGGATGGACTAGCTCTATGACCCCACCTATGGGAGGGTCAAGGGAGGGGGTGGCTACACCCACTTCCCTTTGTCCAGTTTCGCGCCAGAGCAGGGGCAGGTAGCCCCTGAGCTGGTTTGAACTGGCATATGCACAGAGGAGCCTTCTGCTCCCCCAGTGCAGGACTTCAAAGCACTCTAAGAGTGCACCCACCCAGCCCCAATACACTAAACCCTGTCTGGAAGGTGGTTACACCTCCCTGTGACAGGATGCCTATTGTTGGGCTTCCTCCACTGCGAGTTTCGGTCATCAGCAGGAGGGCAGCCCAGTGTCTGTGACTGGTGGCATCCATTTTGTGATGCCAGGGCTCTTTAGGATTCTACCGCGTTTCCACAGCAGGTACATGTCTTATCCCTCTAGAAGGGTGGAATGCTACCCCCGCCGCCAAGATTGGCGGGGGGTAGTATTCCAAGATGTTTGACACCAAACACGACATGTTTTGATGCAGCCATTCCAAAGTTAGCATTTACCGCGAGGATATAATGCACTTAAATAGTATATGGTTTAACCGCATCCACAAACAGCACCAGAGAATAGACTCTGAGAGCTGCAGAGGGGCCCTGCTCAGGCAGAGGCACCCCCTCACATAGAAGCCAAGCACCCTGCCCTCAGGATTGATAGGGCCTGCCTTAGGGGTGACTGATAGGTTTATATGTGTGTGCAGGAGAGATATAGGAAACCTATATCTCAGTGAGGGGTGCTAGCACCACCTCACCCAGGCTGCAGTAGCAGGCCTGTGGTGTCAGATTTAGACTGCTTCCCAGGGGTGGCATAACACATGCTGCAGCCCCTGGGAGGCCTGTGAAGTACCTATGCCCTTGGCACCTAAGGTACCATATACTAGGGACTCATAAGGCACCACAGTATCCAATCACTAGTGCACCTAGAGTGCACTCCATGTCGTTTAGAGAGAACAGAGAGGCTGGGGCCCTGATTGGCAGGGACCCAGCCAGACTATAGCCAGAAACCAGTGCTAACATCAGAAAAAAAGTGGGGGCAACATAAGAGGCAGATCCTACTCTCCTACAAGAAGTAAGCAAGAGATGTACAGAAAGGGGTAAAAGAAGTGCAGAAAGAGGCAAGAGAAGTGCGGAAGGAAGCAAGACAATTGCAGAAAGAAGCAATAGAGGTGCATGAAAGATGAAGAAAGCTGCAGAAAGAGGTAAGAGAGGTGCAGGAAAGGAAGAAGCTGCAGAAAGTGGAAAGAGAAGTACAGAAAGAGGCAAGAGAGGTGCAGAAATAAGCAATCGAGGTAGCAGAAAGAGACAAGAGATGTTCAGACAGAGGCAAGAGAGGTGGAGAAGGAGGCAAGAGAAGTGCAGAACGAGGAAAGAAAACTGCAGAAAGAAGGAAGAAAGATGCAGAAAGTAGGAAGAAAGTTGCAGAAAGAGGAAGAGAGGAGCAGAAAGAAGCAAGAGAGGTACAGAAAGAGGCAAGAGAGGTGCAGAAAGAGGCAAGAGAGGTACAGAAAGAGGCAAGAGAGGTGCAGAAAGAAGCAAGAGAGATAAAGAAAGATGCAAGAGAAGGAGCAGAAATTGGCAAGAGAGGTACAGAAAGAAGCAAGAGAAGTGCAGAAAGAAGCAAGTGAGGTGCAGAAAGAAGCAAGTGATGTGAAGAAAGAGGCAAGAGAGGTGCAGAAAGAAGCAAGAAAAGGTGCAGAAAGGAGCAAGAGAGATGCAGAAAGTAGCAAGTGAGGTGCAGAAAGAAGCAAGAGAGGTGCAGAATGAGGCACATGAGCGGTGCAGGAAGAGACAAGAGAAGTACAGAAAAAGGCAAGCAAAGATGCAGAAAGAAGCAAGAGGTGTACAGAAAGAAGCAGAGTGATGTTCGGAAAGCAGTAAGTGAGGTGCAGAAAGAGGCAAGAGAGGTACAGAAAGAGGCAAGAGAGGTGCAGAAAGAAGCAAGAGAAGGGCAGAAAGAAGCAAGTGAGGTACAGAAAGAACCAAGTGATAGTGCAGAAAGAAGCAAGAGAGGTGCAGATAGAGGCAAGATGTGCGAAGATGTGAAGAAAGAAGCTAAAGAGGTAGAGAGGTACAGAAAGAAGCAAGAGAGGTGCAGAAAGAAGCAGGAGAGATGCAGAAAGAAGCAAGAGAGTGCAGAAAGAGAAATAAAGGCACAGAAAGAGGAAGAGAGGTGCAGAAAGAAGCAAGAGAAGTGCAGAAAGGAGCAAGTGAGATGCAGAAAGAAGTAAGAGAAGTGGATAAAGACACATGAGAGGTACAGGAAAAGACAAGAGAGATGTAGAAAGAAGCAAGAGAAGTGCAGAAAGAAGCAAGAGAGGTGCAGAAAGAAGCAAGAGAGATGCAGATAGAAGCAAGAGAAGTGCAAAAAGACGCAAGAGAGGTGAAGGTACAGACAAGCAGAGGTGCAGAAAGAGGCAAGAGAAACACAGAAAGAAGCAAGAGGGTGCAGAAAGAAGAGCGTGAGGTGCAGAAAGAGGTAAGAGAGGTGCAGAAAGAGGCAAGAGAAGTGCAGAAAGAGGCAAGAGTGTGCAAGATGTAGAAAGAAGCTAAGAGTTAGAGAGGTGCAAAAAGAAGCAAAAGAGGTGCAGAAAGAAGCAGGAGAGATGCAGAAAGAAGCAAGAGAGATGCAGAAAGAGACAATAAAGGCACAGAAAGAGGAGGAAAGGTGCAGAAAAAGGCAAGAGAGGTGCAGAAAGAAGCAAGTGAGATGCAGAAAGAAGCAAGAGAGGTGGAGAAAGACACAAGAGAGGTGCAGGAAAGAGGCAAGAGAGATGTAGAAAGAAGCAAGAGAAGTGCAGAAAGAAGCAAGAGAGGTGCTGAAAGAACCAAGAGAGATGCAGATAGAAGCAAGAGAAGTGCAGAAAGACACATGAGAGGTGAAGGTACAGACAAGAGAAGTGTAGAAAAAGGCAAGAGAAACACAGAAAGAAGCAAGAGGGGTGCAGAAAGAAGAGCGTGAGGTGCAGAAAGAGGTAAGTGAGATGCAGAAAGAGGCAAGAGAGGTACAGAAAGAGGCAAGAGAGGTGCAGAAACAGGCAAGAGAAGTACAGAAAGAAGCAAGTGAGGTACAGAAATAAGCAAGTGAGGCGCAGAACGAAGCAAGAGAGGTGCAGAAAGAGACAAGATGTATGCAGAAAGAAGCAAGAGAGATACAGAAAGAAGCAGGAGAGGTTCAGAAAGAAGCAGGAGAAGTGCAGAAAGAAGCAAGAGAGGTACAGAAAGAAACAAGAGAGGTACAGAAAGAAGCAAGAGATGTACAGAAAGGAGTAAAAAGAAGTACAGAAAGAGGCAAGAGAAGTGCGGAAGGAGGCAAGACAATTGCAGAAAGAAGCAATAGAGGTGCTGAAAGATGCAAAAAAGCTGCAGAAAGAGGTAAGAGAGGTGCGGAAAGAGAACTGCAGAAAGTGGAAAGAGAAGTACAGAAAGAGGCAAGAGAGGTGCAGAAATGAAGCAATTGAGGCAGAGAAAGAGACAAGAGATGTTCAGACAGAGGCAAAGAGAGGCGGAGAAGGAGGCAAGAGAAGTGCAGAACGAAGCAAGAGAACTGCAGAAAGAAGAAGAAAGATGCAGAAAGTAGCAAGAAAGTTGCAGAAAGAGGAAGAAGGAGCAGAAAGAAGCAAGAGAGGTACAGAAAGAAGTAAGAGAAGTGCAGAAAGAAGCAAGAGAAGAGAGGAAATAGGAAGAAAGGTACAAGAAGAAGCAAGGGAAGTGCAGAAAGAAGCATGAGAAGTGCAGAAAGAAGCAATAGAAATGCAGAAAGTGGCAAGAGAAGTAGAGAAAGAAGAAGAAAGGTACAGAAAGAAGCAATAGTAGTACAGAGAGAAGCAAGAGATGTACAGAAAGAAGCAATAGAAGTGAGGAAATAGGCAAGAGAGTTACAGAAAGAAGCAAGAACGGTGCAGAAAGAAGCAAGAGAGGCAAAGAATGAGGCAAGAGAGGTGCAGAAAGAGACAAGAGAAGTGCAGAAAGAGGAAACAGAGGTATAGAAAGAGGTAAGAGAAGTACAGAAACTAGCAAGAGAACTGCAGAAAGAGGAAGAAAGGCACAGAAAGAAGCAAGATAAGTATAGAAAGAAGCAAGAGATGTTCAGACAGTAGCAAGAGAGGTGCAGAAAGAAGCAAGAGACGTGCAGAAAAAAGCAAGAAAGTAGCAGAAAGAAACAAGAGAGTTGCAGAAAGAAGAGAGTGAGGTAAGAGGCAAGAGAGGTACAGAAAGAGGCCAGAGAGGTGCAGAAAGAAGAGAGTAAGGTGCAGAAAGAGGCAAGAGAGGTGCAGAAATAGGCAATAGAAGTGCAGAAAGAGGAAGAAAGGTGCTGAAAGAAGCAAGAGAGATGCAGAAAGAGGCAAGAAAGGTTTAGACAGAAGCAATAGAGGTACAGAAAGAGTAAAAGAGATATGCAGAAAGAAGCAAGTGAGGTGCAGAAAGAGGCAAGAGAGGTGCAGAAAGAAGCAAGAGGGATGCAGAAAGTAGAAAGAGAAGTGCAGAAAGAAGCAAGAGAGGTGCAGAAAGAAGCAAGGGAAGTGCAGAAAGAAGAGAGTGAGGTGCAGAAAGAGGTAAGAGTGATATAGAAAAGAGCAAGAGAAGTGCAGAAATAGGAAGAAAGGTGCAGAAAGAAGTAAGAGAAATGCAGAAAGAGGCAACTGAGGACCACAAAGAAGCAAGAGAAGTGCAGAATGAAGCAACAGAGGTGCAGAAAGAGGCAAGAGAAGTGGAGAAAGAGGCAAAAGAGGTGCACAAAGTGCCAAGAGATGTGCAGAAAGAAGCAAGAGAGGTGCAGAAAGAGGCAAGAGAGGTGCAAAAAGAAGAGAGTGAGGTACAGAAAGAGGCAAGAGTGGTGCAGAAAGAGGCAAGAGCAGTGCAGAAAGAGGAAGCAAGATGTAGAAAGAGGTAAGAGAAATGCATTAAGAGGAATAGAGGTGCAGAAAGAAGCAAGAGCGGTGCAGAAATAAAGCAAGGAGAGGTGCAGAAAGAAGAGAGAGAGGTGCAGAAAGAGGCAAGAGAGGTACAGAAAGAAGAGAGTGAGGTACAGAAAGAGGCAATAGAGGTGTAGAAAGAGGCAAGAGAGGTGCATGAAAGAGGCAATGAGAAGTGCAGAAAGAGGCAACAGAGGTACTAGAAAGAGGCAAGAAAGGTGCAGAAAGAAGCAAGAGCGTGCTACAGAAAGAGGCAAGAGAAGTGCAGAAAGAGGAAGAGAGGTGAAGAAAGAAGCAAGAGAAGTGCAGAAAGAAGCACAAGAAATGCAGAAAGAGGCAAGAGACATTAGCAGAAAGAGGAAGAGAAGTGCAGAAAGAGGCAAGAGAAGTACAGAAAGAAGGAAGAGAGGTCCAGAAAGAAGCAAGAGAAGCGCAGGAAAGTGACAAGACAGGTGCAGAAAGAAGCAAGAGAGGTGCAGAATGAAGCAAGAGAGGTGCAGAAAGAAGCAAGAGAGGTGCAGAAACAGACAAGAGAAGTGCAGAAAGAGGCAAGCAGTGGTGCAGAAAGAGGCAAGCAGAGGTGCAGAAAGATGCAAGAGTGGTGCAGAAAGAGGCATGAGAGGTGCAGAAAGAAGAGAGTAAGGTGTAGAAAGAGGCAAGAGAGGTGTAGAAATAGGCAATAGAAGTACAGAAAGAGGCAAGAAAGGTGCTGAAAGAAGCTAGAGAAATGCAGAAAGAGGCAAGAGAGTGTACAAAGAAGCAATAGAGGTACAGAAAGAGGTAAAGAGTTAGGAAGAAATAAGCAAGTAGAGGTGCAGAAAGAGGAAAGAGAGGTGCAGAAAGAAGCAAGAGAGGTACAGAAAGAAACAAGTAAGGTGCAGAAAGAAGCAAGAGAAGTGCAAAAAGAGGCATGAGAGGTGCAGAAAGAGGTAAGAGATGTGCAGAAAGAGAGAGAGATGAGGTACAGAAAGAGGCAAGAGTGGTGCAGAAAGAGGCAAGAGAAGTGCAGAAAGAGGCAAGCAAGGTGTAGAAAGAAGCAAGAGAAATGCAGAAAGATGCAAGAGAGGTGCACAAAGAAGCAAGAGAGGTGTAGAAAGAAGCAAGAGAAGTATAGAAAGAGTCAAGAGAGATGCAGAAAGAGGCAAGAAATGTGCAGAAACAAGGAAAGATGTGCAGAAAGAAACAAGGAAGGTGCAGAAAGAGGCAAGAGAGGTGCAGAAAGAGGCATGTGTGGTGCAAAAAGAGGCAAGAGAGGTGCAGAAGGAAGCAGGAAGGTGCAAAAGAAAGAGGCAAGAGAGCTATAGAAAGAGGCAAGAGAAGAGCAGAAAGTGGAAGAGAGGTGCTGAAAGCAGCAAGAGAAGTTGCAGAAAGAGGCAAGAGAGGTACATAAAGAAGCATGAGAGGTGCAGAAAGAGGTAGAAAGGTACATAAAGAAACAAGAAAGGTAGCAGAAAGAGGCAAGAAAAGTGCAGAAAGAAAAAAGGTGCAGAAAGGAGCAAGAGAGGTTCACAAAGAAGCAGAGAGAGATGCAGAAAGAGAGCAAGAGAGATGCAGAAAGAAGCAAGTGAGATGCATAAGAGGCAAGAGAGGTGCAGAAAGAGCCAAGAGAGGTGCATAAAGTGGCAAGAGAAGTGCAGAAAGAAGCAACAAGAGGTACAGAAAGAGGCAAGGGAAGTGCAGAAAGAGGCAAGAGAGGTGCAGAGAATTGCAAGGGATACAAAAAGAAGCAAGAGATATGCAGAAAGAGGAAGAGAAGTGCAGAAAGAGTCAATGAGGGGTGTAGAATGAAGCAAGTGAGGTGCAGAAAGAAGCAAGAGAAGTGCAGAAAGAGGCAAGAGAAATGCAGAAAGAGGAAGAGAGGTACAGAAAAAGGCAAGAAAGTAGCAGAAAGAAATAAGAGAGTTGCAGAAAGAAGACAGAGGTGAGGTAAGAGGCAAGAGAGGTACAGAAAGAGGCCAGAGAGGTGCAGAAAGAAGAGAGTAAGGTGCAGAAAGAGGCAAGAGAGGTGTAGAAATAGGCAATAGAAGTACAGAAAGAGGAAGAAAGGTGCTGAAAGAAGCAAGAAAAATGCAGAAAGAGGCAAGAAAGTTTACACAGAAGCAATAGAGGTACAGAAAGAGTAAAGAGTTATGAAGAAATAAGCAAGTGAGGTGCAGAAAGAGGAAAGAGAGGTGCAGAAAGAAGCAAGAGAGGTACAGAAAGAAACAAGTAAGGTTCAGAAAGAAGAGAGTGAAGTGCAAAAAGAGGCATGAGAGGTGCAGAAAGAGGTAAGAGATGTGCAGAAAGAAGAGAGTAGAGGTACAGAAAGAGGCAAGAGTGGTGTAGAAAGAGGCAAGAGAAGTGCAGAAAGAGGAAGCAGAGGTGTAGAAAAAGCAAGAGAAATGCAGAAAGATGCAAGAGAGGCACAGCAAAGAAGCAAGAGAGTTGTAGAAAGAAGCAAGAGAAGTATAGAAAGAGTCAAGAGAAATGCAGAAAGAGGAAGAAATGTGCAGAAACAAGGAAAGATGTGCAGAAAGAAACAACGGAAGGTGCAGAAAGAGGCAAGAGAGGTGCAGAAAGAGCATGTGTGGTGCAAAAAGAGGCAAGAGAGGTGCAGAAGGAAGCAGGAAGGTGCAAAAGAAAGAGGCAAGAGAGCTATAGAAAGAGGCAAGAGAAGAGCAGAAAGTGGAAGAAAGGTGCTGAAAGCAGCAAGAGAATTGCAGAAAGAGGCAAGAGAGGTACATAAAGAAGCATGAGAGGTGCAGAAAGAGGTAGAAAGGTACATAAAGAAACAAGAAAGGAGCAGAAAGAGGAAGAAAAGTGGAGAAAGAAAAAAGGTGCAGAAAGGAGCAAGAGAGGTTCACAAAGAAGCAGGAGAGATGCAGAAAGAGGCATGAGAGATGCAGAAAGAAGCAAGTGAGATGCTTAAGAGGCAAGAAAGGGGGGCAGAAAGAGCCAAGAGAGGTGCAGAAAGTGGCAATAGAAGTGCAGAAAGAAGCAACAAAGGTACAGAAAGAGGCAAGGGAAGTGCAGAAAGAGGGAAGAGAGGTGCAGAGAATTGCAAAGGGATACAAAAAGAAGCAAGAGATATGCAGAAAGAAGAAAGAGAGATACAGAAAGAGTCATGGGGGTGTAGAATGAAGCAAGTGAGATACAGAAAAGAAGCAAGAGAAAGTGCAGAAAGAGGCAAGAGAAATGCAGAAAGAGGAAGAAAGGTACAGAAAAAAGCAAGAGAAGTAGCAGAAAGAAACAAGAGAGTTGCAGAAAGAAGAGAGTGAGGTAAGAGGCAAGAGAGGTACAGAAAGAGGCCAGAGAGGTGCAGAAAGAAGAGAGTAAGGTGCAGAAAGAGGCAAGAGAGGTGTAGAAATAGGCAATAGAAGTACAGAAAGAGGAAGAAAGGTGCTGAAAGAAGCAAGAAAAATGCAGAAAGAGGCAAGAAAGGTTTACACAGAAGCAATAGAGGTACAGAAAGAGTAAAGAGATATGCAGAAATAAGCAAGTGAGGTGCAGAAAGAGGAAAGAGAGGTGCAAAAAGAAGCAAGAGGGGTGCAGAAAGTAGAAAGAGAAGTGCAGAAAGAAGCAAGAGAGGTGCAGAAAAAAGCAAGGGAAGTGCAGAAAGAAGAGAGTGAGGTACAGAAAGAGGTAAGAGTGATATAGAAAAAGAAAAGAGAAGTGCATAAATAGGAAGAAAGGTGCAGAAAGAAGCAAGAGAAATGCAGAAAGAGGCAACTGAGGACCACAAAGAAGCAAGAGAAGTGCAGAATGAAGCAACAGAGGTGCAGAAAGAGGCAAGAGAAGTGGAGAAAGAGGCAAAAGAGGTGCACAAAGTGGCAAGAGATGTGCAAAAGAAGCAAGAGAGGTGCATAAAGAGGCAAGAGAGGTGCAAAAGAAGAGAGTGAGGTACAGAAAGAGGCAAGAGTGGTGTAGAAAGAGGCAAGACCAGTGCAGAAAGAGGAAGCAAGATGTAGAAAGAGGTAAGCGAAATACTTTAAGAGGAATAAAGGTGCAGAAAGAAGCAAGAGCGGTGCAGAAATAAAGAAAGGTGCAGAAAGAAGAGAGTGAGGTGCAGAAAGAGGCAAGAACGATACAGAAAGAAGAGAGTGAGGTACAGAAAGAGGCAATAGAGGTGTAGAAAGAGGCAAGAGAGGTGCATAAAGAGGCAATGTGAGGTGCAGAAAGAGGCAACAAAGGTACTGAAAGAGGAAGAAAGGAGCAGAAATAAGCAAGACTGCTACAGAAGGAGGCAAGAGAAGTGCAGAAAGAGGAAGAAAGGTGAAGAAAGAAGCAAGAAAAGTACAGAAAGAAGCACAAGAAATGCAGAAAGAGGCAAGAACAGTAGAGAAAGAGGAAGAAATGTGCAGAAAGAAGCAAGAGAAGTACAGAGAGAAGCAAGAGAGGTCCAGAAAGAAGCAAGAGAAGCGAGGAAAGTGACAAGACAGGTGCAGAAAGAAGAAAGAGAGGTACAGAATGAAGCAAGAGAGGTGCAGAAAGAAGCAGGAGAGATACAGAATGAAGCAAGAGAGGTGCAGAAAGAAGCAAGAGAGGTGCAGAAACAGACTAGAGAAGTGCAAAAAGAGGCAACAGTGGTGTAGAAAGAGGCAAGCGAAGTGCAAAAAGATGCAAGAGTGGTGCAGAAAGAGGCTAGAGAGGTGCAGAAAGAAGAGAGTAAGGTGTAGAAAGAGACAAGAGAGGTGTAGAAATAGGCAAGAGAGGTGCAGAAAGAGGCAAGAAAGGTGCTGAAAGAAGCAAGATAAATGCAGAATGAGGCAAGAGAGGTTCACAAAGCAGCAAGAGAGGTACAGAAAGAGGCAAGAGAAATGCAGAAATAAGCAACTGAGGTGCAGAAAGAGGAAATAGAGGTGCAGACAGAAGCAAGAGGGGTGCAGAAAGTATAAAGAGAAGTGCAGAAAGAAGCAAAAGAGGTGCAGAACGAAGCAAAAGAAGTGCAGAAAGAAGCAAGAGAAGAGCAGAAAGAGGAAGAAAGGTACAGAAAGAAACAAGGTAAGTGCAGAAATAAGAGTGAGGTACAGATAGAGGTAAGAATGGTATAGAAAGAGGAAACAGAAGTGCAGAAATAGGAAGCAGGGTGCAGAAAGAAGAAAGAGAAATGCAGAAAGAGGCAATCGAGGCACACAAAGAAGCAAGAGAGGTGCAGAAAGAAGCAAGAGACGTGAAGAAAGAGGCAAGAGAAGTGCATAATGAAGCAACAGAGGTGCAGAAAGAGGAAGGAGAAGTGCAGAATGAAGCAACAGAGGTGCAGAAAGGGGCAAGAGAAGTGCAGAAAGAGGCAAAAGAGGTGCACAAAGTGGCTAGAGATGTGCAAAAAGAAGCAAGAGAGGTGCAGAAAGAGTCAAGAGAGGTGCAGAAGAAGCAGAGTGAGGTACAGAAAGAGACAAGAGTGGTGTAGAAAGAGGCAAGAGAAGTGCAGAAAGAGGAAGGAAGGTGTAGAAAGAGGTAAGAGAAATGCAGAAAGAAGAAAGAGAAGTGCAGAAAAAAGCAAGAGAAGGTACAGAAAGAAGCAGAGAGAGGTGCAGAAAGAGGCAACAGAGGTGCATAAAGAGGCAAGAGAGATACAGAAAGAAGAGAGTGAGGTACAGAAAGAGGCAATAGAGATGTAGAAAGAGGCAAGAGAGGTACAGAAAGAAGCATGTGAGGTAAAGAAAGAGTTAACAAAGGCACTGAAAGAGATAGAAAGGAACAGAAAGAAGCAAGACAACTACAGAAGGATGAAAGAAAAGTGCAGAAAGAGGAAGAAAGGTGAAGAAAGAAGCAAGAGAAGTACAGAAAGAAGCACGAGAAATGCAGAAAGAGGCAAGAACAGGTAGAGAAAGAGGAAGAAATGTGCAGAAAGAAGCAAGAGAAGTGCAGAGAGACGCAAGAGAGTGTACAGAAAGAAGCAAGAGAAGCGAGGAAAGAGGCAAGAGAGATACAGAAAGAAGCAAGACAGGTGCAGAAAGAAGCAAGAGAGATACAGAATGAAGCAAGAGAGGTGCAGAATGCAGCAAAAGAGGTGCAGAAAGAGGCAAGATAAGTGCAGAAAGAGGCAAGAGAGGTGCACAAAATGGCAAGAGATGTGCAAAAAGAAGCAAGAGAGGTGCAGAAAGAGGCAAGAGAGTTGCAGAAAGAAGAGAGTGAGGTACAGAAAGAGGTAAGAGTGGTGTAGAAGGAGGCAAGAGAAGTGCAGAAAGAGGAAGGAAGGTGTAGAAAGAGGCAAGAGAAATGCATAAAGAGGAAGAAAGGTGCACAAAGAAGCAAGAGAGGTGCGGAAATAAACAAGGAAGGTACAGAAAGAGGAGAGAGGTGCAGTAAGAGGCAAGAGAGGTGCAGAAAGAGGCAAGAGGGATGCAGAAAGAAGAGAGTGAGGTACAGAAAGAGGCAAGAGAGGTGCAGAAAGAAGCATGTGTAGGTGCAGAAAGAGGCAACAAAGGTAAAGAAAGATGAAGAAAGGAGCAGAAAGAAGCAATACAACTACAGAAGGAAGAAAGAGAAGTGCAGAAATCAGGAAGAAAGGTGAAGAAAGAAGCAAGAGAAGTACAGAAAGAAGCATAGAAATGCAGAAAGAGGCAAGAACAGTTGAGAAAGAGGAAGAGATGTGCAGAAAGAAGCAATAGAAGTACAGAGAGAAGCAAGAGAGGTACAGAAAGAAGCAATAGAAGAGCAGAAAGAGGCAAGAGAGGTACTGAAAGGAGCAAGACGAGGTGCAGAAAGAAGCAAGAGAGGTACAGAATTAAGCAAGAGAGGTGCAGAAAGAAGCAAGAGAGGTGCAGAAACAGACAAGAGAAGTGCAGAAAGAGGCAACAGTGTTGCAGAAAGAGGCAAGAGAAGTGCAGAAAGAAGCAAGAGATGTACAGAAAGAGGTAAGAGAAGTGCAGAAAGAAGCACAAGAGGTACACAAAGAGGCAAGAGAACTGCAGAAAGAGGAAGACAGGTACAGAAAGAGGCAAGAGAGGTGCAGAAAGAAGCAAGAGAAGTGTAGAAAGAAGCAAGAGAAGTGCAGAAAGAGGAAAGAGAGGTGCAGAAAGAAGCAAGAGAGGTGCATAAAGTAGACAGAGAGTGAAGAAAGAAGCAAGAGAGGTGCAGAAATAAGCAAGATAGGTGCAGACAGAAGCAAGTGAGGTGCAGAAAGAAGCAAGAGAGGTGCAAAAAGAGGAAGAGAGTGTGCAGAGAAGTTCAAGAGGTATGCAGAAAGAAGCAAGAGATGTGCAGAAAGAAGCAAGAGAGATGCAGAAAGAGGCAAGAGATATGCAGAAATAGGCAACTGAGGTACAGAAAGAGGCAAGAGAGGTGCAGAAAGAGGCAAGAGAGGTGCAGAAAGTAGAAAGAGAAGTGCAGAAAGAAGCAAGAGAGGTGCATAACAGAAGCAAGAGAAGTAGCAGAAAGACAGCAAGAGAAGAGCAGAAAGAGAAGAAGAAAGGTACGGAAAGAAGCAAGAGAAGTGCAGAAAGAAGCAAGAGAAGTGCAGAAAGAGGCAAGAGAGTGCAGAAAGAGGCAAGAGAGGTGCAGAAAGAGGCAAGAGAGATGCAGAAAGAGGCAAGAGAGGTGCAGAAAGAAGCAAGAGAGATGCAGAAAGAAGCAAGTGATTACAGAAAGAAGCAAGAGAGTGCAGAAAGAGGCAAGAGAGGTGCAGAAAGAAGCAGGAAAAGATGCAGAAAGAAGCAAAGAGGTGCAGAAAGAGGCAAGAAGGTGCAGAAAGAGGTAAGAAAGGTGCAGAAAGAAAGAGTTGCAAAAGAGCAAGAGAGGTACAGAAAGAAGCAAGAGAGGTGCAGAAAGAGGCAAGGAGATAGTAGAAAGAGGCAAGAGAGGTGCAGAAAGAGGCAAGAGAAGTGCAGAAAGAAGCAAGAGAGGTGCAGAAAGAGGCAAGAGAAGTGCAGAAAGAAGCAAGAGAAGTGCAGAAAGAGGAAGAAAGGTACAGAAAGAAGCAACAGAAGTGCAGAAAGAAGCAAAGAGAAGTGCAGAAAGAAGGCAAGAGAGGTGCAGAAAGAGGCAAGAGAAGTAGAGAAAGAGGCAAGAGAGGTGCAGAAAGAAGCAAGAGAAGTGCAGAAAGAAGCAAGAGAGGTGCAGAAAGAGGCAAGAGAAGTGCAGAAAGAGGCAAGAGAGGTACAGAAAAAACCAATAGCAGGTGCAGAAAGAAGCAAGAGAGGTGCAAGAATGAAGCAAGAGAGGTGCAGAAAGATACCAGTGAGGTGCAGAAAGAGGCAACATGAGGTGTCAGAAAGAAGCAAGAGAAGTGCAGAAAGAAGCAAGAAAGGTGCAAAAAGATGAAGAACAAAGGTGCGGAAAGAAGCAAGGAAAGAATAGAAAGAAGCAAGAGAAGTGCAGAAAGAAGCAAGAGAGTTGCAGAAAGAGGCAAGAGAAGTGCAGAAATAGGCAAGAGAGGTGCAGCAAGAGGCAAGAGATGTGCAGATAAGAGGCAAGAGAGGTGCAGAGAGAGACAAGAGAGGTGCAGAAAGAAGCAAGAGAGGTGCAGAAAGAGGCAAGAGAGGTACAGAAAGAAACAAATAAGGTGCAGAAAGAAGATAGTGAAGTGCAGAAAGAGGCAAGAGAGGTGCAGAAAGAGGCAAGAGAGGGTGCAGAAAGAAGCAGATGAGGTACAGAAAGAGGCAAGAGAGGTGTAGAAAGAGGCAAGAGAAGTGCAGAAAGAGGAAGCAAAGTGCAGAAAAAGGCAAGAGAAATGCAGAAAGATGCAAGAGAGGCACAGCAAAGAAGCAAGAGAGGTGTAGAAAGAAGCAAGAGAGGTGTAGAAAGAGTCAAGAGAAGTGCAGAAAGAGGCAAGAAAGGTGCAGAAAGAAGGAAAAGATGTGCAGAAAGAAGAAAGGAAGGTGCAGAAAGAGGCAAGAGAGGTGCAGAAAGAGGCATGTGAGGTGCAGAAAGAGGCAAGAGAGGTGCAGAAGGAAGCAAGGAAGGTGCAAAAAGAAAGAGGCAAGAGAGAGGTGCAGAAAGCAGCAAGAGAATTGCAGAAAGAGGCAAGAGAGGTACAGAAAGAAGCATGAGAGGTGCAGAAAGAGGCAAGAAAGGTACATGAAGAAACAAGAAAGGAGGAGAAAGAGTAAGAAAAGTGGAGAAAGAAAGAAAGGTGCAGAAAGAGGCAAGAGAGGTTCAGCAAAGAAGCAGGAGAGATGCAGAAAGAGGCAAGAGAGATGCAGAAAGAAGCAAGTAAGATGCAGAAGAGGCAAGACGGGTGCAGAAAGAGGCAAGAGAGGTACAGAAAGTAGCAATAGAAGTGCAGAAAGAAGCAACAGAGGTACAGAAAGAGGCAAGGGAAGTGCAAAAAGATACAAGAGAGGTACAGAAAGAGGAAGAGAGGTGTAGAGAATTGCAAAGGGATGCAAAAAGAAGCAAGAGATATGCAGAAAGAAGAAAGAGAGATACAGAAAGAGTCATGAGGGGTGTAGAATGAAGCAGGTGAGGTACAGAAAGAGGCAAGAGAAGTGCAGAAAGAGGCAAGAGAAATGCAGAAAGAGGCAAGAAAGGTACAGAAAAAGCAAGAAAGTAGCAGAAAGAAGCAAGAGAGGTGCAGAAAGGCAAGAGAGGTGGTAAGAGGCAAGAGAGGTACAGAAAGAGGCTAGAGAGGTACAGAAAGAAGAGAGTAAGGTGCAGAAAGAGGCAAGAGAGGTGTAGAAATAGGCAAGAGAAGTACAGAAAGAGGAAGAAAGGTGCTGAAAGAAGCTAGAAAAATGCAGAAAGAGGCAAGAGTTTTACACAGAAGCAATAGAGGTACAGAAAGAGTAAAGAGTTATGAAGAAATAAGCAAGTGAGGTGCAGAAAGAGGAAAGAGAGGTGCAGAAAGAAGCAAGAGAGGTACAGAAAGAAACAAGTAAGGTGCAGAAAGAAGAGAGTGAAGTGCAGAAAGAGGCATGAGAGGTGCAGAAAGAGGCAAGAGAGGTGCAGAAAGAAGAGAGTGAGGTACAGAAAGAGAGCAAGAGTGGTGTAGAAAGAGGCAAGAGAAGTGCAGAAAGAGGAAGGAAGGTGCAGAAAGAGGTAAGAGAAATGCAGAAAGAAGAAAGAGAAGTGCGGAAAAAAACAAGGAAGGTACAGAAAGAAGAGAGTGAGGTGCAGTAAGAGGCAAGCGAGGTGCATAAAGAGGCAAAAGAGATACAGAAAGAAGAGAGAGAGGTACAGAAAGAGGCACAGAGAGGTGTAGAAAGAGGCAAGAGAGGTGCAGAAAGAAGCATGTGAGGTAAAGAAAGAGGCAACAAAGGCACTAGAAAGAGGAAGAAAGGAACAGAAAGAAGCAAGACAACTACAGAAGGATGAAAGAAAAGTACAGAAAGAGGAAGAAAGGTGAAGAAAGAAGCAAGAGAAGTACAGAAAGAAGCACGAGAAATGCAGAAAGAGGCAAGAACAGTAGAGAAAGAGGAAGAAATGTGCAGAAAGAAGCAAGAGAAGTACAGAGAGACGCAAGAGATGTACAGAAAGAAGCAAGAGAAGCGAGGAAAGAGGCAAGAGAGATACAGAAAGAAGCAAGACAGGTGCAGAAAGAAGCAAGAGAGATACAGAATGAAGCAAGAGAGGTGCAGAATGCAGCAAAAGAGGTGCAGAAAGGGGCAAGATAAGTGCAGAAAGAGGCAAAAGAGGTGCACAAAATGGCAAGAGATGTGCAAAAAGAAGCAAGAGAGGTGCAGAAAGAGGCAAGAGAGTTGCAGAAAGAAGAGAGTGAGGTACAGAAAGAGGTAAGAGTGGTGTAGAAGGAGGCAAGAGAAGTGCAGAAAGAGGAAGGAAGGTGTAGAAAGAGGTAAGAGAAATGCATAAAGAGGAAGAAAGGTGCACAAAGAAGCAAGAGAGGTGCGGAAATAAACAAGGAAGGTACAGAAAGAAGAGAGTGAGGTGCAGTAAGAGGCAAGAGAGGTGCAGAAAGAGGCAAGAGAGATACAGAAAGAAGAGAGTGAGGTACAGAAAGAGGCAATAGAGGTGCAGAAAAAAGCATGTGTGGTGCAGAAAGAGGCAACAAAGGTAAAGAAAGATGAAGAAAGGAGCAGAGAAAGAAGCAATAGCAACTACAGAAGGAAGAAAGAGAAGTGCAGAAATAGGAAGAAAGGTGAAGAAAGAAGCAAGAGAAGTACAGAAAGAAGCACTAGAAATGCAGAAAGAGGCAAGAACAGTTGAGAAAGAGGAAGAAATGTGCAGAAAGAAGCAAGAGAAGTACAGAGAGAAGCAAGAGAGGTACAGAAAGAAGCAATAGAAGAGAGGAAAAAGGCAAGAGAGGTACCGAAAGGAGCAAGACAGGTGCAGAAAGAAGCAAGAGAGATACAGAATTAAGCAAGAGAGGTGCAGAAAGAAGCAAGAGAGGTGCAGAAACAGACAAGAGAAGTGCAAAAAGAGGCAACAGTGTTGTAGAAAGAGGCAAGAGAAGTGCAAAAAGAAGCAAGAGATGTACAGAAAGAGGTAAGAGAAGTGCAGAAAGAAGCACAAGAGGTACACAAAGAGGCAAGAGAACTGCAGAAAGAGAAAGACAGGTACAGAAAAAGGAAGAAAAGTGCAGAAAGAAGCAAGAGAAGTGTAGAAAGAAGCAAGAGAAGTGCAGAAAGATGAAAGAGAGGTGAAAAAGAAGCCAGAGAGGTGCATAAAATAGACAGTGAGGTGAAGAAAGAAGCAAGAGAGGTGCAGAAATAAGCAAGATAGGTGCAGACAGAAGCAAGTGAGGTGCAGAAAGAGGCAAGAGAGGTGCAGAAAGAGGAAGAGAGGTGCAGGAGAATTTCAAGAGAGTATGCAGAAAGAAGCAAGAGATGTGCAGAAATAAGCAAGAGAGATGCAGAAGGAGGCAAGAGATATGCAGAAATAAGCAAGCTGAGGTACAGAAAGAGGAAAGAGAGGTGCAGAAAGAAGCAAGAGGGGTGCAGAAAGTAGAAATAGAAGTGCAGAAAGAAGCAAGAGAGGTGCATAACAAAGCAAGAGAAGAGCAGAAAGACGTAAGAGAAGAGCAGAAAGAGGGAAGAAAGGTACGGAAAGAATCAAGGGAAGTGTAGAAAGAAGCAACGAGAAGTGCAGAAAGAGGCAAGAGAGGTGCAGAAAGAGGCAAGTGAGGTGCAGAAAGAGTCAAGAGAAATGCAGAAAGAAGCAAGAGAGGAGCAGAAAGAAGCAAGAGAGATTCAGAAAGAAGCAAGTGTGTTACAGAGAGAAGCAAAAGAGATGCAGAAATAGGCAAGAGAGGTGCAGAAAGAAGCAGGAAATGTGCAAAAAGAAGCAATGAGGTGCAGAAAGAGGAAGGAAGGTGCATAAAGAGGAAGAAAAGTGCAGAAAGAAAAAAGTTGCAAAAGGAGCAAGAGAGGTACATAAAGAAGCAGGAGAGGTACAGAAAGAGGCAAGGGAGATAGTGAAAGAGGCAAAAGAGGTGCAAAAAGAGGCAATAGAAGTGCAGAAAGAAGCAAGAGAGGTGCAGAAAGAAGAAAGAGTAGTGCAGAAAGAAGCAAGAGAAGAACAGAAAGAGGAATAAAGGTACAGAAAGAAGCAACAGAAATGCAGAAAGAAGCAAAGGAAGTGCAGAAAGAAGGAAGAGAAATGCAGAAAGTGGAAGAGAAGTAGAGAAAGAGGAAGAAAGGTGTAGAAAGAAGCAAGAGAAGTACAGAAAGAAGCAAGAGAGGTGCAGAAAGAAGCAAGAGAAGTGAGGAAAGAGGCTAGAGAGGTACAGAAAAAACCAATACAGGTGCAGAAAGAAGCAAGAGAGGTCAAGAATGAAGCAAGAGAGGTGCAGAAAGATACCAGTGAGGTGCAGAGAGAGGCAACATAGGTGTCAAAAAAGTTAAGAGAAGTGCAGAAAGAAGCAATAAAGGTGCAAAAAGATGAAGAACAAAGGTGTGGAAAGAAGCAAGGAAAGAATAGAAAGAAGCAAGAGAAGTGCAGAAAGAAGAAAGAGAGTTGCAGAAGGAGGCAAGAGAAGTGCAGAAATAGGCAAGAGAGGTGCACAAGTGGCAAGAGATGTGCAATAAGAGACAAGAGAGGTGCAGGGAGAGACAAAAGGGGTGCAGAAAGAAGCAAGAGAAGTGCAGAAAGAAGCAAGAGAGGTACAGAAAGAAACAAATAAGGTGCAGAAAGAAGATAGTGAAGTGCGGAAAGAGGCATGAGAGGTGCAGAAAGAGGTATGAGAGGTGCAGAAAGAAGAGAGTGAGGTACAGAAAGAGGCAAGAGTGGTGTAGAAAGAGGCAAGAGAAGTGCAGAAAGAGGAAGCAAAGTGTAGAAAAAAGCAAGAGAAATGCAGAAAGATGCAAGAGAGGCACACAAAGAAGCAAGAGAGGTGTAGAAAGAAGCAAGAGAAGTGTAGAAAGAGTCAAGAGAAATGCAGAAAGAGGAAGAAATGTGCAGAAACAAGGAAAAGATGTGCAGAAAGAAAAGAGGAAAGGTGCAGAAAGAGGCAAGAGAGGTGCAGAAAGAGGCATAGTGTGGTGCAAAAAGAGGCAAGAGAGGTGCAGAAGGAAGCAGGAAGGTGCAAAAAGAAAGAGGAAGAAAGGTGCTGAAAGCAGCAAGAGAATTGCAGAAAGAGGCAAGAGAGGTACAGAAAGAAGCATGAGAGGTGCAGAAAGAGGAAGAAAGGTACATGAAGAAACAAGAAAGGAGGAGAAAGAGTAAGAAAAGTGGAGAAAGAAAAAAAGGTGCAGAAAGGAGCAAGAGAGGTTCACAAAGAAGCAGGAGAGATGCAGAAAGAGGCAAGAGAGATGCAGAAAGAAGCAAGTAAGATGCAGAAGAGGCAAGACGGGTGCAGAAAGAGGCAAGAGAGGTACAGAAAGTAGCAATAGAAGTGCAGAAAGAAGCAACAGAGGTACAGAAAGAGGCAAGGAAGTGCAAAAAGAGGCAAGAGAGGTACAGAAAGAGGAAGAGAGGTGCAGAGAGATTGCAAAGGGATGCAAAAAGAACCAAGAGATAGTGCAGAAAGAAGAAAGAGAGATGCAGAAAGAGTCATGAGGGGTGTAGAATGAAGCAGGTGAGGTACAGAAAGAAGCAAGAGAAGTGCAGAAAGAGGCAAGAGAAATGCAGAAAGAGGAAGAAAGGTACAGAAAAAGCAAGAAAGTAGCAGAAAGAAACAAGAGAGTTGCAGAAAGAAGAGAGTGAGGTAAGAGGCAAGAGAGGTACAGAAAGAGGCCAGAGAGGTACAGAAAGAAGAGAGTAAGGTGCAGAAAGAGGCAAGAGAGGTGTAGAAATAGGCAATAGAAGTACAGAAAGAGGAAGAAAGGTGCTGAAAGAAGCTAGAAAAATGCAGAAAGAGGCAAGAAAGTTTTACACAGAAGCAATAGAGGTACAGAAAGAGTAAAGAGTTATGAAGAAATAAGCAAGTGAGGTGCAGAAAGAGGAAAGAGAGGTGCAGAAAGAAGCAAGAGAGGTACAGAAAGAAACAAGTAAGGTGCAGAAAGAAGAGAGTGAAGTGCAAAAAGAGGCATGAGAGGTGCAGAAAGAGGTAAGAGAGGTGCAGAAAGAAGAGAGTGAGGTACAGAAAGAGGCAAGAGTGGTGTAGAAAGAAGCAAGAGAAGTGTAGAAAGAGTCAAGAGAAATGCAGAAAGAGGAAGAAATATGCAGAAACAAGGAAAAGATGTGCAGAAAGAAACAAGGAAGGTGCAGAAAGAGGCAAGAGAGGTGCAGAAAGAGGCATGTGAGGTGCAGAAAGAGGCAAGAGAGGTGCAGAAGGAAGCAGGAAGGTGCAAAAGAAAGAGGCAAGAGAGCTATAGAAAGAGGCAAGAGAAGAGCAGAAAGTGGAAGAAAGGTGCTGAAAGCAGCAAGAGAATTGCAGAAAGAGGCAAGAGAGGTACATAAAGAAACATGAGAGGTGCAGAAAGAGGTAGAAAGGTACATAAAGAAACAAGAAAGGAGCAGAAAGAGGAAGAAAAGTGGAGAAAGAAAAAAAGGCGCAGAAAGGAGCAAGAGAGGTTCACAAAGAAGCAGGAGAGATGCAGAAAGAGGCAAGAGAGAGTGCAGAAAGAAGCAAGTGAGATGCAGAAAGAGGCAAGAGAGGTGCAGAAAGAGGCAAGAGAGGTGCAGAAAGTGGCAATAGAAGTGCAGAAAGAAGCAACAAAGGTACAGAAAGAGGCAAGGGAAGTGCAACAAGAGGCAAGAGAGGTACAGAAAGAGGAAGAGAGGTGCGGAGAATTGCAAAGGGATACAAAAAGAAGCAAGAGATATGCAGAAAGATGAAAGAGAGATACAGAAAGAGTCATGAGGGGTGTAGAATGAAGCAAGTGAGGTACAGAAAGAAGCAAGAGAAGTGCAGAAAGAGGCAAGAGAAATGCAGAAAGAGGAAGAAAGGTACAGAAAAAAGCAAGAAAGTAGCAGAAAGAAACAAGAGAGTTGCAGAAAGAAGAGAGTGAGGTAAGAGGCAAGAGAGGTACAGAAAGAGGCCAGAGAGGTGCAGAAAGAAGAGAGTAAGGTGCAGAAAGAGGCAAGAGAGGTGTAGAAATAGGCAATAGAAGTACAGAAAGAGGAAGAAAGGTGCTGAAAGAAGCAAGAAAAATGCAGAAAGAGGCAAGAAAGGTTTACACAGAAGCAATAGAGGTACAGAAAGAGTAAAGAGATATGCAGAAATAAGCAAGTGAGGTGCAGAAAGAGGAAAGAGAGGTGCAGAAAGAAGCAAGAGGGGTGCAGAAAGTAGAAAGAGAAGTGCAGAAAGAAGCAAGAGAGGTGCAGAAAAAAGCAAGGGAAGTGCAGAAAGAAGAGAGTGAGGTATAGAAAGGGGTAAGAGTGATATAGAAAAAGAAAAGAGAAGTGCAGAAATAGGAAGAAAGGTGCAGAAAGAAGCAAGAGAAATGCAGAAAGAGGCAACTGAGGACCACAACGAAGCAAGAGAAGTGCAGAATGAAGCAACAGAGGTGCAGAAAGAGGCAAGAGAAGTGGAGAAAGAGGCAAAAGAGGTGCACAAAGTGGCAAGAGATGTGCAAAAAGAAGCAAGAGAGGTGCATAAAGAGGCAAGAGAGGTGCAAAAAGAAGAGAGTGAGGTACAGAAAGAGGCAAGAGTGGTGTAGAAAGAGGCAAGAGCAGTGCAGAAAGAGGAAGCAAGATGTAGAAAGAGGTAAGAGAAATGCATTAAGAGGAATAAAGGTGCAGAAAGAAGCAAGAGCGGTGCAGAAATAAAGAAGGAAGGTGCAGAAAGAAGAGAGTGAGGTGCAGAAAGAGGCAAGAGCGATACAGAAAGAAGAGAGTGAGGTACAGAAAGAGGCAATAGAGGTGTAGAAAGAGGCAAGAGAGGTGCATAAAGAGGCAATGTGAGGTGCAGAAAGAGGCAACAAAGGTACTGAAAGAGGAAGAAAGGAGCAGAAATAAGCAAGACTGCTACAGAAGGAGGCAAGAGAAGTGCAGAAAGAGGAAGAAAGGTGAAGAAAGAAGCAAGAAAAGTACAGAAAGAAGCACAAGAAATGCAGAAAGAGGCAAGAACAGTAGAGAAAGAGGAAGAAATGTGCAGAAAGAAGCAAGAGAAGTACAGAGAGAAGCAAGAGAGGTCCAGAAAGAAGCAAGAGAAGCGAGGAAAGTGACAAGACAGGTGCAGAAAGAAGAAAGAGAGGTACAGAATGAAGCAAGAGAGGTGCAGAAAGAAGCAGGAGAGGTGCAGAAAGAAGCAAGAGAGGTGCAGAAACCGACTAGAGAAGTGCAAAAAGAGGCAACAGTGGTGTAGAAAGAGGCAAGCGAGGTGCAAAAAGATGCAAGAGAGGTGCAGAAAGAGGCTAGAGAGGTGCAGAAAGAAGAGAGTAAGGTGTAGAAAGAGACAAGAGAGGTGTAGAAATAGGCAAGAGAAGTGCAGAAAGAGGAAGAAAGGTGCTGAAAGAAGCAAGATAAATGCAGAATGAGGCAAGAGAGGTTCACAAAGCAGCAAGAGAGGTACAGAAAGAGGCAAAAGAAATGCAGAAATAAGCAACTGAGGTGCAGAAAGAGGAAATAGAGGTGCAGAAAGAAGCAAGAGGGGTGCAGAAAGTATAAAGATAAGTGCAGAAAGAAGCAAGAGAGGTGCAGAACGAAGCAAAAGAAGTGCAGAAAGAAGCAAGAGAAGAGCAGAAAGAGGAAGAAAGGTACAGAAAGAAACAAGGTAGGTGCAGAAATAAGAGTGAGGTACAGATAGAGGTAAGAATGGTATAGAAAGAGGAAACAGAAGTGCAGAAATAGGAAGCAGGGTGCAGAAAGAAGAAAGTGAAATGCAGAAAGAGGCAATCGAGGCACACAAAGAAGCAAGAGAGGTGCAGAAAGAAGCAAGAGACGTGAAGAAAGAGGCAAGAGAAGTGCATAATGCAGCAACAGAGGTGCAGAAAGAGGCAGGAGAAGTGCAGAATGAAGCAACAGAGGTGCAGAAAGGGGCAAGAGAAGTGCAGAAAGAGGCAAAAGAGGTGCACAAAGTGGCTAGAGATGTGCAAAAAGAAGCAAGAGAGGTGCAGAAAGAGTCAAGAGAGGTGCAGAAGAAGAGAGTGAGGTACAGAAAGAGACAAGAGTGGTGTAGAAAGAGGCAAGAGAAGTGCAGAAAGAGGAAGGAAGGTGTAGAAAGAGGTAAGAGAAATGCAGAAAGAAGAAAGAGAAGTGCGGAAAAAAATAAGGAAGGTACAGAAAGAAGAGAGTGAGGTGCAGTAAGAGGCAAGCGAGGTGCATAAAGAGGCAAGAGAGATACAGAAAGAAGAGAGTGAGGTACAGAAAGAGGCAATAGAGATGTAGAAAGAGGCAAGAGAGGTACAGAAAGAAGCATGTGAGGTAAAGAAAGAGGCAACAAAGGCACTGAAAGAGGAAGAAAGGAACAGAAAGAAGCAAGACAACTACAGAAGGATGAAAGAGAAGTGCAGAAAGAGGAAGAAAGGTGAAGAAAGAAGCAAGAGAAGTACAGAAAGAAGCATGAGAAATGCAGAAAGAGGCAAAAACAGTAGAGAAAGATGAAGAAATGTGCAGAAAGAAGCAAGAGAAGTACAGAGAGACGCAAGAGAGGTACAGAAAGAAGCAAGAGAAGCGAGGAAAGAGGCAAGAGAGATACAGAAAGAAGCAAGACAGGTGCATAAAGAAGCAAGAGAGATACAGAATGAAGCAAGAGAGGTGCAGAATGCAGCAACAGAGGTGCAGAAAGAGGCAAGAGAGTTGCAGAAAGAAGAGAGTGAGGTACAGAAAGAGGCAAGAGTGGTGTAGAAGGAGGCAAGAGAAGTGCAGAAAGAGGAAGGAAGGTGTAGAAAGAGGTAAGAGAAATGCATAAAGAGGAAGAAAGGTGCAAAAAGAAGCAGGAGAGGTGCGGAAATAAACAAGGAAGGTACAGAAAGAAGAGAGTGAGGTGCAGTAAGAGGCAAGAGAGGTGCAGAAAGAGGCAAGAGAGATACAGAGAGAAGAGAGTGAGGTACAGAAAGAGGCAATAGAGGTGCAGAAAAAAGCATGTGTGGTGCAGAAAGAGGCAACAAAGGTACAGAAAGATGAAGAAAGGAGCAGAAAGAAGCAATACAACTACAGAAGGAAGAAAGAGAAGTGCAGAAATAGGAAGAAAGGTGATGAAAGAAGCAAGAGAAGTACAGAAAGAAGCACTAGAAATGCAGAAAGAGGCAAGAACAGGTGAGAAAGAGGAAGAAATGTGCAGAAAGAAGCAAGAGAAGTACAGAGAGAAGCAAGAGAGGTACAGAAAGAAGCAATAGAAGAGAGGAAAAAGGCAAGAGAGGTACCAAAAGGAGCAAGACAGGTGCAGAAACAGACAAGAGAAGTGCAAAAAGAGGCAACAGTGCTGTAGAAAGAGGCAAGAGAAGTACAAAAAGAAGCAAGAGATGTACATAAAGAGGTAAGATAAGTGCAGAAAGAAGCACAAGAGGTACAAAAAGAGGCAAGAGAACTGCAGAAAGAGAAAGACAGGTACAGAAAAAGGAAGAAAAGTGCAGAAAGAAGCAAGAGAAGTGTAGAAAGAAGCAAGAGAAGTGCAGAAAGATGAAAGAGAGGTGAAAAAGAAGCCAGAGAGGTGCATAAAATAGACAGTGAGGTGAAGAAAGAAGCAAGAGAGGTGCAGAAATAAGCAAGAGAGGTGCAGACAGAAGCAAGTGAGGTGCAGAAAGAAGCAAGAGAGGTGCAAAAAGAGGAAGAGAGGTGCGGAGAATTTCAAGAGGTATGCAGAAAGAAGCAAGAGATGTGCAGAAATAAGCAAGAGAGATGCAGAAGGAGGCAAGAGATATGCAGAAATAAGCAACTGAGGTACAGAAAGAGGAAAGAGAGGTGCAGAAAGAAGCAAGAGGGGTGCAGAAAGTTGAAATACAAGTGCAGAAAGAAGCAACAGAGGTGCATAACGAAGCAAGAGAAGAGCAGAAAGACGCAAGAGAAGAGCAGAAAGAGGAAGAAAGGTACGGAAAGAATCAAGGGAAGTGTAGAAAGAAGCAAGAGAAGTGCAGAAAGAGGCAAGAGAGGTGCAGAAAGAGGCAAGTGAGGTGCAGAAAGAGTCAAGAGAAATGCAGAAAGAAGCAAGAGAGGAGCAGAAATAAGCAAGAGAGATTCAGAAAGAAGCAAGTGTGTTACAGAGAGAAGCAAAAGAGATGCAAAAATAGGCAAAAGAGGTGCAGAAAGAAGCAGGAAATGTGAAAAAAGAAGCAATGAGGTACAGAAAGAGGAAGGAAGGTGCAGAAAGAGGAAGAAAAGTGCAGAAAGAAAAAAGTTGCAAAAGGAGCAAGAGAGGTACATAAAGAAGCAGGAGAGGTACAGAAAGAGGCAAGGGAGATAGAGAAAGAGGCAAAAGAGGTGCAAAAAGAGGCAATAGAAGTGCAGAAAGAAGCAAGAGAGGTGCAGAAAGAAGAAAGAGTAGTGCAGAAAGAAGCAAGAGAAGAACAGAAAGAGTAATAAAGGTACAGAAAGAAGCAACAGAAATGCAGAAAGAAGCAAAGGAAGTGCAGAAAGAAGGAAGAGAAATGCAGAAAGTGGAAGAGAAGTAGAGAAAGAGGAAGAAAGGTGTAGAAAGAAGCAAGAGAAGTACAGAGAGAAGTAAGAGAGGTGCAGAAAGAAGCAAGAGAAGTGAGGAAAGAGGCAAGAGAGGTACAGAAAAAATCAATACAGGTGCAGAAAGAAGCAAGAGAGGTCAAGAATGAAGCAAGAGAGGTGCAGAAAGATACCAGAGAGGTGCAGAGAGAGGCAACACAGGTGTCAAAAAAGTTAAGAGAAGTGCAGAAAGAAGCAAGAAAGGTGCAAAAAGATGAAGAAGAAAGGTGTGGAAAGAAGCAAGGAAAGTATAGAAAGAAGCAAGAGAAGTGCAGAAAGAAGAAAGAGAGTTGCAGAAGGAGGCAAGAGAAGTGCAGAAATAGGCAAGAGAGGTGCACAAGTGGCAAGAGATGTGCAATAAGAGACAAGAGAGGTGCAGGGAGAGACAAAAGGGGTGCAGAAAGAAGCAAGAGAAGTGCAGAAAGAAGCAAGAGAGGTACAGAAAGAAACAAATAAGGTGCAGAAAGAAGATAGTGAAGTGCGGAAAGAGGCATGAGAGGTGCAGAAAGAGGTATGAGAGGTGCAGAAAGAAGAGAGTGAGGTACAGAAAGAGGCAAGAGTAGTGTAGAAAGAGACAAGAGAAGTGCAGAAAGAGGAAGCAAAGTGTAGAAAAAAGCAAGAGAAATGCAGAAAGATGCAAGAGAGGCACACAAAGAAGCAAGAGAGGTGTAGAAAGAAGCAAGAGAAGTGTAGAAAGAGTCAAGAGAAATGCAGAAAGAGGAAGAAATGTGCAGAAACAAGGAAAAGATGTGCAGAAAGAAAAAAGGAAGGTGCAGAAAGAGGCAAGAGAGGTGCAGAAAGAGGCATGTGTGGTGCAAAAAGAGGCAAGAGAGGTGCAGAAGGAAGCAGGAAGGTGCAAAAAGAAAGAGGAAGAAAGGTGCTGAAAGCAGCAAGAGAATTGCAGAAAGAGGCAAGAGAGGTACAGAAAGAAGCATGAGAGGTGCAGAAAGAGGAAGAAAGGTACATGAAGAAACAAGAAAGGAGGAGAAAGAGGTAGAAAAGTGGAGAAAGAAAAAAAGGTGCAGAAAGGAGCAAGAGAGGTTCACAAAGAAGCAGGAGAGATGCAGAAAGAGGCAAGAGAGATGCAGAAAGAAGCAAGTGACATGCAGAAGAGGCAAGAGGGGTGCAGAAAGAGGCAAGAGAGGTGCATAAAGTAGCAATAGAAGTGCATAAAGAAGCAACAAAGGTACAGAAAGAGGCAAGGGAAGTGCAAAAAGAGGCAAGAGAGGTACAGAAAGAGGAAGAGAGGTGCAGAGAGATTGCAAAGGGATGCAAAAAGAAGCAAGAGATATGCAGAAAGAAGAAAGAGAGATACAGAATGAGTCATGAGGGGTGTAGAATGAAGCAGGCGAGGTACAGAAAGAAGCAAGAGAAGTGCAGAAAGAGGCAAGAGAAATGCAGAAAGAGGAAGAAAGGTACAGAAAAAAGCAAGAAAGTAGCAGAAAGAAACAAGAGAGTTGCAGAAAGAAGAGAGTGAGGTAAGAGGCAAGAGAGGTACAGAAAGAGGCCAGAGAGGTACAGAAAGAAGAGAGTAAGGTGCAGAAAGAGGCAAGAGAGGTGTAGAAATAGGCAATGAGAAGTACAGAAAGAGGAAGAAAGGTGCTGAAAGAAGCTAGAAAAATGCAGAAAGAGGCAAGAAAGTTTTACACAGAAGCAATAGAGGTACAGAAAGAGTAAAGAGTTATGAAGAAATAAGCAAGTGAGGTGCAGAAAGAGGAAAGAGAGGTGCAGAAAGAAGCAAGAGAGGTACAGAAAGAAACAAGTAAGGTGCAGAAAGAAGAGAGTGAAGTGCAAAAAGAGGCATGAGAGGTGCAGAAAGAGGTAAGAGAGGTGCAGAAAGAAGAGATGAGGTACAGAAAGAGGCAAGAGTGGTGTAGAAAGAAGCAAGAGAAGTGTAGAAAGAGTCAAGAGAAATGCAGAAAGAGGAAGAAATATGCAGAAACAAGGAAAAGATGTGCAGAAAGAAACAAGGAAGGTGCAGAAAGAGGCAAGAGAGGTGCAGAAAGAGGCATGTGTGGTGCAAAAAGAGGCAAGAGAGGTGCAGAAGGAAGCAGGAAGGTGCAAAAAGAAAGAGGCAAGAGAGCTATAGAAAGAGGCAAGAGAAGAGCAGAAAGTGGAAGAAAGGTGCTGAAAGCAGCAAGAGAGTTGCAGAAAGAGGCAAGAGAGGTACATAAAGAAGCATGAGAGGTGCAGAAAGAGGTAGAAAGGTACATAAAGAAACAAGAAAGGGCAGAAAGAGGAAGAAAAGTGCAGAAAGAAAAAGAGGTGCAGAAAGAGAGCAAGAGAGGTTCACAAAGAAGCAGGAGAGATGCAGAAAGAGGCAAGAGAGATGTAGAAAGAAGCAAGTGAGATGGATAAGAGGCAAGAGGGGTGCAGAAATAAAGAAGGAAGGTGCAGAAAGAAGAGAGTAGAGGTGCAGAAAGAGGCAAGAGCGATGCAGAAAGAAGAGAGTAAGGTACAGAAAGAGGCAAGAGAGTGTAGAAAGAGGCAAGAGAGGTGCATAAAGAGGCAATGTGAGGTGCAGAAAGAGGCAACAAAGGTACTGAAAGAGGAAGAAAGGAGCAGAAATAAGCAAGATTGCTACAGAAGGAGGCAAGAGAAGTGCAGAAAGAGGAAGAGAAGGTGAAGAAAGAAGCAAGAAAAGTACAGAAAGAAGCACAGAGAAGTGCAGAAAGAGGCAAGAACAGTAGCAGAAAGAGGAAGAAATGTGCAGAAAGAAGAAAGAGAGGTACAGAGAGAAGCAAGAGAGGTCCAGAAAGAAGCAAGAGAAGCGAGGAAAGTGACAAGACAGGTGCAGAAAGAAGAAAGAGAGGTACAGAATGAAGCAGGAGAGATACAGAATGAAGCAAGAGAGGTGCAGAAAGAAGCAAGAGAGGTGCAGAAACAGACTAGAGAAGTGCAGAAAGAGGCAAGAGTGGTGTAGAAAGAGGCAAGCGAAGTGCAGAAAGAGGCAAGAGAGGTGCAGAAAGAGGCAAGAGAGGTGCAGAAAGAAGAGAGTAGGTGCAGAAAGAGACAAGAGAGGTGCAGAAAGAGGCAAGAGAAGTGCAGAAAGAGGCAAGAGAGGTGCAGAAAGAAGCTAGAAGAATGCAGAAAGAGGCAAGAGAGTTGTACAAAGAGGCAAGAGAGGTACAGAAAGAGTAAAGAGTTATGAATAAATAAGCAAGTGAGGTGCAGAAAGAGGCAAGAGAGGTGCAGAAAGAAGCAAGAGAGGTGCAGAAAGAGACAAGTAGAGGTTCAGAAAGAAGAGAGTGAAGTGCAGAAAGAGGCAAGAGAGGTGCAGAAAGAGGTAAGAGATGTGCAGAAAGAAGAGAGAGAGGTACAGAAAGAGGCAAGAGTGGTGCAGAAAGAGGCAAGAGAAGTGCAGAAAGAGGCAAGAGAGTGCAGAAAGAGGCAAGTGAGATGCAGAAAGAGGCAAGAGAGGCACAGAAAGAGGCAAGAGAGGTGCAGAAAGAAGCAAGAGAAGTGCAGAAAGAGTCAAGAGAAATGCAGAAAGAGGAAGAAATGTGCAGAAACAAGGAAGAGATGTGCAGAAAGAAGCAAGAGAAGGTGCAGAAAGAGGCAAGAGAGGTGCAGAAAGAGGCATGTAGTGGTGCAAAAAGAGGCAAGAGGTGCAGAAGGAAGCAGGAAGGTGCAAAGAAAGAGGCAAGAGAGGCTATAGAAAGAGGCAAGAGAAGAGCAGAAAGAGGCAAGAAAGGTGCTGAAAGCAGCAAGAGAATTGCAGAAAGAGGCAAGAGAGGTACAGAAAGAGGCAAGAGAGGTGCAGAAAGAGGTAAGAAAGGTACAGAAAGAAACAAGAGAGGTGCAGAAAGAGGAAGAGAAGTGCAGAAAGAAAAAGGTGCAGAAAGAGCAGAGAGGTGCACAAAGAAGCAGGAAAGATACAGAAAGAGGCAAGAGAGGTGCAGAAAGAAGCAAGTGAGATGCAGAAAGAGGCAAGAGAGGTGCAGAAAGAGGCAAGAGAGGTGCAGAAAGAGGCAAGAGAAGTGCAGAAAGAAGCAACAGAGGTACAGAAAGAGGCAAGAGAAGTGCAGAAAGAGGCAAGAGAGGTGCAGAAAGAGTGCAAGAGAGGTACAGAAAGAAGCAAGAGAGATGCAGAAAGAAGAAAGAGAGGTACAGAAAGAGGCAAGAGAGGTGTAGAAAGAAGCAAGTGAGGTGCAGAAAGAAGCAAGAGAAGTGCAGAAAGAGGCAAGAGAAGTGCAGAAAGAGGAAGAGAGGTACAGAAAAAGGCAAGAGAAGTAGCAGAAAGAAGCAAGAGAGTTGCAGAAAGAAGAGTGTGAGGTAAGAGGCAAGAGAGGTGCAGAAAGAGGCCAGAGAGGTGCAGAAAGAAGAGAGTAAGGTGCAGAAAGAGGCAAGAGAGGTGCAGAAATAGGCAATAGAAGTGCAGAAAGAGGCAAGAGAGGTGCAGAAAGAAGCAAGAAAAGTGCAGAAAGAGGCAAGAAAGGTGTAGACAGAAGCAATAGAGGTACAGAAAGAGTAAAGAGATATGCAGAAAGAAGCAAGTGAGGTGCAGAAAGAGGCAAGAGAGGTGCAGAAAGAAGCAAGAGAGGTGCAGAAAGTAGAAAGAGAAGTGCAGAAAGAAGCAAGAGAGGTGCAGAAAGAAGCAAGAGAGGTGCAGAAAGAAGAAGAGAGGTACAGAAAGAGGCAAGAGTGATATAGAAAAAGGAAAGAGAAGTGCATAAAGAGGCAAGAGAGGTGCAGAAAGAAGCAAGAGAAGTGCAGAAAGAGGCAACTGAGGACGCAGAAAGAAGCAAGAGAAGTGCAGAATGAAGCAACAGAGGTGCAGAAAGAGGCAAGAGAAGTGCAGAAAGAGGCATAGAGAGGTGCAGAAAGAGGCAAGAGAGGTGCAGAAAGAAGCAAGAGAGGTGCAGAAAGAGGCAAGAGAGGTGCAGAAAGAAGCAGAGTGAGGTACAGAAAGAGGCAAGAGTGGTGTAGAAAGAGGCAAGAGCAGGTGCAGAAAGAGGAAGCAGAGGTGTAGAAAGAGGTAAGAGAAATGCATAAAGAGGAATGAAAGGTGCAGAAAGAAGCAAGAGCGGTGCAGAAATAAAGAAGAGAAGGTGCAGAAAGAAGAGAGAGAGGTGCAGAAAGAGGCAAGAGCGATACAGAAAGAAGAGAGTAAGGTGCAGAAAGAGGCAATAGAGGTGTAGAAAGAGGCAAGAGAGGTGCAGAAAGAGGCAATGTGAGGTGCAGAAAGAGGCAACAAAGGTACAGAAAGAGGCAAGAGAGGAGCAGAAATAAGCAAGAGCTGCTAGAGAAGGAGGCAAGAGAAGTGCAGAAAGAGGAAGAAAGGTGAAGAAAGAAGCAAGAGAAGTGCAGAAAGAAGCACAGAGAAATGCAGAAAGAGGCAAGAGACAGTAGCAGAAAGAGGCAAGAAATGTGCAGAAAGAAGCAAGAGAAATGCAGAAAGAAGCAAGAGAGGTCCAGAAAGAAGCAAGAGAAGTGCAGGAAAGTGACAAGACAGGTGCAGAAAGAGGCAAGAGAGGTACAGAAAGAAGCAAGAGAAGTGCAGAGAGGCAAGAGAAATGCAGAAAGAAGCAAGAGAAGTGCAGAAAGAGACTAGAGAAGTGCAGAAAGAAGCAACAGAGGTGCAGAAAGATGCAAGAGAAGTGTAGAAAGAGGCAAGAGTGGTGCAGAAAGAGGCAAGAGAGGTGCAGAAAGAAGAGAGTAAGGTGCAGAAAGAGGCAAGAGAGGTGCAGAAATAGGCAATAGAAGTACAGAAAGAGGAAGAGAGGTGCAGAAAGAAGCTAGAGAAATGCAGAAAGAGGCAAGAAAGGTGCAGAAAGAAGCAAGAGAGGTACAGAAAGAGGCAAGAGAGTTATGCAGAAATAAGCAAGAGAGGTGCAGAAAGAGGCAAGAGAGGTGCAGAAAGAAGCAAGAGAGGTACAGAAAGAAGCAAGTAAGGTGCAGAAAGAGGCAAGTGAAGTGCAGAAAGAGGCAAGAGAGGTGCAGAAAGAGGCAAGAGATGTGCAGAAAGAAGAGAGAGAGGTACAGAAAGAGGCAAGAGAGGTGCAGAAAGAGGCAAGAGAAGTGCAGAAAGAGGAAGCAAAGTGCAGAAAAAAGCAAGAGAAGTGCAGAAAGATGCAAGAGAGTGCATACAAAGAAGCAAGAGAGGTGCAGAAAGAAGCAAGAGAAGTGCAGAAAGAGGCAAGAGAAATGCAGAAAGAGGCAAGAAATGTGCCGAAACAAGGAAGAGATGTGCAGAAAGAAGCAAGAGAAGGTGCAGAAAGAGGCAACAGAGGTGCAGAAAGAGGCATGTGAGGTGCAGAAAGAGGCAAGAGAGGTGCAGAAAGAAGCAGGAAGGTGCAAAGAAAGAGGCAAGAGAGCTGCAGAAAGAGGCAAGAGAAGAGCAGAAAGAGGCAAGAGAGGTGCAGAAAGCAGCAAGAGAAGTGCAGAAAGAGGCAAGAGAGGTACAGAAAGAAGCAAGAGAGGTGCAGAAAGAGGTAGAAAGGTGCAGAAAGAAACAAGAGAGGTGCAGAAAGAGGCAAGAAAAGTGCAGAAAGAGGCAAAGAGGTGCAGAAAGAGGCAAGAGAGGTGCAGAAAGAAGCAAGAGAGGTGCAGAAAGAGGCAAGAGAGATGTAGAAAGAAGCAAGTGAGATGCAGATAAGAGGCAAGAGAGGTGCAGAAATAAAGCAAGAGAAGGTGCAGAAAGAAGAGAGTGAGGTGCAGAAAGAGGCAAGAGCGATACAGAAAGAACAGAGTAAGGTACAGAAAGAGGCAATAGAAGTGCAGAAAGAAGCAACAAAGGTACAGAAAGAGGCAAGAGAAGTGCAGAAAGAGGAAGAGAGGTGCAGAAAGAGGCAAGAGGATACAGAAAGAAGCAAGAGATAGTGCAGAAAGAAGCAAGAGAGGTACAGAAAGAGTCATGAGAGGTGCAGAAAGAAGCAAGATGAGGTGCAGAAAGAAGCAAGAGAAGTGCAGAAAGAGGCAAGAGAAATGCAGAAAGAGGCAAGAGAGGTGCAGAAAGAAGCAAGAGAAGTAGCAGAAAGAAGCAAGAGAGTTGCAGAAAGAAGAGAGTGAGGTAAGAGGCAAGAGAGGTGCAGAAAGAGGCAAGAGAGGTGCAGAAAGAGGCAAGAGTAAGGTGCAGAAAGAGGCAAGAGAGGTGCAGAAATAGGCAATAGAAGTACAGAAAGAGGAAGAAAGGTGCAGAAAGAAGCAAGAGAAGTGCAGAAAGAGGCAAGAAAGGTGTAGAAAGAAGCAAGAGAGGTACAGAAAGAGTAAAGAGATAGTGCAGAAAGAAGCAAGAGAGGTGCAGAAAGAGGAAGAGAGGTGCAGAAAGAAGCAAGAGGGGTGCAGAAAGTAGAAAGAGAAGTGCAGAAAGAAGCAAGAGAGGTGCAGAAAGAAGCAAGAGAAGTGCAGAAAGAAGCAGAGTGAGGTACAGAAAGAGGCAAGCGTGATATAGAAAGAGAGCAAGAGAAGTGCATAAAGAGGCAAGAGAGGTGCAGAAAGAAGCAAGAGAAATGCAGAAAGAGGCAACTGAGGACCAGAAAGAAGCAAGAGAAGTGCAGAAAGAAGCAACAGAGGTGCAGAAAGAGGCAAGAGAAGTGGAGAAAGAGGCAAGAGAGGTGCAGAAAGTGGCAAGAGATGTGCAGAAAGAAGCAAGAGAGGTGCATAAAGAGGCAAGAGAGGTGCAGAAAGAAGAAAGTGAGGTGCAGAAAGAGGCAAGAGAGGTGCAGAAAGAGGCAAGAGCAGTGCAGAAAGAGGCAAGCAAGATGTAGAAAGAGGTAAGAGAAATGCAGAAAGAGGCAATAAAGGTGCAGAAAGAAGCAAGAGAGGTGCAGAAATAAAGCAAGGAAGGTGCAGAAAGAAGCAGAGTGAGGTGCAGAAAGAGGCAAGAGCGATACAGAAAGAAGAGAGAAGGTACAGAAAGAGGCAATAGAGGTGCAGAAAGAGGCAAGAGAGGTGCATAAAGAGGCAATGTGAGGTGCAGAAAGAGGCAACAAAGGTACTGAAAGAGGCAAGAAAGGATGCAGAAAGAAGCAAGACTGCTACAGAAGGAGGCAAGAGAAGTGCAGAAAGAGGAAGAAAGGTGAAGAAAGAAGCAAGAAAAGTTCAGAAAGAAGCACAAGAAATGCAGAAAGAGACAAGAACAGTAGAGAAAGAGGAAGAAAGGTGCAGAAAGAAGCAAGAGAAATACAGAGAGAAGCAAGAGAGGTGCAGAAAGAAGCAAGAGAAGCGAGAAAGAGTGACAAGACAGGTGCAGAAAGAAGAAAGAGAGGTGCAGAAAGAAGCAAGAGAGATGCAGAAAGAAGCAAGAGAGGTGCAGAAAGAAGCAAGAGAGGTGCAGAAACGAGGCTAAGAGAAGTGCAGAAAGAGGCAACAGTGGTGCAGAAAGAGGCAAGCGAAGTGCAGAAAGATGCAAGAGAGGTGCAGAAAGAGGCAAGAGAGGTGCAGAAAGAGGCAGAGTAAGGTGCAGAAAGAGACAAGAGAATGTAGGAAGGTGGAATCTGACTATATGGTTGCCCCCACTTTTTTCATGGTGTTTTGCTGGTTTATGACTTAGTTGGACTGGGACCCTGCTATTCAGGGCCCCAGTCTATCTGCTCTCTCTAAACGACATGGAGTGCACTCTAGGTGCACTAGTGATTGGATACTGTGGTGCCTTATGAGTCCCTAGTATATGGTACCTTAGGTGCCAAGGGCATAGGTACTTCACAGGCCTACCAGGGGCTGCAGCATGTGTTATGCCACCCCTGGGAAGCAGTCTAAATCTGACACCACAGGCCTGCTACTGCAGCCTGGGTGAGGTGGTGCTAGCACCCCTCACTGAGATATAGGTTTCCTATATCTCTCCTGCACACACATATAAACCTATCAGTCACCCCTAAGGCAGGCCCTATCAATCCTGAGGGCAGGGTGCTTGGCTTCTATGTGAGGGGGTGCCTCTGCATGAGCAGGGCCCCTCTGCAGTTCTCAGAGTCCATTCTCTGGTGCTGTTTGTGGATGCGGTTAAACCATATACTATTTAAGTGCATTATATCCTCGCGGTAAATGCTAACTTTGGAATGGCTGCATCAAAACATGTCGTGTTTGGTGTCAAACATCTTGGAATACTACCCCCCGCCAATCTTGGCGGCGGGGGTAGCATTCCACCCTTCTAGAGGGATAAGACATGTACCTGCTGTGGAAACGCGGTAGAATCCTAAAGAGCCCTGGCATCACAAAATGGATGCCACCAGTCACAGACACTGGGCTGCCCTCCTGCTGATGACCGAAACTCACAGTGGAGGAAGCCCAACAATAGGCATCCTGTCACAGGGAGGTGTAACCACCTTCCAGACAGGGTTTAGTGTATTGGGGCTGGGTGGGTGCACTCTTAGAGTGCTTTGAAGTCCTGCACTGGGGGAGCAGAAGGCTCCTCTGTGCATATGCCAGTTCAAACCAGCTCAGGGGCTACCTGCCCCTGCTCTGGCGCGAAACTGGACAAAGGGAAGTGGGTGTAGCCACCCCCTCCCTTGACCCTCCCATAGGTGGGGTCATAGAGCTAGTCCATCCCCTCTTTTTAGTATAAGAGGGGGAACCTTGCCATTGCAAAGCAGATAACCCCTGGACGACGCTCTACAGAAGAATCCTGGCCCTTCGACGTTCCACTACCTTTGGAAGACAGAAGAATCTCCCTTGGAGTCAAGGAGTGACTCCCCTGCTTGGCAGGCACCAAAAACGACAACGACGGTCGCAAACTACGCCGCTCCCGCCGGAGTCCGAAGTCCCTGCAGCCCAAGAAGTGGATTTCCTGACCTCTCCCAGGCCATCGTGAGTCCCCAGCGAAGCTGAGGCAAGTGGACCCCACGAGTAACGAGGAACCGCGACCCCTGGGTACCGTGCACTATTGTCGAGTGCAACCCCTTCACAACGTTCTACGAACTTGTGCTTTGGACCACGTGTGGTCCCGACCTCCAGCAGGAATCCCTCCGAAGATCAGAGGCCTACACCGTCCCGAGTGACCGTGGGCCCCTGTTGAGTGATTCCGCCCGAGGTGTCTTCGCGATCCCTTGCCCGCTGGCTTGTGGGTCCCCAGAAGACTTCTTAAAGAAACCAAAGGGCTCCCCTGGTTGCTCCAGGCCTGCCCTGACTTACCCTCGCTGGGTGAGTTCCTCAGACCTTGCTGGTCTGCGCCATCGACTTTTCTTCATCTCCCCGAGACTTGCGGCTGCCAAGGCTTGTTGGCTCCGATCGAGTTGCCGACACCGCAGTCAGCTGCAGACGTCGAGGGACACACCGAATCCAGCTCCTGGTCGTCGTCGACGCCTCCTGGACCACGTGGCTGAAGAGTCAAGGCACCCGCAACCGACCTGAAGCGACCGACGACGGTGGGCATCCATCTTCCTTGCCCCGGGTCACTGCCAAGTGACTTTGAACACTGTCCCCTCTGCTTTCAGGTCATCCTTCTTCAGAATCCAGGCTTGGATTCCACCGGACACTTCTTCAGCTCCCGCAAGCAGCAAGTCTTCTTTGTTCGCCATTGAAAACGACGCCGCGACCCGACACCAAAGGACACCTGTGCACCCGGCTTCCCTGGGTGAGGTAACTCCAGCACTACGGTGCTCCTGTGGGTGTGGGCCCTAGAACTACTTACCCTGTAAGTGACTTGCTTGTAGGTTCTCCCGAAGTATCCTAAAACTCTTTATTTCCAACCGCGACTTGCCCCATTGAAGTTAACGGCGATTCGCGCCTGTGTATCCACACTGCACGCGTCCCCCGTGGGTCCTTTACTTACCTGCCTTGGGTGGTTTCGTGAGGCCCCAGCACTTCTGAAGGCCCTAGGCCTTGTCTCCTTGCAAGTCGTTGTTTCTAAGTCTCTTACTTAGTATATGGTCTGGTACGCCCCTAGGGCCCCAGCCATATTTTGTGCTTAACTTATTGTGAAACGTTGATTTGTGCATATGTTTGTCTTCTAATCTCATAAAGAGATTAGTAGAGAGTTATTTAGAAATAAATACATATATATTTGATATATATACCTGTGTGGTGTCTTTTCATTTGGTGATTCAAGAGATTATATGGTAAAACAAGCTGCTTTACATTCCTCCGAGACTTAGCCTGAAGGCTGCTCTCCACAGCTACCACTAGGATAGCTTTCTTTAAAAGGTTGTCTTAAACCTATCTACCATAAGAGTCGATTTGCCCTGGTGCAAGGTGTCCACTTTAATTAGTGAACAGCATATACCAGGCCAACTTCTCACATTGGTGGGCAGCGTGTGGGATTCCAGCTTGCCATTGTTTTACCAGAAAATCTCTATTTGAATTACTAACTGAAAACCATTATAGGTACTCAAGGTACATATAAAGTCAAGCTTAGTATCAATAAGTTCTACTGAACTTAGAGCTGTGTGCCAAGGGATAGCACACCCTTTCCACAGCTCAAGCTAGGATCAGTAGGCCACAAACTAGTGTAGGTAGTACAACACTGCACAACACTAGAATGTCCTTAAAGGGTGGACCCAGTGGATCCACTCAGCCTCAGTATAAGGACATGGCTTTCTCTGACTTGAGAGCCATGTGTGTTGACAGACACCTGAGGATAGGACAGAGTCCCTCAACACTCCACCTGATAGATCTGCTGACAGCAGATGACCTTAGATTGGCTCTAGGAGCTAAAGGGTTTGAATCAGTGGGTGGGTCAGTCATAGTATCTGGGTCAGATGATGAAAATCAGAATGACCAAGACTCTGTGATTGAAGGGCCAGGCTCCAAGGGGCCTGAAAAGGACAGAGGAATTCTCCATAAGAGAACTGACAGAGAGGAGGAGAGGCACAGATCCCCTTCCAGGGAATCTGACCACTCTTATCACTCTGGCAGAGAATTTGTCCAGCAGAGGAGCTCATACTTTCCCTTAAGAGAGACCTCCTCTGAGAGAAGGTGCAAACTGCTCCAGTATGAGGAAGCCAGAGTGGCCCTCAGAACCAAGCAGTTGGCACTGGATAGGGAAGCCCTGGAGATCCAGAGAGCTTCTAGAAAGAGGGGTTAGAACCCCCTGGTGGCAGCAACAGTGTCCCTAGAGGCAGAGAATATATTCCTGACCATAGGAACCTGAGCAAGGTTGTTCCTCCCTACCAGAGTGGGGATGATATCCACAAGTGGATAACTGCTATGGAGAGGGCCTGTAGAGTACAGCAGGTCCCCCAAAAGCAGTGGGCAGCAATCTTGTGGCTCTCCTTTTCAGATAAAGGAAGAGACAAGCTCCTCACTGTTAGAGAGGAGGATGCTGATGATTATGAGGTCCTGAAGAGTGCACTGATAGATGGGTTTGGCTTAACCACTGAGCAGTACAGGTTGAAGTTCAGAGATACCCAGAAGGCACAGACTCAGGACTGGACAGACTTTGTAGATTGTGCATCCAAGGCTCTGGAGGGTTGGCTGGTTGGCAGTAGGGTTACTGATTTCAAAGGATTTTATAATCTAATGATGAGAGAACAGATCCTTAATAATTGTCAAAACCAGCTTTTACACCAGTACCTGGTGGACTCTGATCTGACCTCTCCCCAAGAATTGGGAAAGAAGGCAGACAAATGGGTCAGAACCAGAGTAAGGCCTAAGAATCAGGGTGGTGACCACAAGAAAGATTCTACCAAGTCCCAAGAGAAAGGTGGGGATAAATCCAAGGATAAGTCCACTACAGGGCCCCAAAATTCCTCTTCTGGGGGTGGGTCCCAAACTCCTTCCTCTCCTGAAAAGAAACCCTATTGCCATGTCTGTAAAAAGCCTGGGCACTGGAAATCTGATCCCAGTTGTCCCAGGAATGGCAATAAAGAAAATGTTCCTCCAACAACTACTACCACCCCTCCTGGTACTACCAGTAGTAATCCTCCAGTTGGGAGTAGTGCACCCAAAAAGTTAGGTGCTTTTGCAAGAGGAACAGAGGTGGGCCCTAGTTTAGACAGGACCCCCTCAACAGACTCCTCAGATTCTGATGGTGGTATAGGATTTGCCACCTTTACCGTGGGTCCCACAGCATTGGGCAGGTACAGACTGGAGCCAATAATTAATGGTCAGAAAGCTGTGGCATTTAGGGACACAGGGGCTAGTGTCACCATGGTGGCAGGGAAACTAGTCCCCCTCACCAGCTTTTACCTGAGTTTAAATACCAGGTGACCAACATTGATGGTGTCAGAACAGATCACCCCATGGCCATAGTCAATCTCAGCTGGGAGGGGGTCACAGGCCCAAAAAGAGTGGCAGTGTCCCCAACCTTACCTGTAGATTGCCTGATGGGCAATGATCTGGAAATTTCAGCCTGGGCTGAAATTGAACACCAAACCCATCTGAAGATGTTGGGTGTCCCTGTAAAGGTTAGTGGGGCTGTGATGGCCACAGCCCCAGCCCAAGATTTTGGAGAGATGGAGCCTGGAAGAATGGCCCACTCTCCCCAGAAGAGAGCACAAGGGTTGAAGAAAAGTCTTCTTCCCTCCAGACAGTAGGTAAGGGTCAGCCTCCTCAGGGAACTGACCCTACCCCTAGTGAAGGAACTGCCACAGAGGTAGTCAGGCCTGGCCTGGCCACCCCCTGATGGCAGAGGACCCTTACAAGGTGGTACCCAGTCTGGAGCAGGTAACCTGCCCCTCTCTACCCTGCCTCAGTCAGCCCAGGGCTGCAGAGGTCAGGGAGGTCAGTGGACCCCCAGGGCCCCCTGTCCAGAGGAACCCCCATCAGCAGATTAGGGGCACCCAGGCTAGTAGCCCTAGCCAGGTAGAAATTCCTCAACCCACTGAGGGATCCCCCATACCTTTATGTAGGGACCTCCCCCAGAAGGACTCTGTTAGGCAAGGGCAAACCTGGGACCAAAAGGTTCCAAACATGCCATGTCCCTCCAGTGTTCCACCCAAAGGGACCCAACCCCCGGCTGTAGGCAGTCAAAGGTTGACCCTTAGAGCAGAGTACCACTCAGTCATGGAAAGACAGGCATACATGGTGACCAGTGAGCTGAGAAAGCTGAGGCCAACATTCCTAGGGCCACACTTCCCTACTCAGACACCTCACCAGCCTGGTACTTTACCAAAGCACACCACAGGTAGTGATTCCCCATGGTGGAGACCCTCTCATACCCTTAGGGTGAGGGATTGCTTAGTGGACCATAAGACAGGGGGCAACCATGCTAGTGCAGGTGCTTCCTTATATGGCCACTTAGTCAATAAAGGCTCAACTGGCCAAGGTTAGCCTTATCTCCTTTCGTTTGGGGGGGTTATGTAGGAAGGTGGAATCTGACTATATGGTTGCCCCCACTTTTTTCATGGTGTTTTGCTGGTTTATGACTTAGTTGGACTGGGACCCTGCTATTCAGGGCCCCAGTCTATCTGCTCTCTCTAAACGACATGGAGTGCACTCTAGGTGCACTAGTGATTGGATACTGTGGTGCCTTATGAGTCCCTAGTATATGGTACCTTAGGTGCCAAGGGCATAGGTACTTCACAGGCCTACCAGGGGCTGCAGCATGTGTTATGCCACCCCTGGGAAGCAGTCTAAATCTGACACCACAGGCCTGCTACTGCAGCCTGGGTGAGGTGGTGCTAGCACCCCTCACTGAGATATAGGTTTCCTATATCTCTCCTGCACACACATATAAACCTATCAGTCACCCCTAAGGCAGGCCCTATCAATCCTGAGGGCAGGGTGCTTGGCTTCTATGTGAGGGGGTGCCTCTGCATGAGCAGGGCCCCTCTGCAGTTCTCAGAGTCCATTCTCTGGTGCTGTTTGTGGATGCGGTTAAACCATATACTATTTAAGTGCATTATATCCTCGCGGTAAATGCTAACTTTGGAATGGCTGCATCAAAACATGTCGTGTTTGGTGTCAAACATCTTGGAATACTACCCCCCGCCAATCTTGGCGGCGGGGGTAGCATTCCACCCTTCTAGAGGGATAAGACATGTACCTGCTGTGGAAACGCGGTAGAATCCTAAAGAGCCCTGGCATCACAAAATGGATGCCACCAGTCACAGACACTGGGCTGCCCTCCTGCTGATGACCGAAACTCACAGTGGAGGAAGCCCAACAATAGGCATCCTGTCACAGGGAGGTGTAACCACCTTCCAGACAGGGTTTAGTGTATTGGGGCTGGGTGGGTGCACTCTTAGAGTGCTTTGAAGTCCTGCACTGGGGGAGCAGAAGGCTCCTCTGTGCATATGCCAGTTCAAACCAGCTCAGGGGCTACCTGCCCCTGCTCTGGCGCGAAACTGGACAAAGGGAAGTGGGTGTAGCCACCCCCTCCCTTGACCCTCCCATAGGTGGGGTCATAGAGCTAGTCCATCCCCTCTTTTTAGTATAAGAGGGGGAACCTTGCCATTGCAAAGCAGATAACCCCTGGACGACGCTCTACAGAAGAATCCTGGCCCTTCGACGTTCCACTACCTTTGGAAGACAGAAGAATCTCCCTTGGAGTCAAGGAGTGACTCCCCTGCTTGGCAGGCACCAAAAACGACAACGACGGTCGCAAACTACGCCGCTCCCGCCGGAGTCCGAAGTCCCTGCAGCCCAAGAAGTGGATTTCCTGACCTCTCCCAGGCCATCGTGAGTCCCCAGCGAAGCTGAGGCAAGTGGACCCCACGAGTAACGAGGAACCGCGACCCCTGGGTACCGTGCACTATTGTCGAGTGCAACCCCTTCACAACGTTCTACGAACTTGTGCTTTGGACCACGTGTGGTCCCGACCTCCAGCAGGAATCCCTCCGAAGATCAGAGGCCTACACCGTCCCGAGTGACCGTGGGCCCCTGTTGAGTGATTCCGCCCGAGGTGTCTTCGCGATCCCTTGCCCGCTGGCTTGTGGGTCCCCAGAAGACTTCTTAAAGAAACCAAAGGGCTCCCCTGGTTGCTCCAGGCCTGCCCTGACTTACCCTCGCTGGGTGAGTTCCTCAGACCTTGCTGGTCTGCGCCATCGACTTTTCTTCATCTCCCCGAGACTTGCGGCTGCCAAGGCTTGTTGGCTCCGATCGAGTTGCCGACACCGCAGTCAGCTGCAGACGTCGAGGGACACACCGAATCCAGCTCCTGGTCGTCGTCGACGCCTCCTGGACCACGTGGCTGAAGAGTCAAGGCACCCGCAACCGACCTGAAGCGACCGACGACGGTGGGCATCCATCTTCCTTGCCCCGGGTCACTGCCAAGTGACTTTGAACACTGTCCCCTCTGCTTTCAGGTCATCCTTCTTCAGAATCCAGGCTTGGATTCCACCGGACACTTCTTCAGCTCCCGCAAGCAGCAAGTCTTCTTTGTTCGCCATTGAAAACGACGCCGCGACCCGACACCAAAGGACACCTGTGCACCCGGCTTCCCTGGGTGAGGTAACTCCAGCACTACGGTGCTCCTGTGGGTGTGGGCCCTAGAACTACTTACCCTGTAAGTGACTTGCTTGTAGGTTCTCCCGAAGTATCCTAAAACTCTTTATTTCCAACCGCGACTTGCCCCATTGAAGTTAACGGCGATTCGCGCCTGTGTATCCACACTGCACGCGTCCCCCGTGGGTCCTTTACTTACCTGCCTTGGGTGGTTTCGTGAGGCCCCAGCACTTCTGAAGGCCCTAGGCCTTGTCTCCTTGCAAGTCGTTGTTTCTAAGTCTCTTACTTAGTATATGGTCTGGTACGCCCCTAGGGCCCCAGCCATATTTTGTGCTTAACTTATTGTGAAACGTTGATTTGTGCATATGTTTGTCTTCTAATCTCATAAAGAGATTAGTAGAGAGTTATTTAGAAATAAATACATATATATTTGATATATATACCTGTGTGGTGTCTTTTCATTTGGTGATTCAAGAGATTATATGGTAAAACAAGCTGCTTTACATTCCTCCGAGACTTAGCCTGAAGGCTGCTCTCCACAGCTACCACTAGGATAGCTTTCTTTAAAAGGTTGTCTTAAACCTATCTACCATAAGAGTCGATTTGCCCTGGTGCAAGGTGTCCACTTTAATTAGTGAACAGCATATACCAGGCCAACTTCTCACAAGAGAGGTGTAGAAATAGGCAATAGAAGTACAGAAAGAGGCAAGAAAGGTGCTGAAAGAGGCTAGAGAAATGCAGAAAGAGGCAAGAGAAGTTTTACACAGAAGCAATAGAGGTACAGAAAGAGGTAAGAGAGTTATGAAGAAATAAGCAAGTGAGGTGCAGAAAGAGGAAAGAGAGGTGCAGAAAGAAGCAAGAGAGGGTACAGAAAGAAGCAAGTAAGGTGCAGAAAGAAGCAGAGTGAAGTGCAGAAAAGAGGCATGAGAGGTGCAGAAAGAGGTAAGAGATGTGCAGAAAGAAGGAGAGTGAGGTACAGAAAGAGGCAAGAGTGGTGTAGAAAGAGGCAAGAGAAGTGCAGAAAGAGGAAGCAAAGTGTAGAAAAAAGCAAGAGAAATACAGAAAGATGCAAGAGAGGCATACAAAGAAGCAAGAGAGGTGTAGAAAGAAGCAAGAGAAGTGTAGAAAGAGTCAAGAGAAATGCAGAAAGAGGAAGAAATGTGCCGAAACAAGGAAAGATGTGCAGAAAGAAACAAGAGAAGGTGCAGAAAGAGGCAAGAGAGGTGCAGAAAGAGGCATGTGTGGTGCAGAAAGAGGCAAGAGAGGTGCAGAAAGAAGCAGGAAGGTGCAAAAAGAAAGAGGCAAGAGAGCGTATAGAAAGAGGCAAGAGAAGTGCAGAAAGAGGCAAGAAAGGTGAAGAAAGAAGCAAGAAAAGTACAGAAAGAAGCACAGAGAGGTGCAGAAAGAGGCAAGAGACAGTACAGAAAGAGGAAGAGAGGTGCAGAAAGAAGCAAGAGAAGTACAGAGAGAAGCAAGAGAGGTCCAGAAAGAAGCAAGAGAAGCGAGGAAAGTGACAAGACAGGTGCAGAAAGAAGAAAGAGAGGTACAGAATGAAGCAAGAGAGGTGCAGAAAGAAGCAGGAGAGATACAGAATGAAGCAAGAGAGGTGCAGGAAAGAAGCAAGAGAGGTGCAGAAACAGACTAGAGAAGTGCAAAAAGAGGCAGCAGTGGTGTAGAAAGAGGCAAGTGAAGTGCAGAAAGATGCAAGAGAGGTGCAGAAAGAGGCTAGAGAGGTGCATAAAGAAGAAGAGTAAGGTGCAGAAAGAGACAAGAGAGGTGTAGAAATAGGCAAGAGAAGTGCAGAAAGAGGAAGAAAGGTGCTAGAAAGAAGCAAGATAAATGCAGAATGAGGCAAGAGAGGTTCTACAAAGCAGCAAGAGAGGTACAGAAAGAGGCAAGAGAAATGCAGAAATAAGCAAGCTGAGGTGCAGAAAGAGGAAATAGAGGTGCAGAAAGAAGCAAGAGGGGTGCAGAAAGTATAAAGATAAGTGCAGAAAGAAGCAAGAGAGGTGCAGAACAGAAGCAAAAGAAGTGCAGAAAGAAGCAAGAGAAGATGCAGAAAGAGGAAGAAAGGTACAGAAAGAAGCAAGGTAGGTGCAGAAATAAGAGTGAGGTACAGATAGAGGTAAGAATGGTATAGAAAGAGGAAGCAGAGGTGCAGAAATAGGAAGCAGGGTGCAGAAAGAAGAAAGTGAAATGCAGAAAGAGGCAACAGAGGTACACAAAGAAGCAAGAGAGGTGCAGAAAGAAGCAAGAGAGCGTGAAGAAAGAGGCAAGAGAAGTGCATAATAGAAGCAACAGAGGTGCAGAAAGAGGCAGGAGAAGTGCAGAATGAAGCAACAGAGGTGCAGAAAGGGGCAAGAGAAGTGCAGAAAGAGGCAAGAGAGGTGCACAAAGTGGCTAGAGATGTGCAGAAAGAAGCAAGAGAGGTGCAGAAAGAGTCAAGAGAGGTGCAGAAGAAGAGAGTGAGGTACAGAAAGAGACAAGAGTGGTGCAGAAAGAGGCAAGAGAAGTGCAGAAAGAGGCAAGGAAGGTGTAGAAAGAGGAAAGAGAAGTGCAGAAAGAAGAAAGAGAAGTGCAGAAAAAAGCAAGGAAGGTACAGAAAGAAGCAGAGTGAGGTGCAGTAAGAGGCAAGCGAGGTGCATAAAGAGGCAAGAGAGATACAGAAAGAAGCAAGAGAGGTACAGAAAGAGGCAATAGAGATGTAGAAAGAGGCAAGAGAGGTACAGAAAGAAGCATGTGAGGTAAAGAAAGAGGCAACAAAGGCACTGAAAGAGGCAAGAAAGGAACAGAAAGAAGCAAGACAGCTACAAAAGGATGAAAGAGAGGTGCAGAAAGAGGAAGCAGAAGTGTAGAAAGAAGCAAGAGAAGTGCAGAAAGATGCAAGAGAGGCACACAAAGAAGCAAGAGAGGTGTAGAAAGAAGCAAGAGAAGTGTAGAAAGAGTCAAGAGAAATGCAGAAAGAGGAAGAAATGTGCAGAAACAAGGAAAAGATGTGCAGAAAGAAAAAAGGAAGGTGCAGAAAGAGGCAAGAGAGGTGCAGAAAGAGGCAAGTGTGGTGCAGAAAGAGGCAAGAGAGGTGCAGAAGGAAGCAGGAAGGTACAAAAAGAAAGAGGAAGAAAGGTGCAGAAAGCAGCAAGAGAATTGCAGAAAGAGGCAAGAGAGGTACAGAAAGAAGCATAGAGAGGTGCAGAAAGAGGAAGAAAGGTACATGAAGAAACAAGAAAGGAGGAGAAAGAGGAAGAAAAGTGGAGAAAGAGGAAAAGAGGTGCAGAAAGAGAGCAAGAGAGGTTCACAAAGAAGCAAGAGAGATGCAGAAAGAGGCAAGAGAGATGCAGAAAGAAGCAAGTGAGATGCAGAAAGAGGCAAGAGGGGTGCAGAAAGAGGCAAGAGAGGTGCATAAAGTAGCAATAGAAGTGCAGAAAGAAGCAAGAAAGGTACAGAAAGAGGCAAGGGAAGTGCAGAAAGAGGCAAGAGAGGTACAGAAAGAGGCAAGAGAGGTACAGAGAGAGTGCAAGAGAGATGCAAAAAGAAGCAAGAGATAGTGCAGAAAGAAGAAAGAGAGATACAGAAAGAGGCATGAGGGGTGTAGAATGAAGCAGGTGAGCTACAGAAAGAAGCAAGAGAAGTGCAGAAAGAGGCAAGAGAAATGCAGAAAGAGGCAAGAAAGGTGCAGAAAGAAGCAAGAAAGTAGCAGAAAAAAGCAAGAGAGTTGCAGAACGAAGAAGAGTGAGGTAAGAGGCAAGAGAGGTACAGAAAGAGGCCAAGAGAGGTACAGAAAGAAGGAGAGTAAGGTGCAGAAAGAGGCAAGAGAGGTGTAGAAATAGGCAAGAGAAGTACAGAAAGAGGAAGAAAGGTGCTGAAAGAAGCTAGAAAAATGCAGAAAGAGGCAAGAAAGTTTTACACAGAAGCAATAGAGGTACAGAAAGAGTAAAGAGTTATGAAGAAATAAGCAAGTGAGGTGCAGAAAGAGGAAAGAGAGGTGCAGAAAGAAGCAAGAGAGGTACAGAAAGAAACAAGTAAGGTGCAGAAAGAAGAGAGTGAAGTGCAAAAAGAGGCATGAGAGGTGCAGAAAGAGGTAAGAGATGTGCAGAAAGAAGAGAGTGAGGTACAGAAAGAGGCAAGAGTGGTGTAGAAAGAGGCAAGAGAAGTGCAGAAAGAGGAAGCAAAGTGTAGAAAAAAGCAAGAGAAATGCAGAAACATGCAAGAGAGGCACACAAAGAAGCAAGAGAGGTTTAGAAAGAAGCAAGAGAAGTGTAGAAAGAGTCAAGAGAAATGCAGAAAGAGGAAGAAATGTGCAGAAACAAGGAAAGATGTACAGAAAGAAACAAGGAAGGTGCAGAAAGAGGCAAGAGAGGTACAGAAAGAGGCATGAGTGGTGCAGAAAGAGGCAAGAGAGGTGCAGAAGGAAGCAGGAAGGTGCAAAAGAAAGAGAGCAAGAGAGCTATAGAAAGAGGCAAGAGAAGAGCATAAAGTGGAAGAAAGGTGCTGAAAGCAGCAAGAGAAGTGCAGAAAGAGGCAAGAGAGGTACATAAAGAGGCATGAGAGGTGCAGAAAGAGGTAGAGAGGTACAGAAAGAAACAAGAAAGGAGCAGAAAGAGGAAAGAAAAGTGCAGAAAGAAGCAAAAGAGGTGCAGAAAGGAGCAAGAGAGGTTCACAAAGAAGGAGGAGAGATGCAGAAAGAGGCAAGAGAGATGCAGAAAGAAGCAAGTGAGATGCATAAGAGGCAAGAGGGGTGCAGAAAGAGGCAAGAGAGGTGCAGAAAGTGGCAATAGAAGTGCAGAAAGAAGCAACAAAGGTACAGAAAGAGGCAAGGGAAGTGCAGAAAGAGGAAGAGAGGTGCAGAGAATTGCAAAGGGATACAAAAAGAAGCAAGAGATATGCAGAAAGAAGAAAGAGAGATACAGAAAGAGTCATGAGGGGTGTAGAATGAAGCAAGTGAGGTACAGAAAGAAGCAAGAGAAGTGCAGAAAGAGGCAAGAGAAATGCAGAAAGAGGAAGAAAGGTACAGAAAAAAGCAAGAAAGTAGCAGAAAGAAACAAGAGAGTTGCAGAAAGAAGAGAGTGAGGTAAGAGGCAAGAGAGGTACAGAAAGAGGCCAGAGAGGTACAGAAAGAAGAGAGTAAGGTGCAGAAAGAGGCAAGAGAGGTGTAGAAATAGGCAATAGAAGTACAGAAAGAGGAAGAAAGGTGCTGAAAGAAGCAAGAAAAATGCAGAAAGAGGCAAGAAAGGTTTACACAGAAGCAATAGAGGTACAGAAAGAGTAAAGAGATATGCAGAAATAAGCAAGTGAGGTGCAGAAAGAGGAAAGAGAGGTGCAAAAAGAAGCAAGAGGGATGCAGAAAGTAGAAAGAGAAGTGCAGAAAGAAGCAAGAGAGGTGCAGAAAAAAGCAAGGGAAGTGCAGAAAGAAGAGAGTGAGGGATACAGAAAGAGGTAAGAGTGATATAGAAAAGAAAAGAGAAGTGCATAAATAGGAAGAAAGGTGCAGAAAGAAGCAAGAGAAATGCAGAAAGAGGCAACTGAGGACCACAAAGAAGCAAGAGAAGTGCAGAATGAAGCAACAGAGGTGCAGAAAGAGGCAAGAGAAGTGGAGAAAGAGGCAAAAGAGGTGCACAAAGTGGCAAGAGATGTGCAAAAAGAAGCAAGAGAGGTGCATAAAGAGGCAAGAGAGGTGCAAAAAGAAGAGAGTGAGGTACAGAAAGAGGCAAGAGTGGTGTAGAAAGAGGCAAGAGCAGTGCAGAAAGAGGAAGCAAGATGTAGAAAGAGGTAAGAGAAATGCATTAAGAGGAATAAAGGTGCAGAAAGAAGCAAGAGCGGTGCAGAAATAAAGAAGGAAGGTGCAGAAAGAAGAGAATGAGGTGCAGAAAGAGGCAAGAGCGATACAGAAAGAAGAGAGTGAGGTACAGAAAGAGGCAATAGAGGTGTAGAAAGAGGCAAGAGAGGTGCATAAAGAGGCAATGTGAGGTGCAGAAAGAGGCAACAAAGGTACTGAAAGAGGAAGAAAGGAGCAGAAATAAGCAAGACTGCTAGAGAAGGAGGCAAGAGAAGTGCAGAAAGAGGAAGAAAGGTGAAGAAAGAAGCAAGAAAAGTACAGAAAGAAGCACAAGAAATGCAGAAAGAGGCAAGAACATTAGAGAAAGAGGAAGAAAAGTGCAGAAAGAAGCAAGAGAAGTACAGAGAGAAGGAAGAGAGGTCCAGAAAGAAGCAAGAGAAGCGAGGAAAGTGACAAGACAGGTGCAGAAAGAAGAAAGAGAGGTACAGAATGAAGCAAGAGAGGTGCAGAAAGAAGCAAGAGAGGTGCAGAAACAGACTAGAGAAGTGCAAAAAGAGGCAACAGTGGTGTAGAAAGAGGCAAGCGAAGTGCAAAAAGATGCAAGAGTGGTGCAGAAAGAGGCTAGAGAGGTGCAGAAAGAAGAGAGTAAGGTGTAGAAAGAGACAAGAGAGGTGTAGAAATAGGCAATAGAAGTACAGAAAGAGGAAGAAAGGTGCTGAAAGAAGCTAGAAAAATGCAGAAAGAGGCAAGAAAGTTTTACACAGAAGCAATAGAGGTACAGAAAGAGTAAAGAGTTATGAAGAAATAAGCAAGTGAGGTGCAGAAAGAGGAAAGAGAGGTGCAGAAAGAAGCAAGAGAGGTACAGAAAGAAACAAGTAAGGTGCAGAAAGAAGAGAGTGAAGTGCAAAAAGAGGCATGAGAGGTGCAGAAAGAGTTAAGAGATGTGCAGAAAGAAGAGAGTGAGGTACAGAAAGAGGCAAGAGTGGTGTAGAAAGAGGCAAGAGAAGTGCAGAAAGAGGAAGCAAAGTGTAGAAAAAAGCAAGAGAAATGCAGAAAGATGCAAGAGAGGCACACAAAGAAGCAAGAGAGGTGTAGAAAGAAGCAAGAGAAGTATAGAAAGAGTCAAGAGAAATGCAGAAAGAGGAAGAAATGTGCAGAAACAAGGAAAGATGTGCAGAAAGAAACAAGGAAGGTGCAGAAAGAGGCAAGAGAGGTGCAGAAAGAGGCATGTGTGGTGCAAAAAGAGGCAAGAGAGGTGCAGAAGGAAGCAGGAAGGTGCAAAAAGAAAGAGGCAAGAGAGCTATAGAAAGAGGCAAGAGAAGAGCAGAAAGTGGAAGAAAGGTGCTGAAAGCAGCAAGAGAATTGCAGAAAGAGGCAAGAGAGGTACATAAAGAAGCATGAGAGGTGCAGAAAGAGGTAGAAAGGTACATAAAGAAACAAGAAAGGAGCAGAAAGAGGAAGAAAAGTGGAGAAAGAAAAAAGGTGCAGAAAGGAGCAAGAGAGGTTCACAAAGAAGCAGGAGAGATGCAGAAAGAGGCAAGAGAGATGCAGAAAGAAGCAAGTGAGATGCATAAGAGGCAAGAGGGGTGCAGAAAGAGGCAAGAGAGGTGCAGAAAGTGGCAATAGAAGTGCAGAAAGAAGCAACAAAGGTACAGAAAGAGGCAAGGGAAGTGCAGAAAGAGGAAGAGAGGTGCAGAGAATTGCAAAGGGATACAAAAAGAAGCAAGAGATATGGAGAAAGAAGAAAGAGAGATACAGAAAGAGTCATGAGGGGTGTAGAATGAAGCAAGTGAGGTACAGAAAGAAGCAAGAGAAGTGCAGAAAGAGGCAAGAGAAATGCAGAAAGAGGAAGAAAGGTACAGAAAAAAGCAAGAAAGTAGCAGAAAGAAACAAGAGAGTTGCAGAAAGAAGAGAGTGAGGTAAGAGGCAAGAGAGGTACAGAAAGAGGCCAGAGAGGTGCAGAAAGAAGAGAGTAAGGTGCAGAAGGAGGCAAGAGAGGTGTAGAAATAGGCAATAGAAGTACAGAAAGAGGAAGAAAGGTGCTGAAAGAAGCAAGAAAAATGCAGAAAGAGGCAAGAAAGGTTTACACAGAAGCAATAGAGGTACAGAAAGAGTAAAGAGATATGCAGAAAAAAGCAAGTGAGGTGCAGAAAGAGGAAAGAGGGGTGCAAAAATAAGCAAGAGGGGTGCAGAAAGTAGAAAGAGAAGTGCAGAAAGAAGCAAGAGAGGTGCAGAAAAAAGCAAGGGAAGTGCAGAAAGAAGAGAGTGAGGTACAGAAAGAGGTAAGAGTGATATAAAAAAGAAAGAGAAGTGCATAAATAGGAAGAAAGGTGCAGAAAGAAGCAAAGAGAAATGCAGAAAGAGGCAACTGAGGACCACAAAGAAGCAAGAGAAGTGCAGAATGAAGCAACAGAGGTGCAGAAAAAGGCAAGAGAAGTGGAGAAAGAGGCAAAGAGGTGCACAAAGTGGCAAGAGATGTGCAAAAAGAAGCAAGAGAGGTGCATAAAGAGGCAAGAGAGGTGCAAAAAGAAGAGAGTGAGGTACAGAAAGAGGCAAGAGTGGTGTAGAAAGAGGCAAGAGCAGTGCAGAAAGAGGAAGCAAGATGTAGAAAGAGGTAAGAGAAATGCATTAAGAGGAATAAAGGTGCAGAAAGAAGCAAGAGAGGTGCAGAAATAAAGAAGGAAGGTGCAGAAAGAAGAGAGTGAGGTGCAGAAAGAGGCAAAAGAGGTGTAGAAAGAGGCAAGAGAGGTGCATAAAGAGGCAATGTGAGGTGCAGAAAGAGGCAACAAAGGTACTGAAAGAGGAAGAAAGGAGCAGAAATAAGCAAGACTGCTACAGAAGGAGGCAAGAGAAGTGCAGAAAGAGGAAGAAAGGTGAAGAAAGAAGCAAGAGAAAGTACAGAAAGAAGCACAAGAAATGCAGAAAGAGGCAAGAACAGTAGAGAAAGAGGAAGAAATGTGCAGAAAGAAGCAAGAGAAGTACAGAGAGAAGCAAGAGAGGTCCAGAAAGAAGCAAGAGAGAGAGGAAAGTGACAAGACAGGTGCAGAAAGAAGAAAGAGAGGTACAGAATGAAGCAAGAGAGGTGCAGAAAGAAGCAGGAGAGATACAGAATGAAGCAAGAGAGGTGCAGAAAGAAGCAAGAGAGGTGCAGAAACAGACTAGAGTAGTGCAAAAAGAGGCAACAGTGGTGTAGAAAGAGGCAAGCAAAGTGCAAAAAGATGCAAGAGAGGTGCAGAAAGAGGCTAGAGAGGTGCAGAAAGAAGAGAGTAAGGTGTAGAAAGAGACAAGAGAGGTGTAGAAATAGGCAAGAGAACTGCAGAAAGAGGAAGAAAGGTGCTGAAAGAAGCAAGATGAAATGCAGAATGAGGCAAGAGAGGTTCACAAAGCAGCAAGAGAGGTACAGAAAGAGGCAAGAGAAATGCAGAAATAAGCAACTGAGAGTGCAGAAAGAGGAAATAGAGGTGCAGAAAGAAGCAAGAGGGTGCAGAAAGTATAAAGATAAGTGCAGAAAGAAGCAAGAGAGGTGCAGAACGAAGCAAAAGAAGTGCAGAAAGAAGCAAGAGAAGAGCAGAAAGAGGAAGAAAGGTACAGAAAGAAACAAGGTAGGTGCAGAAATAAGAGTGAGGTACAGATAGAGGTAAGAATGGTATAGAAAGAGGAAACAGAAGTGCAGAAATAGGAAGCAGGGTGCAGAAAGAAGAAAGTGAAATGCAGAAAGAGGCAATCGAGGCACACAAAGAAGCAAGAGAGGTGCAGAAAGAAGCAAGAGACGTGAAGAAAGAGGCAAGAGAAGTGCATAATGAAGCAACAGAGGTGCAGAAAGAGGCAGGAGAAGTGCAGAATGAAGCAACAAAGGTGCAGAAAGGGGCAAGAGAAGTGCAGAAAGAGGCAAAAGAGGTGCACAAAGTGGCTAGAGATATGCAAAAAGAAGCAAGAGAGGTGCAGAAAGAGTCAAGAGAGGTGCAGAAGAAGAGAGTGAGGTACAGAAAGAGACAAGAGTGGTGTAGAAAGAGGCAAGAGAAGTGCAGAAAGAGGAAGGAAGGTGTAGAAAGAGGTAAGAGAAATGCAGAAAGAAGAAAGAGAAGTGCGGAAAAAAACAAGGAAGGTACAGAAAGAAGAGAGTGAGGTGCAGTAAGAGGCAAGCGAGGTGCATAAAGAGGCAAGAGAGATACAGAAAGAAGAGAGTGAGGTACAGAAAGAGGCAATAGAGATGTAGAAAGAGGCAAGAGAGGTACAGAAAGAAGCATGTGAGGTAAAGAAAGAGGCAACAAAGGCACTGAAAGAGGAAGAAAGGAACAGAAAGAAGCAAGACAACTACAAAAGGATGAAAGAGAAGTGCAGAAAGAGGAAGCAAAGTGTAGAAAAAAGCAAGAGAAATACAGAAAGATGCAAGAGAGGCACACAAAGAAGCAAGAGAGGTGTAGAAAGAAGCAAGAGAAGTGTAGAAAGAGTCAAGAAATACAGAAAGAGGAAGAAATGTGCAGAAACAAGGAAAAGATGTGCAGAAACAAAAAAAGGAAGGTGCAGAAAGAGGCAAGAGAGGTGCAGAAAGAGGCATGTGTGGTGCAAAAAGAGGCAAGAGAGGTGCAGAAGGAAGCAGGAAGGTGCAAAAAGAAAGAGGAAGAAAGGTGCTGAAAGCAGCAAGAGAATTGCAGAAAGAGGCAAGAGAGGTACAAAAAGAAGCATGAGAGGTGCAGAAAGAGGAAGAAAGGTACATGAAGAAACAAGAAAGGAGGAGAAAGAGGAAGAAAAGTGGAGAAAGAAAAAAAGGTGCAGAAAGGAGCAAGAGAGGTTCACAAAGAAGCAGGAGAGATGCAGAAAGAGGCAAGAGAGATGCAGAAAGAAGCAAGTGAGATGCAGAAGAGGCAAGAGGGGTGCAGAAAGAGGCAAGAGAGGTGCATAAAGTAGCTATAGAAGTGCAGAAAGAAGCAACAAAGGTACAGAAAGAGGCAAGGGAAGTGCAAAAAGAGGCAAGAGAGGTACAGAAAGAGGAAGAGAGGTGCAGAGAATTGCAAAGGGATGCAAAAAGAAGCAAGAGATATGCAGAAAGAAGAAAGAGAGATACAGAAAGAGTCATGAGGGGTGTAGAATGAAGCAGGTGAGCTACAGAAAGAAGCAAGAGAAGTGCAGAAAGAGGCAAGAGAAATGCAGAAAGAGGAAGAAAGGTACAGAAAAAAGCAAGAGAGTTGCAGAAAGAAGAGAGTGAGGTAAGAGGCAAGAGAGGTACAGAAAGAGGCCAGAGAGGTACAGAAAGAAGAGAGTAAGGTGCAGAAAGAGGCAAGAGAGGTGTAGAAATAGGCAATAGAAGTACAGAAAGAGGAAGAAAGGTGCTGAAAGAAGCTAGAAAAATGCAGAAAGAGGCAAGAAAGTTTTACACAGAAGCAATAGAGGTACAGAAAGAGTAAAGAGTTATGAAGAAATAAGCAAGTGAGGTGCAGAAAGAGGAAAGAGAGGTGCAGAACGAAGCAAGAGAGGTACAGAAAGAAACAAGTAAGGTGCAGAAATAAGAGAGTGAAGTGCAGAAAGAGGCATGAGAGGTGCAGAAAGAGTTAAGAGATGTGCAGAAAGAAGAGAGTGAGGTACAGAAAGAGGCAAGAGTGGTGTAGAAAGAGGCAAGAGAAGTGCAGAAAGAGGAAGCAAAGTGTAGAAAAAAGCAAGAGAAATGCAGAAAGATGCAAGAGAGGCACACAAAGAAGCAAGAGAGGTGTAGAAAGAAGCAAGAGAAGTATAGAAAGAGTCAAGAGAAATGCAGAAAGAGGAAGAAATGTGCAGAAACAAGGAAAGATGTGCAGAAAGAAACAAGGAAGGTGCAGAAAGAGGCAAGAGAGGTGCAGAAAGAGGCATGTGTGGTGCAAAAAGAGGCAAGAGAGGTGCAGAAAGGAAGCAGGAAGGTGCAAAAAGAAAGAGGCAAGAGAGCTATAGAAAGAGGCAAGAGAAGAGCAGAAAGTGGAAGAAAGGTGCTGAAAGCAGCAAGAGAAGTGCAGAAAGAGGCAAGAGAGGTACATAAAGAAGCATGAGAGGTGCAGAAAGAGGTAGAAAGGTACATAAAGAAACAAGAAAGGAGCAGAAAGAGGAAGAAAAGTGGAGAAAGAAAAAAGGTGCAGAAAGGAGCAAGAGAGGTTCACAAAGAAGCAGGAGAGATGCAGAAAGAGGCAAGAGAGATGCAGAAAGAAGCAAGTGAGATGCATAAGAGGCAAGAGGGGTGCAGAAAGAGCCAAGAGAGGTGCATAAAGTGGCAATAGAAGTGCAGAAAGAAGCAACAAAGGTACAGAAAGAGGCAAGGGAAGTGCAGAAAGAGGAAGAGAGGTGCAGAGAATTGCAAAGGGATACAAAAAGAAGCAAGAGATATGGAGAAAGAAGAAAGAGAGATACAGAAAGAGTCATGAGGGGTGTAGAATGAAGCAAGTGAGGTACAGAAAGAAGCAAGAGAAGTGCAGAAAGAGGCAAGAGAAATGCAGAAAGAGGAAGAAAGGTACAGAAAGAAGCAAGAAAGTAGCAGAAAGAAACAAGAGAGTTGCAGAAAGAAGAGAGTGAGGTAAGAGGCAAGAGAGGTACAGAAAGAGGCCAGAGAGGTGCAGAAAGAAGAGAGTAAGGTGCAGAAAGAGGCAAGAGAGGTGCAGAAATAGGCAATAGAAGTACAGAAAGAGGAAGAAAGGTGCTGAAAGAAGCAAGAAAAATGCAGAAAGAGGCAAGAAAGGTTTACACAGAAGCAATAGAGGTACAGAAAGAGTAAAGAGATATGCAGAAATAAGCAAGTGAGGTGCAGAAAGAGGAAAGAGGGGTGCAAAAAGAAGCAAGAGGGGTGCAGAAAGTAGAAAGAGAAGTGCAGAAAGAAGCAAGAGAGGTGCAGAAAAAAGCAAGGGAAGTGCAGAAAGAAGAGAGTGAGGTACAGAAAGAGGTAAGCGTGATATAGAAAAAGAAAAGAGAAGTGCATAAATAGGAAGAAAGGTGCAGAAAGAAGCAAGAGAAATGCAGAAAGAGGCAACTGAGGACTACAAAGAAGCAAGAGAAGTGCAGAATGAAGCAACAGAGGTGCAGAAAGAGGCAAGAGAAGTGGAGAAAGAGGCAAAAGAGGTGCACAAAGTGGCAAGAGATGTGCAAAAAGAAGCAAGAGAGGTGCATAAAGAGGCAAGAGAGGTGCAAAAAGAAGAGAGTGAGGTACAGAAAGAGGCAAGAGTGGTGTAGAAAGAGGCAAGAGCAGTGCAGAAAGAGGAAGCAAGATGTAGAAAGAGGTAAGAGAAATGCATTAAGAGGAATAAAGGTGCAGAAAGAAGCAAGAGCGGTGCAGAAATAAAGAAGGAAGGTGCAGAAAGAAGAGAGTGAGGTGCAGAAAGAGGCAAGAGCGATACAGAAAGAAGAGAGTGAGGTACAGAAAGAAGGCAAGAGAGGTGTAGAAAGAGGCAAGAGAGGTGCATAAAGAGGCAATGTGAGGTGCAGAAAGAGGCAACAAAGGTACTGAAAGAGGAAGAAAGGAGCAGAAATAAGCTAGAAAGGTACAGAAAGAAGCACAAGAAATGCAGAAAGAGGCAAGAACAGTAGAGAAAGAGGAAGAAATGTGCAGAAAGAAACAAGAGAAGTACAGAGAGAAGCAAGAGAGGTCCAGAAAGAAGCAATAGAAGCGAGGAAAGTGACAAGACAGGTGCAGAAAGAAGAAAGAGAGGTACAGAATGAAGCAAGAGAGGTGCAGAAAGAAGCAAGAGAGATACAGAATTAAGCAAGAGAGGTGCAGAAAGAAGCAAGAGAGGTGCAGAAACAGACAAGAGAAGTGCAAAAAGAGGCAACAGTGCTGTAGAAAGAGGCAAGAGAAGTGCAGAAAGAAGCAAGAGAGTGTACAGAAAGCGGTAAGAGAAGTGCAGAAAGAAGCACAATGAGGTACAGAAAGAGGCAAGAGAACTGCAGAAAGAGAAAGACAGGTACAGAAAAAGGAAGAAAAGTGCAGAAAGAAGCAAGAGAAGTGTAGAAAGAAGCAAGAGAAGTGCAGAAAGATGAAAGAGAGGTGAAAAAGAAGCCAGAGAGGTGCATAAAATAGAAAGTGAGGTGAAGAAAGAAGCAAGAGAGGTGCAGAAATAAGCAAGAGAGGTGCAGACAGAAGCAAGTGAGGTGCAGAAAGAAGCAAGAGAGGTGCAAAAAGAGGAAGAGAGGTGCGGAGAATTTCAAGAGGTATGCAGAAAGAAGCAAGAGATGTGCAGAAATAAGCAAGAGAGATGCAGAAGGAGGCAAGAGATATGCAGAAATAAGCAACTGAGGTACAGAAAGAGGAAAGAGATGTGCAGAAAGAAGCAAGAGGGGTGCAGAAAGTAGAAATAGAAGTGCAGAAAGAAGCAAGAGAGGTGCATAACGAAGCAAGAGAAGAGCAGAAAGACGCAAGAGAAGAGCAGAAAGAGGAAGAAAGGTACGGAAAGAATCAAGGGAAGTGTAGAAAGAAGCAAGAGAAGTGCAGAAAGAGGCAAGAGAGGTGCAGAAAGAGGCAAGTGAGGTGCAGAAAGAGTCAAGAGAAATGCAGAAAGAAGCAAGAGAGGAGCAGAAAGAAGCAAGAGAGATTCAGAAAGAAGCAAGTGTGTTACAGAGAGAAGCAAGAGAGATGCAGAAATAGGCAAGAGAGGTGCAGAAAGAAGCAGGAAATGTGAAAAAAGAAGCAATAGAGGTACAGAAAGAGGAAGGAAGGTGCAGAAAGAGGAAGAAAAGTGCAGAAAGAAAAGAAGTTGCAAAAGGAGCAAGAGAGGTACATAAAGAAGCAGGAGAGGTACAGAAAGAGGCAAGGGAGATAGAGAAAGAGGCAAGAGAGGTGCAGAAAGAGGCAATAGAAGTGCAGAAAGAAGCAAGAGAGGTGCAGAAAGAAGAAAGAGTGAGTGCAGAAAGAAGCAAGAGAAGAACAGAAAGAGGAATAAAGGTACAGAAAGAAGCAACAGAAATGCAGAAAGAAGCAAAGGAAGTGCAGAAAGAAGGAAGAGAAGTGCAGAAAGTGGAAGAGAAGTAGAGAAAGAGGAAGAAAGGTGTAGAAAGAAGCAAGAGAAGTACAGAGAGAAGCAAGAGAGGTGCAGAAAGAAGCAAGAGAAGTGCAGGAAAGAGGCAAGAGAGGTACAGAAAAAACCAATACAGGTGCAGAAAGAAGCAAGAGAGGTCAAGAATGAAGCAAGAGAGGTGCAGAAAGATGCCAGAGAGGTGCAGAGAAGAGGCAACACAGGTGTCAGAAAGAAGTTAAGAGAAGTGCAGAAAGAAGCAAGAAAGGTGCAAAAAGATGAAGCAAGAAAGGTGTGGAAAGAAGCAAGGAAAGTATAGAAAGAAGCAAGAGAAGTGCAGAAAGAAGAAAGAGAGTTGCAGAAAGGAGGCAAGAGAAGTGCAGAAATAGGCAAGAGAGGTGCACAAGTGGCAAGAGAGGTGCAGATAAGAGACAAGAGAGGTGCAGAGAGAGGCAAGAGGGGTGCAGAAAGAAGCAAGAGAAGTGCAGAAAGAAGCAAGAGAGGTACAGAAAGAAACAAATAAGGTGTAGAAAGAATATAGTGAAGTGCAGAAAGAGGCATGAGAGGTGCAGCAAGAGGTATGAGAGGTACAGAAAGAAGAGAGTGAGGTACAGAAAGAGGCAAGAGTGGTGTAGAAAGAGGCAAGAGAAGTGCAGAAAGAGGAAGCAAAGTGCAGAAAAAAGCAAGAGAAATTCAGAAAGATGCAAGAGAGGTGCACAAAGAAGCAAGAGAGGTGTAGAAAGAAGCAAGAGAGGTGTAGAAAGAAGCAAGAGAAGTGTAGAAAGAGTCAAGAGAAATGCAGAAAGAGGAAGAAATGTGCAGAAACAAGGAAAAGATGTGCAGAAAGAAACAAGGAAGGTGCAGAAAGAGGCAAGAGAGGTGCAGAAAGAGGCATGTGAGGTGCAGAAAGAGGCAAGAGAGGTGCAGAAGGAAGCAGGAAGGTGCAGAAAGAAAGAGGAAGAAAGGTGCTAGAAAGCAGCAAGAGAATTGCAGAAAGAGGCAAGAGAGGAACAGAAAGAAGCAAGAGAAGAGACAGAAAGAGGAAGAAAGGTGCAGAAAAAGGCAAGAGAAGTGCAGAAAGAAGAGTGAGTTACAGAAAGAGGTAAGAGTGATATAGAAAAAGAAAAGAGAAGTGCAGAAATAGGAAGAAAGGTGCAGAAAGAAGCAAGAGAAATGCAGATGGAGGCAACTGAGGCCCACAAAGAAGCAAGAGAAGTGCAGAATGAAGCAACAAAGGTGCAGAAAGAGGCAAGAGAAGTGCAGAAAGAGGCAAAAGAGGTGCACAAAGTGGCAAGAAATGTGCAACAAGAAGCAAGAGAGGTGCATAAAGCGTCAAGAGAGGTGCAAAAAGAAGAGAGTGAGGTACAGAAAGAGGCAAGAGTGGTGTAGAAAGAGGCAAGAGCAGTGCAGAAAGAGGAAGCAAGGTGTAGAAAGAGGTAAGAGAAATGCATTAAGAAGAATAAAGGTGCAGAAAGAAGCAAGAGCGCTGCAGAAATAAAGACGGAAGGTGCAGAAAGAAGAGAGTGAGGTGCAGAAAGAGGCAATAGAGGTACAGAGAGAGGCAAGAGAGATACAGAAAGAAGAGAGTGAGGTACTGAAAGAGGCAATAGAGGTGTAGAAAGCGGCAAGAGAGGTGCATAAAGAGGCATGTGAGGTGCAGAAAGAGGCAACAAAGGTAATGAAAGAGGAAGAAAGGAGCAGAAATAAACAAGACTGCTACAGAAGGAGGCAATAGAAGTGCAGAAAGAGGAAGAAAGGTGAAGAAAGAAGCAAGAGAAGTACAGAAAGAAGCACGAGAAATGCAGAAAGAGGCAAGAACAGTAGAGAAAGAGGAAGAAATGTGAAGAAAGAAGCAAGAGAAGTACAGAAAGAAGCAAGAGAGGTACAGAAAGAAGCAAGAGAATCGAGGAAAGAGAGATAGCAGAAAGAAGCAAGACAGGTGCAGAAAGAAGCAAGAGAGGTGCAGAAACAGACTAGAGAAGTGCAAAAAGAGGCAACAGTGGTGGAGAAAGAGGAAAGCAAAGTGCAAAAAGATGCAAGAGAGGTGCAGAAAGAGGCAAGAGAGGTGCAGAAAGAAGGAGAGTAAGGTGCAGAAAGAGAAAAGAGAGGTGTAGAATTAGGCAAGAGAAGTGCTGAAAGAGGAAGAAAGGTGCTGAAAGAAGCAAGATAAATGGAGAATGAGGCAAGAGAGGTTCACAAAGAAGCAAGAGAGGTACAGAAAGAGGCAAGAGATATGCAGAAATAAGCAACTGAGGTGCAGAAAGAGGAAAGAGCGGTGCAGAAAGAAGCAAGAGGGGTGCAGAAAGTAGAAAGAGAAGTGCAGAAAGAAGCAAGAGAGGTGCAGAACGAAGCAAAAGAAGTGCAGAAAGAAGCAAGAGAAGAGCAGAAAGAGGAAGAAAGGTACAGAAAGAAACAAGGTAAGTGCAGAAATAAGAGTGAGGTACAGATAGAGGTAAGAATGGTATAGAAAGAGGAAACAGAAGTTCAGAAATAGGAAGCAAGGTGCAGAAAGAAGAAAGAGAAATTCAGAAAGAGGCAATCGAGGCACACAAAGAAGCAAGAGAGGTGCAGAAAGAAGCAAGAGACGTGAAGAAAGAGGCAAGAGAAGTGCATAATGAAGCAACAGAGGTACAGAAAGAGGCAGGAGAAGTGCAGAAAGAAGCAACATAGGTGCAGAAAGGGGCAAGAGAAGTGCAGAAAGAGGCAAAAGAGGTGCACAAAGTGGCTAGAGATGTGCAAAAAGAAGCAAGAAAGGTGCAGAAAGAGTCAAGAGAGGTGCAGAAAGAGTCAAGAGAGGTGCATAAAGAAGAGAGTGAGGTACAGAAAGAGGCAAGAGTGGTGTAGAAAGAGGCAAGAGAAGTGCAGAAAGAGGAAGGAAGGTGTAGAAAGAGGTAAGAGAAATGTAGAAAGAAGAAATAGAAGTGCGGAAAAAAACAAGGAAGGTACAGAAAGAAGAGAGTGAGGTGCAGCAAGAGAGGTGCATAAAGAGGCAAGAGAGATACAGAAAGAAGAGAGTGAGGTACAGAAAGAGGCAATAGAGATGTAGAAAGAGGCAAGAGAGGTGCAGAAAGAAGCATGTGAGGTAAAGAAAGCGGCAACAAAGGTACTGAAAGAGGAAGAAAGGAGCAGAAAGAAGCAAGACAACTACAGAAGGATGAAAGAGAAGTGCAGAAAGAGGAAGAAAGCTGAAGAAAGAAGCAAGAGAAGTACAGATTGAAGCATGAGAAATGCAGAAAGAGGCAAGAACAGTAGAGAAAGATGAAGAAATGTGCAGAAAGAAGCAAGAGAAGTACAGAGAGAAGCAAGAGAGGTACAGAAAGAAGCAAGAGAAGCGAGGAAAGAGGCAAGAGAGATACAGAAAGAAGCAAGACAGGTGCAGAAAGAAGCAAGAGAGATACAGAATGAAGCAAGAGTGGTGCAGAATGCAGCAACAGAGGTGCAGAAAGGGGCAAGAGAAGTGCAGAAAGAGGCAAAAGAGGTGCACAAAATGGCAAGAGATGTGCAAAAAGAAGCAAGAGAGGTGCAGAAAGAGGCAAGAGAGTTGCAGAAAGAAGAGAGTGAGGTACAGAAAGAGGCAAGAGTGGTGTAGAAGGAGGCAAGAGAAGTGCAGAAAGAGGAAGGAAGGTGTAGAAAGAGGTAAGAGAAATGCATAAAGAGGAAGAAAGGTGCACAAAGAAGCAGGAGAGGTGCGGAAATAAACAAGGAAGGTACAGAAAGAAGAGAGTGAGGTGCAGTAAGAGGCAAGAGAGGTGCAGAAAGAGGCAAGAGAGATACAGAAAGAAGAGAGTGAGGTACAGAAAGAGGCAATAGAGGTGCAGAAAAAAGCATGTGTGGTGCAGAAAGAGGCAACAAAGGTAAAGAAAGATGAAGAAAGGAGCAGAAAGAAGCAATACAACTACAGAAGGAAGAAAGAGAAGTGCAGAAATAGGAAGAAAGGTGAAGAAAGAAGCAAGAGAAGTACAGAAAGAAGCACTAGAAATGCAGAAAGAGGCAAGAACAGTGTGAGAAAGAGGAAGAAATGTGCCGAAAGAAGCAAGAGAAGTACAGAGAGAAGCAAGAGAGGTACAGAAAGAAGCAATAGAAGAGCAGGAAAAAGGCAAGAGAGGTGCAGAAAGGAGCAAGACAGGTGCAGAAAGAAGCAAGAGAGATACAGAATTAAGCAAGAGAGGTGCAGAAAGAAGCAAGAGAGGTGCAGAAACAGACAAGAGAAGTGCAAAAAGAGGCAACAGTGCTGTAGAAAGAGGCAAGAGAAGTGCAAAAAGAAGCAAGAGATGTACAGAAAGCGGTAAGAGAAGTGCAGAAAGAAGCACAAGAGGTACAGAAAGAGGCAAGAGAACTGCAGAAAGAGAAAGACAGGTACAGAAAAAGGAAGAAAGGTGCAGAAAGAAGCAAGAGAAGTGCAGAAAGAAGCAAGAGAAGTGCAGAAAGATGAAAGAGAGGTGCAGAAAGAAGCCAGAGAGGTGCATAAAATAGACAGTAGAGGTGAAGAAAGAAGCAAGAGAGGTGCAGAAATAAGCAAGATAGGTGCAGACAGAAGCAAGTGAGGTGCAGAAAGAAGCAAGAGAGGTGCAAAAAGAGGAAGAGAGGTGCGGAGAATTTCAAGAGGTATGCAGAAAGAAGCAAGAGATGTGCAGAAATAAGCAAGAGAGATGCAGAAGGAGGCAAGAGATATGCAGAAATAAGCAACCGAGGTACAGAAAGAGGAAAGAGAGGTGCAGAAAGAAGCAAGAGGGGTGCAGAAAGTAGAAATAGAAGTGCAGAAAGAAGCAAGAGAGGAGATTAACGAAGCAAGAGAAGAGCAGAAAGACGCAAGAGAAGAGCAGAAAGAGGAAGAAAGGTACAGAAAGAATCAAGGGAAGTGTAGAAAGAAGCAAGAGAAGTGCAGAAAGAGGCAAGAGAGGTGCAGAAAGAGGCAAGTGAGGTGCAGAAAGAGTCAAGAGAAATGCAGAAAGAAGCAAGAGAGGAGCAGAAATAAGCAAGAGAGATTCAGAAAGAAGCAAGTGTGTTACAGAGAGAAGCAAAAGAGATGCAAAAATAGGCAAAAGAGGTGCAGAAAGAAGCAGGAAATGTGAAAAAAGAAGCAATGAGGTGCAGAAAGAGGAAGGAAGGTGCATAAAGAGGAAGAAAAGTGCAGAAAGAAAAAAGTTGCAAAAGGAGCAAGAGAGGTACATAAAGAAGCAGGAGAGGTACAGAAAGAGGCAAGGGAGATAGTGAAAGAGGCAAAAGAGGTGCAAAAAGAGGCAATAGAAGTGCAGAAAGAAGCAAGAGAGGTGAAGAAAGAGTAGTGCAGAAAGAAGCAAGAGAAGAACAGAAAGAGGAATAAAGGTACAGAAAGAAGCAACAGAAATGCAGAAAGAAGCAAAGGAAGTGCAGAAAGAAGGAAGAGAAATGCAGAAAGTGGAAGAGAAGTAGAGAAAGAGGAAGAAAGGTGTAGAAAGAAGCAAGAGAAGTACAGAAAGAAGCAAGAGAGGTGCAGAAAGAAGCAAGAGAAGTGAGGAAAGAGGCAAGAGAGGAACAGAAAAAACCAATACAGGTGCAGATAGAAGCAAGAGAGGTCAAAAATGAAGCAGGAGAGGTGCAGAAAGATACCAGAGAGGTGCAGAGAGAGGCAACACAGGTGTCAACAAAGTTAAGAGAAGTGCAGAAAGAAGCAAGAAAGGTGCAAAAAGATTAAGAAGAAAGGTGTGGAAAGAAGCAAGGAAAGTATAGAAAGAAGCAAGAGAAGTGCAGAAAGAAGAAAGAGAGTTGCAGAAGGAGGCAAGAGAAGTGCAGAAATAGACAAGAGAGGTGCACAAGTGGCAAGAGATGTGCAATAAGAGACTAGAGAGGTGCAGGGAGAGACAAAATGGGTGCTGAAAGAAGCAAGAAAAGTGCAGAAAGAAGCAAGAGAGGTACAGAAAGAAACAAATAAGGTGCAGAAAGAAGATAGTGAAGTGCAGAAAGAGGCATGAGAGGTGCAGAAAGAGGTATAGGAGGTGCAGAAAGAAGAGAGTGAGGTACAGAAAGAGGCAAGAGTGGTGTAGAAAGAGGCAAGAGAAGTGCAGAAAGAGGAAGCAAAGTGTAGAAAAAAGCAAGAGAAATGCAGAAAGATGCAAGAGAGGCACACAAAGAAGCAAGAGAGGTGTAGAAAGAAGCAAGAGAAGTGTAGAAAGAAGCAAGAGAAGTGTAGAAAGAGTCAAGAGAAATGCAGAAAGAGGAAGAAATGTGCAGAAACAAGGAAAAGATGTGCAGAAAGAAACAAGGAAGGTGCAGAAAGAGGCAAGAGAGGTGCAGAAAGAGGCATATGTGGTGCAAAAAGAGTCAAGAGAGGTGCAGAAGGAAGCAGGAAGGTGCAAAAGAAAGAGGAAGAAAGGTGCTGAAAGCAGAAAGAGAATTGCAGAAAGAGGCAAGAGAGGAACAGAAAGAAGCATGAGAGGTGCAGAAAGAGGAAGAAAGGTACATGAAGAAACAAGAAAGGAGCAGAAAGAGGAAGAAAAGTGGAGAAAGAAAAAAGGTGCAGAAAGGAGCAAGAGAGGTTCACAAAGAAACAGGAGAGATGCAGAAAGAGGCAAGAGAGATGCAGAAAGAAGCAAGTGAGATGCAGAAGAGGCATGAGGGGTGCAGAAAGAGGCAAGAGAGGTGCAGAACGTGGCAATAGAAGTGCAGAAAGAAGCAACAAAGGTACAGAAAGAGGCAAGGGAAGTGAAAAAAGAGGCAAGAGAGGTACAGAAAGAGGAAGAGAGGTGCAGAGAATTGCGATAGGAAGAGAGGTACAGAAAGAGGCATGAGGGGTGTAGAATGAAGCAAGTGAGATACAGAAAGAAGCAAGAGAAGTGCAGAAAGAGGCAAGAGAAATGCAGAAGGAGGAAGAAAGGTACAGAAAGAAGCAAGAAAAATGCAGTAAGAGGCAAGAAAGGTTTACACAGAAGCAATAGAGGTACAGAAAGACTAAAGAGATATGCAGAAATAAGCAAGTGAGGTTCAGAAAGAGGAAAGAGAGGTGCAGAAAGAAGCAAGAGGGGTGCAGAAAGTAGAAAGAGAAGTGCAGAAAGAAGCAAGAGAGGTGCAGAACGAAGCAAAAGAAGTGCAGAAAGAAGCAAGAGAAGAGAAGAAAGAGGAAGAAAGGTGCAGAAAAAAGCAAGGGAAGTGCAGAAAGAAGCAGAGTGAGGTACAGAAAGAGGTAAGAGTGATATAGAAAAAGAAAAGAGAAGTGCAGAAATAGGCAAGAAAGGTGCAGAAAGAAGCAAGAGAAATGCAGATAGAGGCAACTGAGGTGCACAAAGAAGCAAGAGAAGTGCAGAATAGAAGCAACAGAGGTGCAGAAAGAGGCAAGAGAAGTGCAGAAAGAGGCAAGAGAGGTGCACAAAGTAGCAAGAGATGTGCAGAAAGAAGCAAGAGAGGTGCAGAAAGAGGCAAGAGAGGTGCAGAAAGAAGCAAGAGAGGTACAGAAAGAGGCAAGAGTGGTGTAGAAAGAGGCAAGAGACAGTGCAGAAAGAGGAAGCAAGGTGCAGAAAGAGGTAAGAGAAATGCAGTAAGAAGAATAGAGGTGCAGAAAGAAGCAAGAGCGCTGCAGAAATAAAGACGGAAGGTGCAGAAAGAAGAGAGTGAGGTGCAGAAAGAGGCAATAGAGGTACAGAGAGAGGCAAGAGAGATACAGAAAGAAGAGAGTGAGGTACAGAAAGAGGCAATAGAGGTGTAGAACGCGGCAAGAGAGGTGCATAAAGAGGCATGTGAGGTGCAGAAAGAGGCAACAAAGGTACTGAAAGAGGAAGAAAGGAGCAGAAATAAACAAGACTGCTACAGAAGGAGGCAATAGAAGTGCAGAAAGAGGAAGAAAGGTGAAGAAAGAAGCAAGAGAAGTACAGAAAGAAGCACGAGAAGTGCAGAAAGAGGCAAGAACAGTAGAGAAAGAGGAAGAAATGTGAAGAAAGAAGCAAGAGAAGTACATAGAGAAGCAAGAGAGGTACAGAAAGAAGCAAGAGAATCGAGGAAAGAGAGATACAGAAAGAAGCAAGACAGGTGCAGAAAGAAGCAAGAGAGGTGCAGAAACAGACTAGAGAAGTGCAAAAAGAGGCAACAGTGGTGGAGAAAGAGGAAAGCAAAGTGCAAAAAGATGCAAGAGAGGTGCAGAAAGAGGCTAGAGAGGTGCAGAAAGAAGAGAGTAAGGTGTAGAAAGAGAAAAGAGAGGTGTAGAATTAGGCAAGAGAAGTGCAGAAAGAGGAAGAAAGGTGCTGAAAGAAGCAAGATAAATGGAGAATGAGTCAAGAGAGGTTCACAAAGAAGCAAGAGAGGTACAGAAAGAGGCAAGAGATATGCAGAAAGAAGCAAGTAGAGGTGCAGAAAGAGGAAAGAGCGGTGCAGAAAGAAGCAAGAGGGGTGCAGAAAGTAGAAAGAGAAGTGCAGAAAGAAGCAAGAGAGGTGCAGAACGAAGCAAGAGAAGTGCAGAAAGAAGCAAGAGAAGAGCAGAAAGAGGAAGAAAGGTACAGAAAGAAACAAGGTAAGTGCAGAAATAAGAGTGAGGTACAGATAGAGGTAAGAATGGTATAGAAAGAGGAAACAGAAGTTCAGAAATAGGAAGCAAGGTGCAGAAAGAAGAAAGAGAAATTCAGAAAGAGGCAATCGAGGCACACAAAGAAGCAAGAGAGGTGCAGAAAGAAGCAAGAGACATGAAGAAAGAGGCAAGAGAAGTGCATAATGAAGCAACAGAGGTACAGAAAGAGGCAGGAGAAGTGCAGAAAGAAGCAACAGAGGTGCAGAAAGGGGCAAGAGAAGTGCAGAAAGAGGCAAAAGAGGTGCACAAAGTGGCTAGAGATGTGCAAAAAGAAGCAAGAGAGGTGCAGAAAGAGTCAAGAGAGGTGCATAAAGAAGAGAGTGAGGTACAGATTGAGGCAAGAGTGGTGCAGAAAGAGGCAAGAGAAGTGCAGAAAGAGGCAAGGAAGGTGTAGAAAGAGGCAAGAGAAATGTAGAAAGAAGAAATAGAAGTGCAGAAAGAAACAAGGAAGGTACAGAAAGAAGAGAGTGAGGTGCAGCAAGAGAGGTGTATAAAGAGGCAAGAGAGATACAGAAAGAAGAGAGTGAGGTACAGAAAGAGGCAATAGAGATGTAGAAAGAGGCAAGAGAGGTGCAGAAAGAAGCATGTGAGGTAAAGAAAGCGGCAACAAAGGTACTGAAAGAGGCAAGAAAGGAGCAGAAAGAAGCAAGACAGACTACAGAAAGAGGAAAGAGAAGTGCATAAAGAGGAAGAAAGGTGAAGAAAGAAGCAAGAGAAGTACAGAAAGAAGCACGAGAAATGCATAAAGAGGCAAGAACAGTAGAGAAAGAGGAAGAAATATGCAGAAAGCAGTAAGAGAAGTACAGAGAGAAGCAAGAGAGGTACAGAAAAAAGCAAGAGAAGCTAGGAAAGAGGCAAGAGAGATACAGAAAGAAGCAAGACAGGTGCAGAAAGAAGCAAGAGAGATACAGAATGAAGCAATAGAGGTGCAGAAAGAAGCAAGAGAGGGGCAGATACAGACAAGAGAAGTGCAAAAAGAGGCAACAGTGGTGTAGAAAGAGGCAAGAGAAGTGCAGAAAGATGCAAGAGAGGTGCAGAAAGAGACTAGAGAGGTGAAGAAAGACGAGAGTAAGGTGCAGAAAGAGGTAAGAGAGTGTAGAAATAGGCAAGAGAAGTGCAGAAAGAGGAAGAAATGTGCTAGAAAGAATCAAGATAAATGCAGAAAGAGGCAAGAGAGGTGCACAAAGTGGCTAGAGATGTGCAAAAAGAAGCAAGAGAGGTACAGAACGAGGCAAAAGATATGCTGAAATAAGCAACTGAGGTGCAGAAAGAGGAAAGAGAGGTACAGAAAGAAGCAAGAGGGGTGCAGAAAGTAGAAAGAGAAGTGCAGAAAGAAGCAAGAGAGGTGCAGAACGAAGCAAAAGAAGTGCAGAAAGATGCAAGAGAAGAGCAGAAACAGGAAGAAAGGTACAGAAAGAAGCAAGGGAAGTACAGAAAGAAGAGAGTGAGGTACAGACAGAGGTAAGAGTGGTATAGAAAGAGGAAAGAGAAGTGCAGAAATAGGAAGCAAGGTGCAGAAAGAACAAAGAGAAATGCAGAAAGAGGCAATCGAGGCACACAAAGAAGCAAGAGAGGTGCAGAAAGAAGCAAGAGATGTGAAGAAAGGGGCAAGAGAAGTGCATAATGAAGCAACAGAGGTGCAGAAAGAAGCAGGATAAGTGCAGAATGCAGCAACAGAGGTGCAGAAAGGGGCAAGAGAAGTGCAGATAGAAGCAAAAGAGGTGCACAAAGTGGCAAGAGATGTGCAAAAAGAAGCAAGAGAGGTGCAGAAAGAAGCAAGAGAGGTGCAGAAAGAAGAGAGTGAGGTACAGAAAGAGGCAAGAGTGGTGTAGAAAGAGGCAAGAGAAGAGCAGAAAGAGGAAGGCAGGTGTAGAAAGAGGTAAGAGAAATGCATAAAGAGGAAGAAAGATGCATAAAGAAGCAAGAGAGGTGCAGAAAGAAGAGAGTGAGGTGCAGTAAGAGGCAATAGAGGTGTAGAAAGAGGCAAGAGAGGTGCAGAAAAAAGCATGTGTGGTGCAGAAAGAGGCAACAAAGGTACAGAAAGAGGAAGAAAGGAGCAGAAAGAAGCAATACAACTACAGAAGGAGGAAGGAGAAGTGCAGAAATAGGAAGAAAGGTGAAGAAAGAAGCAAGAGAAGTACAGAAAGATGCACTAGAAATGCAGAAAGAGGCAAGAACAGTTGAGAAAGAGGAAGAAATGTGCAGAAAGAAGCAAGAGAAGTACAGAGAGAAGCAAGAGAGGTACAGAAAGAAGCAATAGAAGCGAGGAAAAAGGCAAGAGAGGTACTAGAAAGAAGCAAGACAGGTGCAGAAAGAAGCAAGAGAGATACAGAATGAAGCAAGAGAGGTGCAGAAAGAAGCAAGAGAGGTCCAGAAACAGACAAGAGAAGTGCAAAAAGAGGCAACAGTGGTGTAGAAAGAGGCAAGAGAAGTGCAAAAAGAAGCAAGAGATGTACAGAAAGAGGTAAGAGAAGTGCAGAAAGAGAAAGACAGGTACAGAAAAAGGAAGAAAAGTGCAGAAAGAAGCAAGAGAAGTGTAGAAAAAAGCAAGAGCAGTGCAGAAAGACGAAAGAGAGGTGAAAAAGAAGCCAGAGAGGTGCATACAATAGACAGTGAGGTGAAGAAAGAAGCAAGAGAGGTGCAGAAAGAAGCAAGAGAGGTGCAGACAGAAGCAAGTGAGGTGCAGAAAGAAGCAAGAGAGGTGCAAAAAGAGGAAGAGAGGTGCAGAGAATTTCAAGAGGTATGCAGAAAGAAGCAAGAGATGTGCAGAAATAAGCAAGAGAGATGCAGAAAGAGGCAAGAGATATGCAGAAATAAGCAACTGAGGTACAGAAAGAGGAAAGAGAGGTGCAGAAAGAAGCAAGAGGGGTGCAGAAAGTAGAAATAGAAGTGCAGAAAGAAGCAAGAGAGGTGCATAACGAAGCAAGAGAAGAGCAGAAAGACGCAAGAGAAGAGCAGAAAGAGGAAGAAAGGTATGGAAAGAATCAAGGGAAGTGTAGAAAGAAGCAAGAGAAGTGCAGAAAGAAGCAAGAGAAGTGCAGAAAGAGGCAAGAAAAATGCAGAAAGAGGAAGAAAGGGCAGAAAGAGGCAATTGAGGTGCAGAAAGAGGTAAGAGAAATACAGAAAGAAGAGAGTGAGGTATAGAAAGAGGTAAAAGAGGTGTAGAAAGAGGCAAGAGAAGTGCATAAAGAGGAAGAAAGGTGCAGAAAGTAGCAAGAGAGTTGCAGAAAGAAACAAGAGAGTTGCAGAAAGAAGAGAGTGAGGTGTAGGAGAGTAGGATCTGCTTCACATGGGTACCCCCACTTTTTGTTGATGCTTCACTGTTTTTCGACCTTAGTCTGGCTGGGGCCCTGCTAATCAGAACCCCAGCCTAGCTGCTTCCTCTCTAAAATGGTTTCCATGTGCCTTAGGCACATCTCTGATTGGAATCTGGAGTGCCCTTATAAGTCCCTAGTATATGGTATACTATGTACCCAGGGCATAGGTACCTCAGAGGCCTGCCAGGGGCTGAAGCATGTATTGTGCCACCCCTGGAAGGCCAGCCAAAAGGACACCACAGGTCTGCTACTGCAGCCTGGGTAAGGTGGTGCATGCACCCCTTACTGTGATATAGGCTACCTATATCACTACATACATACACACATATAAACCTATAAGTCACTCCTATGGCAGGCCTTATCAATCCTGAAGGCAGAGTGCGTGGTTCCTATGTGAGAGGGTGCCCCTGCATGAGCAGGGCCCCTCTGCAGCGTTCGGAGACCCTTCTCTGATGCTGTTTGTAGTGCAGCCTGACCATATACTCTTAAGCGCATTATAACCTCGCGTTAAATGCTAACTTTGGGATGGCTGCACGGAAACATGTCGTGTTTGGTGTCAAACATCTTGGAATACTACCCCCCGCCAGTTCTGGCGGCGGGGGTAGCATTCCACCCTTCTAGAGGGAGAGACATGTACACACCGGCCTGCCCGGTAACTTCTTTCCAAGCCCTGGCATCACAAAATGGATGCCGCTGCCACAGACACGAGTCTGGCCTCCTGCTGCTGACCGAAACTCCGGCAGGGGAGGCCTGGACAATAGGTTTCCTGTCCCAGGGAGGTGTAACCACCTCCCCAGACAGGATAGTGTGTATTGGGGCTGGGCGGGAGCACTCTCTGGTGCTTTGAAGTCCTGCACTGGGGGCACATTTGGTGTCCCTGTGCATACCCCAGTTCAAACTGGCTCAGGGGCTTCCAGCCCCTGCTCTGGCGTGAAACTGGACAAAGGGAAAGGGGTGTAACCACCAATCTTCCCTGACCCTCCCATAGGTGGGTCCACAGAGTATGTCCAACCCCCTACCTTAGTATAAGTATGGGACCCCAGTCCTTAGGACTTTAGATTAACCTGGACGAAACTCTGACACAGAATCCTGGACCTTCGACGCTCTACTTCAAGATTAGAGGACTGAAGAATCTCCCTTGGGGTCAAGGAGTGACTCCCTGCTTGGCAGGCACCAAAGAAGCAATTGTCCGGTCTGCATCGCTGAAGCTCCCGCTGGACGCCGAAGTCTTTGCATCACCAGAGGTAGATTTCCAGACTTCCCCGAGGCTGCCCTGAGTCCCCAGCAAAGCTGAGGCCCGTAGCTGTCGTGGGTAACGTGGAACCGTGACCCCTGGACACCGATTGCATTTGCAAGTGCATCCTCTTCTGGGTCTCCCACGAAGTCGTGCTTTGGGCTCCAAGTAGCCCCAGCCTCCAGCACTAACTGCACCAAAGATCACTGGCCTCCACTCCACGAGTGTCCTGTGAGCCAGCTCCACGTGCATTGACTCGAGGCTCCTTTGCGGTCGCTAGTCCGTTGGCTAGTAGGCCCTCCCGAAGGCCAATCTTCTTCTGCTTGGGCTCCCTGGTTGCTCCAGGCAAGCCCTGACTTACCCTTGCTGGGTGAGTCCCACAGACCTTGCTGGTCTGCAACATTGTCCTTCTTCCATTTCCACAAGACTTGCCGTTGCCAAGGCTTGTTGGGTCCAATCCGGTCGCCGATACCCCTGCAATCGACAGACATTGTGGTACAGCTCGAATCCAGCTCCTGGTCGTCGTCAACACCTCCTGGACCTAGTGGCTGAAGAGTCAAGACGACTGTCAACCTACCTGAAGCACTCAACATAGGTGGGCATCTGCTCATCGCCTTCCTGGTCACTGGCTAGTGACCCAGACTCTGTCCCCTCTGCTTTCAGGTTCTTCAGATCTTCGATCCACCTTTGGATCCACCCGAACACTTTCGACTTGGCCGCCAGCAGCACTTTGCAGCAGATCGCCATTGAAAGCGACGACGAAACCCGACCCCGAAAGACACCTATGCACCCGGCTCCCCTGGGTGAGGTAACTCGAGTACTCCGGTGCTCCCGTGGGTATTGACACTAGAACAGCCTAGTTCTCAAAGGGTTTGCTCCAAGTCCTCCTCTAAGTGTCCCTTTTCTTTTAAATTCAAACCGCGACTTTCCCCATAGAAGTTAACGGCGATTCGCGGCTGTGTTCATACACTGCACGCGTCCCCCGTGGGTCCCCTGTGTCACTACCTTGGGTGGTTCCTTGTGGTCCAAGCACTTCTACAGGCTCTAGGCCCTGTGTCTAGCTCAGTCGTGGTTCTTATACCACTTTATTGGTATATGGTTTGGTACGCCCCTAGGGCTCAAACGTGTATTTGTGCTATTACTGTAGATAACTAACTTATAATTTATGTACTTGAACTCTAGCCTCATAAAGAGACTAGAGGGGTGTGTTTAGCAATAAATACATATATTTTGAATATATACCTGGTGTGGTCCTCTTTCATTTGGTCACTCAAGAGATTATAGACTGGTAAAACAAGCTGCTTTACATTCCTTCAAGACTTAGCCTGAAGGCTGCTCTCCATAGCTACCACTAGGATAGCTTTCAATAAAGGTTGTCTTTAACCTATCTCCAATAAGGGGTTGTTTGGACTGGTGCAAGGTGCCCACTATAATTAGTGGACAGCATATGCCAGGCCAACTTCTCACAGTGGTGTGCAGCGTGTGGGATTCCAGCTTGCTATTGTTTTACCAGATAATCTCAATTGAATTGATCAACTGAAAACCACTAAGGGTACCTAAGGTACATATAAATCAAGCTTAGTAATACAGTAAGTTCTACTGAACTTAGAGTTGTGTGTTAAGGGATAGCACACCCTTTCTACAACTCAAGAGAGTTTAGTAGGCCACACTAGAGTAGGTAGTGCATACACCACACCTCACTAGTAATGTCTTCAAAGCCAGGACCCAGTGAGTCCTCGCCAGAAGCCAGTGGGCTTCTTCCCTCCAAGTATGATAAACTCCCATTCTTGGAATTGAGAGCATTATGCAATACTAGGAAGTTGAAGGCAGGCAAAAGTGCCAGCACCCAACACCTCAGGGAGGTGTTACTAGCTGATGATCTCAGCAGGCCCATAGGGTCTGAAGGGGTAGGCAAAGAGGGTGGGGCAGAAGATGAGGAAGGGACCAGGGGTGAAGAAACCCAGGCCCCCCCCTCTGAAACTGGCCAGGAAGGTGAAAATGACCTTGTCCTGGAAAACCCAATTCCTCCTGTGGAGGAGGAGGAGGAGGATCAGAATGACCTCCCCTTTGTCCCCCCAGGAAGAGTACTGAGTGTGCCCAGAAGGTCTAGGTCTCCTTCTCAGGAGTCCAACCACTCTGACACCTCAATAGGGACCTCTGTCTCCTCTCATAGGAGGGAATCCTCTCATGAGAGGAGAAAGAGACTGATTCAGTATGAGCAAGCCCAGCTTGAACTCAGAAAACAGCAATTGGCTATAGACAGGGAGTCCCTAGATCTCTATAGAGAGAGACAAAAGATGGGACTAGAGTCCCATGGTGGCAGCAGTTTCCCAAAGATAGGGAAAGGTCTTATGACCATAGAAACCTGAGCAAGATTGTCCCTCCCTACCAGAGTGGGGATGACATCCACAAATGGATAACTGCTCTAGAGAGGGCCTGTAAAGTACAGAGGGTCCCTCAGGAGCAGTGGGCAGCAATCTTGTGGCTCTCCTTTGCAGACAAAGGTAGAGACAAGCTCCTCACTGTTAGAGAGGAGGATGCTGATAATTACAAAGTCTTGAAGAGTGCTCTAATTGATGGGTTTGGCCTAACCACTGAACAATACAGGTTAAAGTTCAGGGATACCCAAAAAGCACAGACTCAAGACTGGGTGGACTTTGTTGATTGTTCTGCCAAGGCTCTGGAAGGTTGGTTATTGGGCAGTAAGGTGTGTGACTTCACAGGATTGTACAATCTGATCATGAGGGAGCAGATTCTTAATAACTGTCAAAATCAGCTGTTGCATCAGCACCTGGTGGACTCTGATCTGACCTCTCCCCAAGAATTGGGAAAGAAGGCAGACAAATGGGTCAGAACCAGGGTGAGGCAGAAGGTACAGAACCAAGGTGGTGACCCTAAGAAGCAAGATTCGAAAAACTCTGATAAGGGTGGGGAGAAGGGTAAAGATCAAAAGTCTTCACAAGGCCCCCAAAAATCTTCTTCAGGTGGGGATTCACAGTCTAACAAAGGGAAAGGCCAAAGGAAACCATGGTGCAAGGTCTGTAAGCAAAAGACCCACTGGACCAGTGATTGCACCAAGTCCAAAGACTCTACTCCAGCCCCCACCAATGCCCCTAAGGCACCTGCTCCCCCTAGTGCAGTTACAGTTGGTGGTGGGACTACACAAGCCAAGGGTTTAGTAGGGTTGACCCTGGGTAAGGAGATGAGCTCTGACCTAGTCAGAGAACTCACTCAGGCTGTCCTAGTCTGTGATGGAGGCATGGATGTGACCTCCTCTGTGAGTCCCAGTAATCTGGGCAAGTACAGGCAACAGCCCTTAATCAATGGAAAAGAGGCTTTGGCATTTAGGGACACAGGGGCAAGTGTCACCATGGTGACACAAGACCTTGTGAATCCTGGGCAAATTATACTTGGTGAAATGTACCAAGTGACCAATGCTAGCAACGTCAGAACAGACCATACTCTGGCAGTTGTTAACTTCTCCTGGGGAGGGGTAACTGGCCTTAAGAAGGTTGTGGTAAGTGCAGACCTACCCGTTGAATGCTTGCTTGGCAATGACTTAGAAACTTCAGCTTGGGCAGAAGTGGAGCTCAGGACCCATGCAGAAATGCTGGGCATCCCTGCAGATGTGTTTGCTGTGACCAGGTCACAAGCCAAAATGTCTAACACTGAACAGGCCTTGGATTCTGGAATAATGGACCAAGTGCCCTCCAAGAAGAGGAGTAGTAGGGTAAAGGCAGTGCCTTCCCCTTGGCTCAGAAGGAAGATCAGTCTCTTGAGGGGGATGATCTCAGTCCTGAGGAAGGAACTGTCCCAGAGGAGCTTGAACCTGACCAGGTTGAGTTCTTGGGGACAGGGGCCCTTCCAGGGCAGATCTGAGCCAGGAGCAGCAGAGCTGCCCCTCTCTTGAACCCCTCAGACAGCAAGCTGCTGCTGAGGCTGCTGGGAAAGCTAGTGGTCCCCATACTGTGTATTGGGATGATGGACTCTTGTACTCAGAGTGTAGAGACCCCAAGCCTGGTGCCACCAGGAGGTTGGTTATACCTCTGAAGTTCAGGGGCTTCCTATTGACCCTAGCCCATGACATTCCCTTAGCAGGTCACCTGGGCCAGAACAAGACTTGGGACAGAATTGTCCCTCACTTTCACTGGCCCCACATGTCTGAAGACACCAAGGAGTTTTGTCGCTCCTGTGTAACCTGCCAGGCCAGTGGCAAGGCAGGTGGCACTACAAAGGCCCCCCTGATACCACTACCTGTGGTGGGGGTTCCCTTTGAAAGGGTGGGGATTGACATTGTTGGTCCCATGGATCCCCAAACCGCATCTGGGCACAGGTTTATCCTGGTGGTAGTGGATCATGCCACCAGGTACCCAGAGGCTATTCCCCTTAGGACCACTACAGCACCTGTGGTGGCAAGGGCCCTCCTGGGAATTTTCTCAAAAGTGGGCTTCCCTAAGGAGGTTGTATCAGACAAGGGTGCTAACTTTATGTCTGGATACTTAAAAGCAATGTGGAAGGAGTGTGGAGTGACTTACAAGTTCACCACACCCTATCACCCACAATGCAATGGTTTAGTTGAGAGATTCAACAAAACCTTGAAGGGCATGATTAAAGGGCTCCCAGAAAAGCTTAGGCGAAGATGGGACATACTCTTGCCCTGCCTTTTATTTGCATACAGGGAGGTGCCTCAAAAGGGGTTGGCTACAGCCCTTTTGAACTTTTGTTTGGTCACCCTGTCAGGGGTCCATTGTGCTTGGTGAAGGAAGGATGGGAGTTACCTCTCAAGCCCCCAAAGCAAGACATAGTGGACTATGTACTTGGTCTCCGCTCCCGGATGGCTGAGTATATGAAAAAGGCAACTAAAAACCTTGAGGCTAGCCAGGAACTTCAAAAGCCTGGCATGACCAAAGGCTGTACTGACTGTTTACCAGCCAGGACAGAAGGTGTGGGTGTTGGAGCCAGTGGCCCCAGCAGCTCTCCAAGACAAATGGAGTGGACCCCATACCATTGTTGAACAGAAGGGTGAGGTTACCTATTTGGTGGACCTAGGAACACCCAGGAGTCCCCACAGGGTTCTCCATGTCAACAGGTTAAAACCATATGTGGACAGGGCAGACATGGGCTTGCTCATGGCTACTGATGAGGGACAGGAGGAAGAGAGTGACCCACTCCCTGACCTGCTCTCACAGAACCCTGATGATGGGTCAGTGGATGGTGTAGCCTTGGCAGGCAGCCTCACTACCCAGCAGCAGACTGATTGCAGACAGGTGCTCAATCAGTTCAGACACATATTCTCACTGACACCCAGTCAGACTACCTGGTGCACTCATGAAGTGGACACTGGGGACAGTCTGCCTATTAAAAATAAGATTTATAGGCAACCTGACCATGTCAGGGACTGTATCAGGACAGAAGTCCAGAAGATGTTGGATTTGGGAGTTATTGAACCCTCAGATAGCCCTTGGGCTAGTCCAGTGGTCCTTGTACCAAAACCTCACACCAATGGTGGGAAAAGAGAGATGAGGTTTTGTGTGGACTACAGGGGTCTCAATGCAGTCACTAGGACTGATGCCCATCCAATACCTAGGGCAGATGAGCTAATAGACACTTTGGCCTCAGCCAAGTATCTAAGCACATTTGACCTGACAGCTGGCTACTGGCAGATCAGACTAGCTGATGATGCAAAGCCAAAGACAGCATTCTCAACCCCTAGTGGGCATTATCAATTTGTGGTGATGCCCTTTGGTCTGAAGAATGCACCTGCCACTTTTCAGAGGTTGGTGAATACAGTCCTTACAGGTCTGGAAGCCTATAGTGCAGCATATCTAGATGATATTGCTGTCTTTAGCTCCACCTGGGAGGATCACCTGGTCCACCTCAGAAATGTTTTGCAGGCCCTGCAGAAAGCAGGCCTGACTATCAAGGCCACAAAGTGCCAGATAGGGCAGAGTCAGGTTGTGTACCTGGGCCACCTTGTGGGTGGAGGCCAGGTTCAACCACTGCAGAGCAAGATCCAGACCATCATGGACTGGACTGCTCCAACTACCCAGACTCAGGTGAGAGCCTTTTTAGGCCTGACTGGGTACTATAGGAGATTTGTCAAGGGGTATGGATCAATAGTGACACCCCTGAATGACTTAACTTCCAAGAAAATGCCCAAAAAGGTTCAGTGGACAGTTAGCTGTCAAAAGGCATTTGATGACCTAAAGCAGGCCATGTGCACTGCTCCCATTCTACAGAGTCCTGATTACTCCAAGAAGTTCATTGTCCAAACAGATGCATCTGAATTGGGGGTAGGGGCTGTACTGTCACAATTGAATGATGAAGGTCAGGATCAGCCAGTAGCTTTTATTAGCAGAAGGCTGACCCCTAGAGAGAAACGTTGGTCAGCCATTGAGAGGGAGGCCTTTGCTGTGGTCTGGGCTCTGAAGAAGTTGAGGCCATACTTGTTTGGTACTCACTTCCTTGTTCAAACAGACCATAAGCCCCTCTTATGGCTAAAACAAATGAAGGGTGAAAACCCCAAACTGCTTAGGTGGTCCATTTCCCTACAGGGGATGGACTTCACAGTGGAACATAGACCTGGGAGTAACCATGCCAATGCAGATGGACTCTCTAGGTACTTCCACTTAGAACATGAAGACTTAACTGGGCAAGGTTAGTTTAATGTCCCTACGTTTGGGGGGTTGTGTAGGAGAGTAGGATCTGCTTCACATGGGTACCCCCACTTTTTGCTGATGCTTCACTGTTTTTCGACCTTAGTCTGGCTGGGGCCCTGCTAATCAGAACCCCAGCCTAGCTGCTTCCTCTCTAAAATGGTTTCCATGTGCCTTAGGCACATCTCTGATTGGAATCTGGAGTGCCCTTATAAGTCCCTAGTATATGGTATACTATGTACCCAGGGCATAGGTACCTCAGAGGCCTGCCAGGGGCTGAAGCATGTATTGTGCCACCCCTGGAAGGCCAGCCAAAGGGACACCACAGGTCTGCTACTGCAGCCTGGGTAAGGTGGTGCATGCACCCCTTACTGTGATATAGGCTACCTATATCACTACATACATACACACATATAAACCTATAAGTCACTCCTATGGCAGGCCTTATCAATCCTGAAGGCAGAGTGCGTGGTTCCTATGTGAGAGGGTGCCCCTGCATGAGCAGGGCCCCTCTGCAGCGTTCGGAGACCCTTCTCTGATGCTGTTTGTAGTGCAGCCTGACCATATACTCTTAAGCGCATTATAACCTCGCGTTAAATGCTAACTTTGGGATGGCTGCACGGAAACATGTCGTGTTTGGTGTCAAACATCTTGGAATACTACCCCCTGCCAGTTCTGGCAGCGGGGGTAGCATTCCACCCTTCTAGAGGGAGAGACATGTACACACCGGCCTGCCCGGTAACTTCTTTCCAAGCCCTGGCATCACAAAATGGATGCCGCTGCCACAGACACGAGTCTGGCCTCCTGCTGCTGACCGAAACTCCGGCAGGGGAGGCCTGGACAATAGGTTTCCTGTCCCAGGGAGGTGTAACCACCTCCCCAGACAGGATAGTGTGTATTGGGGCTGGGCGGGAGCACTCTCTGGTGCTTTGAAGTCCTGCACTGGGGGCACATTTGGTGTCCCTGTGCATACCCCAGTTCAAACCGGCTCAGGGGCTTCCAGCCCCTGCTCTGGCACGAAACTGGACAAAGGGAAAGGGGTGTAACCACCCCTCTGCCCTGACCCTCCCATAGGTGGGTCCACAGAGTATGTCCAACCCCTACCTTAGTATAAGTATGGGACCCCAGTCCTTAGGACTTTAGATTAACCTGGACGAAACTCTGACACAGAATCCTGGACCTTCGACGCTCTACTTCAAGATTAGAGGACTGAAGAATCTCCCTTGGGGTCAAGGAGTGACTCCCCTGCTTGGCAGGCACCAAAGAAGCAATTGTCCGGTCTGCATCACTGAAGCTCCCGCCGGACGCCGAAGTCTTTGCATCACCAGAGGTGGATTTCCAGACTTCCCGAGGCTGCCCTGAGTCCCCAGCAAAGCTGAGGCCCGTAGCTGTTGTGAGTAACGTGGAACCATGACCCCTGGACACCGATCACATTTGCAAGTGCATCTTCTTCTGGGTCTCTCACGAAGTCGTGCTTTGGACTCCGAGTAGCCCCAGCCTCCAACACCAACTGCACCGAAGATCACTGGCCTCCACTCCACGAGTGTCCTGTGAGCCAGCTCCACGTGCATCGACTCAAGGCTCCTTTGCGGTCGCTAGTCCGTTGGCTAGTAGGCCCTCCCGAAGGCCAATCTTCTTCTGCTTGGGCTCCCTGATTGCTCCAGGCGTGCCCTGACTTACCCTTGCTGGGTGAGGCCCACAGACCTTGCTGGTCTGCAACATCGTCCTTCTTCCATTTCCACGAGACTTGCCGTTGCCAAGGCTTGTTGGGTCCAATCCAGTCGCTGACACCCCTGCAATCGACAAACATCATGGGACAGCTCGAATCCAGCTCCTGGTCGTCATTGACGCCTGCTGGACCTCGTGGCTGAAGAGTCAAGATGACCATCAACCTACCTGAAGCACTCGACATCGGTGGGCATCTGCTCATCACCTTCCTGGTCACTGGCTAGTGACCCAGACTCTGTCCCCTCTGCTTTCAGGTTCTTCAGATCTTCGATCCACCTTTGGATCCACCCGAACACTTTCGACTTGGCCGCCAGCAGCACTTTGCAGCAGATCGCCATTGAAAGCGACGACGAAACCCGACCCCGAAAGACACCTATGCACCCGGCTCCCCTGGGTGAGGTAACTCGAGTACTCCAGTGCTCCCGTGGGTATTGACACTAGAACAGCCTAGTTCTCAAAGGGTTTGCTCCAAGTCCTCCTCTAAGTGTCCCTTTTCTTTTAAATTCAAACCGTGACTTTCCCCATAGAAGTTAACGGCGATTCGCGGCTGTGTTCATACACTGCACGCGTCCCCCGTGGGTCCCCTGTGTCACTACCTTGGGTGGTTCCTTGTGGTCCAAGCACTTCTACAGGCTCTAGGCCCTGTGTCTAGCTCAGTCGTGGTTCTTATACCACTTTATTGGTATATGGTTTGGTATGCCCCTAGGGCTCAAACGTGTATTTGTGCTATTACTGTAGATAACTAACTTATAATTTATGTACTTCGAACTCTAGCCTCATAAAGAGACTAGAGGGGTGTGTTTAGCAATAAATACATATATTTTGAATATATACCTGGTGTGGTCCTCTTTCATTTGGTCACTCAAGAGATTATAGACTGGTAAAACAAGCTGCTTTACATTCCTTCAAGACTTAGCCTGAAGGCTGCTCTCCATAGCTACCACAAGGATAGCTTTCAATAAAGGTTGTCTTTAACCTATCTCCAATAAGGGGTTGTTTGGACTGGTGCAAGGTGCCCACTATAATTAGTGGACAGCATATGCCAGGCCAACTTCTCACATGAGGTGTAGAAAAAGGCAAGAGAGGTGCAGAAAGAGGCTAGAGAGGTGCAGAAAGAAGAGAGTAATGTGCAGAAAGAGGCAAGAGAATGTATAGAAATAGGCAAGAGAATTGCAGAAAGAGGAAGAAAGGTGCAGAAAGAAGCAAGAGAGTTGCAAAAAGAAACAAGAGAGTTGCAGAAAGAGGAAAGAGAGGTGCACAAAGAAGCAAGAGAGGTACAGAAAGAGATAAGAGATATGCAGAAATAAGCAAGTGAGGTGCAGAAAGAGGAAAAAGAGGTGCAGAAAGAAGCAAGAGAAGTATAGACAGAGAAGTTCAGAAAGAAGCAAGACAGGTGCAGTGATAAGCAAGAGAACAGCAGAAAGAGAAAGAAAGGTACTGAAAAAGGAAGAAAAGTGAACAGAAAAGAAAAGAAGAAGTGAGGAAAGAGGCGAGAGAGTTACAGAAAGAAGCAAGACAGGTACAGAAATAAGCAAGAGGGGTACAGAATGAAGGAAGAGAGATGCAGAAAGAGAGAAGAGAAGTACAAAAAGAGGCAACAGAGGTGTAGAAAGAGAAAAGAGAAGTGCAGAAAGTAGCATGAGAACTGCAGAAAGAGGAAGAAAGGTGAAGAAAGAGGAAGAAAGGCACAGAAAGAAGCAATAGAAGTGAGGAAAGAAGCAAGAGAAGTGCAGAAAGAAGAAAGAGAGTTACAGAAAGAAGTAAGAGAGGTATAAAAAGAGAGTAAGATGCAGAAAGAGGCAAGAGTGGTGCAGAAAGAAGCAAGAGCGGTGCAGAAAGAAACAAGGGAGGTACAGAAAGAAGCAAGAGAGATGAAGAAAGAGGCAAGATAGGTGCACAAAGTGGCAAGAGATGTGCAAATAGAGAAAAGAGAGGTGCAGAGAGAGGCAAGAGGGATGCAGAAAGAAGCAAGAGAGGTGCAGTAAGAAGCAAGAGAAATGCATAAAGAAGAAGAAAGGTACCAAAAGAATCAAGATAAGTGCAGAAAGAAAAAAGGAAGGTGCAGAAAGCAGCAAGAAATGTGCATCAGGAAGTAGGAGAATTGCAGAATGAAGCAAGAGAGGTGCAGAAAAAGAAAGAAAGGTGCAGAAAGAGGAAGAAAGGTGCATAAAGAAGCAATAAAAGTACAAAATGAAGCTGGAGAAGTGCAGAAAGAAGCAAGAGAGGTGCAGAAAGAAACATGATGAGTGCTGAAAGAAGCAAGAGAAATGCAGAAAGAAAAAGAAAGGTGCCGAAAGAAGCAAGAGAAGTGCAGAAAAAAACAAGGAAGGTGCAGAAAGCAGCAAGAAAAGTGCAGCAGGAAGTAGGAGAATTGCAGATTGAAGCAAGAGAGGTGCAGAAAAAGAAAGAAAGGTGCAGAACGAGGCAGGAGTATTGCAGAAAGAGGCAAGAGAAGTGCAAAAAGAGGCAAGAGAACTGCAGATTGAAGCAAGAGAAGTGCAGAATGAGGCAAGAGAAGTGCAGAAAGAAGAAAGGGAGGCACAGAAAGAATAGAGTGAGTTGCAGAAACAGGTAAGTGAGGTGCAGAAAGAGGCAAGAGAGGTGCAGAAAGAAGGAAGAGAGGTGCAGCAGGAAGTAGGAGAATTGCAGAATGAAGCAAGAGAGGTGCTGAAAAAGAAAGAAAGGTGCAGACAGAGGAAGAAAGGTGCAGAAAAAAGCAAGAGAAGTACATAATGAAGCTTGAGAAGTGCAGAAAGAAGCAAGAGAAGTTGAGAAAGAAGCAGGAAAGGTTAAAAAAGAAGCAAAAGAGATCCAGAAAGAACAAGTGATTTTCAGAAAGAAGCAAAAGAGGTGCAGAACGAGACATGAGAGGTGCAGAAAGAGGCAAGAGAAGTGCAGAAAGAAGCAAGAGAAGAGCAGGAAGAGGCAGGAGAAGTACATGAAAGAGGCAAGAGAAGTACATAAAGAAGCAAGAGAAGTGCAGAAAGAAGCAAGAGAAATGCAGAAAGAAGAAGAAAGGTACCGAAAGAAGCAAGATAAGTGCAGAAAGAAACAAGGAAGGTGCAGAAAGAAGCAAGTGAGGTGCAGAAAGAAGCAAGTGAGATGCAGATAGAGGCAAGATAGGTGCACAAAGTGGCAAGAGATGTGCAAAAAGAGAAAAGAGAGGTGCAGAGAGGGGCAAGAGTGGTGCATAAAGAAGCAAAAGAGGTGCAGAAAGAAGCAAGAGAAATGCAGAAAGAAGAAGAAAGGTACCGAAAGAAGCAAGATAAGTGCAGAAAGAAACAAGGAAGGTGCAGAAAGCAGCAAGAAAAGTGCATCGGGAAGTAGGAGAATTGCAGAATGAAGCAAGAGAGGTGCAGAAAAAGAAAGAAAGGTGCAGAAAGAGGAATAAAGGTGCAGAAAGAAGCAAGAGAAGTATAAAATGAAGCTGGAGAAGTGTAGAAAGAAGCAAGAGAGGTGCAGAAAGAAACATGATGAGTGCTGAAAGAAGCAAGAGAAATGCAGAAAGAAGAAGAAAGGTACCAAAAGAAGCATGAGAAGTGCAGAAAGAAACAAGGAAGGTGCAGAAAGCAGCAAGAAAAGTGCAGCAGGAAGTAGGAGAATTGCGGAATGAAGCGAGAGAGGTGCAGAAAAAGAAAGAAAGGTGCAGAAAGAAGCAGGAGGATTGCAGAAAGAGGCAAGAGAAGTGCAAAAAGAGGCAAGAGAACTGCAGAATGAAGCAAGAGAAGTGCAGAATGAGGCAAGAGAAGTGCAGAAAGAAGAAAGGGAGGCGCAGAAAGAAGAGAGTGAGTTGCAGAAACAGGTAAGTGAGGTGCAGAAAGAGGCAACAGAGGTGCAGAAAGAAGGAAGAGAGGTGCAGCAGGAAGTAGGAGTATTGCAGAATGAAGCAAGAGAGGTGCAGAAAAAGAAAGAAAGGTGCAGAAAGAGGAAGAAAGGTGCAGAAAAAGCAAGAGAAGTATAAAATGAAGCTTGAGAAGTGCAGAAAGAAGCAAGAGAGGTGCAGAAAGAAGCAAGAGAAGTTGAGAAAGAAGCAGGAAAGGTTGAAAAAGAAGCAAGAGCGGTCCAGAAAGAACAAGTGATTTTCAGAAAGAAGCAAAAGAGGTGCAGAACGAGACATGAGAGGTGCAGAAAGAGAGAAGTGCAGTAAGAAGCAAAGAGAAGAACAGGAAGAGCTAGGAGAAGTGCTGAACATGGCAAGAGAAGTACAGAAAGATGCAAGGGAAGTGCAGAAAGAAGCAAGAGAGGTGGCGAAAGAAGAGAGTGAAGTACAGGAAGAGGCAAGAGTGGTGTAAAAAGAGGCAAGAAATGTGCAGAAAGAGGAAACAAGGTGCAGAAAAAAGCAAAAGAAATGCAGAAAGAGGCAAGAGACGCACACAATGAAACAGGAGAGGTGCAGAAAGAAGCAAGAGAAGTGTAGAAAGAGGCAAGAGAATTGCAGAAAGATGAAGAAAGTTTCAGAAATAAGGAAGAGAGGTACAGAAAGAAACAAGGAAGGTGCAGAAAGAAGAGAGTGATGTGCAGAAAGAGGCAAGAGAGGTGAAGAAAGAGGTAAGAGATATACAGAAAGAAGAGAGTGAGGTACATAAAGAGGCAAAAGAAGTGTAGAAAGAGGCAAGAGAAGTTCAGAAAGAGGAAGAAAGGTACAGAAATAAGAAATAAAAATGCAAAAAGAGGCAAGAGAGGCACACAAAGAAGCAAGAGGTGTGCAGAAAGAGGCAAGAGAGGTACAGAAAGAAGCAAGAGAGATGCAGAAAGAAGCAAGAGAGGAGCAGAAATAAGCAAGAGAGATTCAGAAAGAAGCAGGAAAGGTGCAAAAAGAAGCAATGAGGTGCAGAAAGAGGAAGGAAGGTGCATACAGAGGAAGAAACGTGCAGAAAGAAAAAAGTTGCAGAAAGGAGCAAGAGAGGTACATAAAGAAGCAGGAGAGATGCAGAAAGAGGCAAGAGAGATGCTGCAGAAAGAGGCAAGAGAGGTGCAAAAAGAGGCAATAGAAGTGCAGAAAGAAGCAAGAGAGGTGCAGAAAGAAGCAAGAGAAGTACAGAAAGAAGCAAGAGAAGAACAGAGAGAAGCAAGAGAGGTGCGATGTGACCTCCGAAGACACACAGACAACAGTCCAATCACTCTGTTTGTCTAGTGGGAAGATGGGGAAGAAAATATGCAATTTTAACATCAAAAATGCAAGAAACTTTAAAAAAGGAAGCGATAAAGAAAGTGATGTGCGCATTCTCAATCCTGCATCCACTAAACTTGCCACTACTAGCAGCCCACTCCGCAATTGGGTTACTGTCAAAGGGGAAGTGAAAACCCTGATTTTAAGACTCTCTGGTTCCGGCTTTGTCTCTGACCCTGGTTCTGCCACTGGGCGTATCTCGCTACATCAAGATTTGAGTGCGCCACAACTATTGACCTCAGCAGCAGGCAGCGACCTCAGATGCTTAGCTAGCACTTCTTCTTCTCTTCTGACTCTCCCAGCTTCTCCCTGGTCTGAGGACCAACCTAATCTCCCACCTGCTGGCTCATTAGATTCTTCTGCTGTTGCCATCTTACAAGCACTACAGGTTCATAGAGAGGAGGCTCAGGCATACTATTTGCAGGCTAAAGCAGACAGCTCAGCAAAAAAACAGGCCCTTGCTGAGGTAAACAGCAAAGTCGCTGCATTAACAACCGATATAACGGAGCTGCAACAACGAATATCAGATACCGAGGATCACATGGCAAAGGTTGCTAAGACTTCTGATGCACATGAGATTCATCTTACAGCTCTGCAAAATAAAGTTGAGGACTTAGAGAATCGTCAACGACGTAACAACATCCGTCTGTTTGGCGTGCCTGAATTCGAAGAAAGCTCGGATCCCAGAGCATTCATTGTACAGCTACTCAAGAGGGCATTTCCTGATCTGGATGACTGGGACTGGGACAGTCAAGTACAACGAGCGCATAGATTACCATCTGCTGTCAACAATTCTTCTAGCCGCTTCCCTCGGCCTTTTCTTATCTTTTTTGGAAATTATCTCCTACGACAAGCGGTTTCCTTCAAAGCCCGTCCTACTGCCCCTATCAGAGTGGGCCTGTATTCTATTTTTTGTAGGTCTGACTTATGCAAGAACATGATGGATAGGCAATGGAAACTGCGCCAGTTTATAGATCATTTAAAATCTGCAGGAGCACAGGCCTTTCTACAGGAACCAGCACACTTGAAAATGATCAAAAACGGCCAAGCTCAACTGGTATATATGGAGCATGCCGCTCAACAGGCTTTGGCAAAGTTACAACTAGAAACTAAATGATACTGTCCTTCTGGTTTCCCCGTTTTATATTTTAGTGATACTACCTTCTATACTTTTCTCTTTTCTCTCTTTTTGTGCTAAAGACCCTCTTAGTAATGAGTTTTATGGTGCACTGGAGGGGTGGGGTGGTTCTCAGGGTGCTGGCGCTCTCAAATGCTGTCTTGCCAGCGACAGCAGGGAGGGGTGATTCTTTTCTTAGGATAGAGGGTGGGATTTGGGTGGGTTAGTTTAGGGATGGTGGGAGGGTTTAGTTTTAAGGGATTGGTTTAAAGCATAGGGGGTGTGGGAACAGAATTGCAGCGAGTAGTTATTAAGCTGTATTTATACCAGGGCGGTACCATGAATAAAGTTTGTATGTGCATGTATCACACTAAAAAATGTACTTTCTCACAAGGAAAACCTTTATATGGTGATCAATCTTTGATTTTTTATGGCGTTACTTAAATGCCTATGTTGGAATGTCTCTGGTCTGAATGCTACTAGCAAATGACGGCTTGTTCGGGAAGAGCTAAATGCGTACAAACCACACCTGGTATTCTTATCGGAAACTCATCTAGCTCATAAAGATAGTAGAATTCTTAATGAACTGAAATATCATACTATTGTCTGTACCGCACAAAGTCTTTCAATTAGAGGAACTGCAATCCTTGCTAGCAAAACACTTACATACACAATCCTCAGAGTTTTAGCAGACCCAAGATGGAGGTGGATAATCGCTCAGGTGGCTATCTCTGATGTGAAATATGTTTTGGTTAATTTGTATGGCCCCAACGTCGACAAACCAGAGAATTTTAAAGAGTTAATGCTAACTCTATTGGAACTACAGGGGGTGATGATAATTATGGGGGACTTTAATTGTGTGATGAACTATGCCATAGATTCCACCAACCCTAGCACTACTGTTAGAATGCCTAAAGTTAGGGCAGCGATTTTAGAATTGGCACGTCTGTATAACCTTAGTGACATATGGAGAAAGTTATATCCAGATCTTCCTGGCTTTACTTATTATTCATGCCCACACAGACAGTACTCCAGGATAGATATGGTGTGGGCCCAGGATCAGATTCTCCAGTCTGCGGCGATTGAGCTGTGCCCTAAAATCACTTCGGACCATAACCCTTTAATTCTCACTTTCTAAACCCTTCCAACAAATAAATCTAGACGTTCTTTTTCTTTCCCCCGATATTTATTGACAGATAATCGGTATATCCCACATATGGAAGGACTTTTGCTAGAATTCCTTCATAACAATATTAATTCTACTAACTTTCGAACTCTTGGATTCAATGAAGGCTTACATTAGAGGCATCACTCAGCAGTTTATTTTGCGAGAGAATAAAGCCAAAGAGGGTGCAATTAAAGCTGCTCGCGCTGCATTGGTTAGTCTGGAAAGATCTCATGCCACTGCTGATAAAATAATGAACCGAGACAAACTCAGATCTACTCTGATTTGATCTTTGCTCGGGCTTTAGCCGGTCGATCTCTAAAGGAGAAGGTTGCTGCAAATTATAATAAATTCCGGTCATTGCAGTATGAATATGATGAACAGGTGGGGAAGATACTGGCATATCAGTTGGCAGACAAAAAAGCCAAAAACTCAATAAAGGCAATCAAGGGTATGGATAATAAGCTCCATACAGAGACTAGTATGATTCTTAAACAGTTCATTACATACTACGAAACCTTATACGCTGAATCCGATCTGATAATTCCTGAGGAACTTTCTAAGTACTTAGGAAGAGCAGCTCTTCCCTCTCTGCAGGAGGAGGCTGCTATGCAGCTGACTTCTGAAACTCTCAGGAGGAACTACTTATTGCTCTGTCGGCACTACCATCAGGTAAGGCTGCTGGAGATGACTCAATCCCCGTGGAATTTTATAAATTGTTTAAGAATATTCTGATAACTGTACTTGCCAAGGTTATACAAGAGATTGGCACTTCCGGTATAATGCCTTTAACCTGGGATATCTCTAATATCGTCTTTTTCTTAAAAAAGGGTAAGCCTCCCGATGAATGCGGCTCGTATCGGCCTATTTCCCTCATTAATGCGGATGCCAAGCTCTACGCCAAGGTGCTTGCTAATCGTCTGACCCCTTTGATGCTGGACCTCATTTCTGGACAGCAACATGGCTTCATAGTGGGTCGAGGCACCACAGTACATACCAACACTGCGATTATGGCCTTTGATTACATTAACCATATTGGGAGCAATTTAGGCATGATACTTTTAGATGCAGAAAAGGCCTTTGACCGAGTAGCTTGGGGCTCTCTATGGCCGACTCTCACAGCTTTCTGAATTACTGGACAATTTCTTATGTGTATCCGAGCTTTATACTGTATACCGCAGGCTAAATTGAGTTATCTTGGCATTCAAACCATGCCTTTTCGTATACATAGAGGGACACGGCAGGGGGCCCCCTGTCCCCACTCCTATTCGCGCTTTACATTGAGCCCTTAATACGGATACTGATGATTAATAATAGAATTTCATCTTTATGTTCTGGAACATGTGCGCTTAAAGTTACAGCTTACGCAGATGACATCGCGATTTTCACAGCTGATCCCGCTGATTCTTTAGAAATAATTAAAAAACAGATACAAACTTTCGGGTCACTTTCTGGTTACAAACTAAATACTAGTTAGACACAAGTGATTATTAACTTTAAGCCTGCTAGCCCTATAGCAGGGTTTTGCCATGTGGCAACTTATCTTGGCGAATGAATCACTCCGGAATTACGAAATATACTTAATCTGAACTATGAATCTCTCTTACATGAAGTCACTAAAAAGTTGAAAAAATGCCATAATCTCCCTATCAGTATTATCGACAGATGTAACAATATAAAGATGTCGATATTACCTAAATTCTTATATCTATTCCGTGATATTCCTCTTAGAGTTCCTAACTCTTTCTTTAAAAAACTTGACGGAATTATAAGCAGCTTCATTTGGGGCTATAAGCAATCACGTCGAGCAATTACATTTATAAAATATCCTTATGTACAAGGCGGTCTTCAACTGCCTGATTTTAAGCTTTACTTCTGGTCCTCCTTCTCGGGCCGTCTCCACAGCCTCCTCTCAAATAAAGATCAAGATTTTTACCATCAGCTTTAATTGGGCCAAGACAGTAGTAGGTTTTTATATCGCACTCTAGATCCGAATTATTACAAGCGAGTCCGCTTCAAGACCATTAGAGACACTGTTACTGTTTGGTGGGATATTCTCTCTGGCTATTCGCTTCCAATTTTTCACGATAGGTTCCCTCTTTGGGATAACCCATTCTTGCCTGAGTTCTTTAATGATAGGGTGGCAAAAAGCTGGGCTATGCATGGGGTGGAGAGACTTGGTCACTTATATGACATTAATGGTTTCAAGACCTTTCAAAGTTTTCAGAATACATATTCTCTTCCTCAACAATTTTATTACAAGTATTTGCAGATTAGAGACTTCTTCTTGAGATCACAAAGGCCTGTATCCATCTCTGCATATGAGATACTGACATCTATTCATGAAACCCCCCGTAAACACTCAATACGGATTGCTTACCAATATCTATCACAACTCTGAATAGACCCTTGTCTCCAGATCGCGCTGAAGTGGAGCTGCACCTTGGGGACAGATATTCCTGCCGTACTAATTAACAACACATTCACGACACTAAAAGAAGCTGTAGTCTCAGTTAATTTAAAGCTTCATCATTTTAGGACACTGTGTATGCTATATTACACCCCTAAGAGGATTGCAAGCTGGCGGGAAAAAAGAGGCGATCAAGCCCCTGATGATAAAACAAAATGCCCCAAGTGTTGAGCCATTGCAGTTGACATAGTGCACATGTTTGCTACATGCCCGCTGATCTGGGCTTTTTGGGAGGACGTTAGCCACGCTTGTAGAGACAGATTGGGTCTAGAACTAAGATTTACCATACAGGAGATAATGATGGGTTTTAGGGCTGATCCTAGCCCGGCACGTCATTCAATTTTTGCCATCTTATTGGTTACTGCAAGGCTCACCATTGCCAAGGCTTGGATCTCCCCTAAACCTAGCAGCTCAGTGGAGTGGTGGACTTTGGTGGTCGAGATCTGTGAAAGGGAAAAAGCTGTGGCAAAAACCAGAGGTATACGTGCTATGCAGAAATTTCAAACTGTTTGGCATAAGGTACTTAAGGATTGGTAATTTAAATATGATTTTCCTGCTATTTATGTTCTCAATTAACCAATCTTGTTTTATGGAAATTATGTGATTTGGCGCTACCCCGGTTTTTCCTTCTTTTTTCTTTTATTGTATATTTGTATATACTGTAATGATCTCCCTTTGCAAAAAATAAAAATATATATAAAAAAAGAAAGGTGCATAAAGAGGAAGAAAAGTGTAGAAAAAAAATGTGCACGAAAGGAGCAAGAGAGGTACATAAAGAAGCAGGATAGGTGCAGAAAGAGGCAAGAGAGATGCAGAAAGAGGCAAGAGAGATGTAGAAAGAAGCAAGAGAGGTGCAGAAAGAAGAAAGAGAAGTGCAGAAAGAAGCAAGAGAAGAACAGAAAGAGGAAGAAAGGTACAGAAAGAAGCAACGGAAGTGCAGAAAGAAGCAAGAGAAGTGCAGAAAGAAGCAAGAGAAATGCAGAAAGTGGAAGAGAAGTAGAGAAAGAGGAAGAAAGGTGCAGAAAGAAGTAAGAGAAGTACGGAGAGAAGCAAGAGAGGTGAAGAAAGAAGCAAGAGAAGTGAGGAAAGAGGCAAGAGAGGTACAGAAAGAACCAAGACAGGTGCAGAAAGAAGCAACATAGGTACAGAATGAAGCAAGAGAGGTGCACAATTGGCAAGAGATGTGCAATAAGAGATGAGAGAGGTGCAGGGAGAGGCAAAAGGGGTGCAGAAAGAAACAAGAGGGGTGCAGAAAAAAGCAAGATAAGTGCAGAAAGAAGCAAGAGAAATGCAGAAAGAGGAAGAAAGGTGCAGAAAGAAGTAAGAGAGGTGCAGAAAGAAGAGAGTGAGGCACAGAAAGAGGCAAGAGTGGTGTAGAAAGAGGCAAGAGAAGTGCAGAAAAAGGAAGCAAGGTGCAGAAAAAAGCAAGAAAAATGCAGACAGATGCAAGAGAGGCACACCAAGAAGCAAGAGAGGTGCAGAAAGAAGCAAGAGAAGTGTAGAAAGAGGTAAGAGAAATGCAGAAAGAGGAAGAAAGGTGCAGAAATAGGAAGAGGTGTGCCGAAAGAAACAAGGAAGGTGCAGAAAGAAGAGAGTGAGGTGCAGAAAGAGGCTAGAGAGGTGCAGAAAGAGGCAAGAGAGATACAGAAAGAAGAGTGTCAAGTACAGAAAGAGGCAAGAGAGCTGTAGAAAGAGGCAAGAGAAGTGCAGAAAGTGGAAGAAAGTTGCAGAAAGAAGCAAGAGAAATGCAGAAAGAGGCGAGAGATGCACACAAAGAAGCAAGAAATGTGCAGAAAGAGGCAAGATAGGTACAGAAAGAAGCATAAGAGATGCAGAAAGAGGCAAAAGAGGTGCAGAAAGAGGCAAGTGAGGTGCAGAAAGTTTCAAGAGAAAAGCAGAAAGAAGCAAGAGAGGAACGGAAAGAAGCAAGAGAGATTCAAAAAGAAGCAAGTGTATTGCAGAGAGAAGCAAGAGAGGTGCAGAAAGAGGCAATAGAGATGCAAAACGAAGCAAGCGAGGTGCAAAAAGAAGCAAAAGAGCTGCAGAAAGAGGCAAGAGACGTGAAGAAAGAGGCATGTGAGGTGCAGAAAGAGGCAATAGAAGTGCCGAAATAAGGAAGAGAGGTGCATAAAGAAGCAAGAGAAGTGTAGAAAGAAGCAAGAGAAGAACAGAAAGAGGAAGAAAGGTGCAGAAAGGTGCAGAAAGAAGTAAGAGAAGTACAGAGAGAAGCAAGAGAGGTACAGAAAGAAGCAACAGAAGTGAGGAAAGAGGCAAGAGAGGTACAGAAAGAACCAAGACAGGTGCATAAAGAAGCAAGAGAGGTACAGAATGAAGCAAGAGAAGTGCAGAAAGTAGCAAGAGAACTGCAGAAAGAGGAATAAAGGTGCAGAAAGAAGAAGAAAGTTGCAGAAAGAAGCAAGAGAAGTGCAGAAAGAAGAAAGAGAGTTGCAGAAAGAGGCAAGAGAAGTGCAGAAAGAGGCAAGAGAGAAGCACATGTGGCAAGAGATATGCAATAAGAGATAAGAGAGGTGCAGGGAAAGGCAAAAGGGGTGCAGAAAGAAGCATGAGAGGTGCAGAAAGAAGCAAGATAAGTGCAGAAAGAAGCAAGAGAAATGCAGAAAGAGGAAGAAAGGTGCAGAAAGAAGTAAGAGAGGTGCAGAAAGAAGAGAGTGAGGCACAGAAAGAGGCAATAGTGGTATAGAAAGAGGCAAAAGAAGTGTAGAAAAAGGAAGCAAGTTGCAGAAAAAACAAGAAAAATGCAGAAAGATGCAAGCGAGGCACACAAAGAAGCAAGAGCGGTGCAGAAAGAAGCAAAGGAAGTGTAGAAAGAGGTAAGAGAAATGCAGAAAGAGGAAGAAAGGTGCAGAAATAGGAAGAGATGTGCAGAAAGAAACAAGGAAGATGCAAAAAGAAGAGAGTGAGGTGCAGAAAGAGGCTAGAGAGGTGCAGAAAGAGGCAAGAGAGATACAGAAAGAAGAGTGTCAGGTACAGAAAGAGGCAAGAGAGCTGTAGAATGAGGCAAGAGAAGTGTAGAAACTAGAAGGAAGGTGCAGAAAGAAGCAAGAGAAATGCAGAAAGAGGCAAGAGAGGCACACAAAGAAGCAAGAAAGGTGTAGAAAGAGGCAAGATAGGTACAGAAAGAAGCATAAGAGATGCAGAAAGAGGCAAATAAGGTGCAGAAAGAGGCAAGTGAGGAGCAGAAAGTTTCAAGAGAAATGCACAAAGAAGCAAGAGAGGAGCAGGAAGAAGCAAGAGAGATTCGGAAAAAAGCAAGTGTGTTACAGAGAGAAGCAAAAGAGGTGCAGAAAGAGGAAAGAGAGATGCAGAAAGAAGCAACTAATGTGCAAAAAGAAGCAAAAGAGGTGCAGAAAGAGGCAAGAGACGTGAAGAAAGAGGCATGTGAGGTGCAGAAAGAGGCAATAGAAGTGCCGAAAGAAGCAAGAGAGGTGCAGAAAGAAGCAAGAGAAGTGCAGAAAGAAGCAAGAGAAGAACAGAAAGAGGAAGAAAGGTGCAGAAAGAAGTAAGAGAAGTACAGAGAGAAGCAAGAGAAGTGCAGAAAGAAGCAAGATAAGTGAGGAAAGAGGTAAGAGAGGTACAGAAAGAACCAAGACAGGTGCATAAAGAAGCAAGAGAGGTCAGAATGAAGCAAGAGATGTGCAGAAAGTGACAGGAGAAATTCAGAAAGAGGCAACACAGGTGTCAAAAAAGGCAAGAGAAGTGCAGAAAGTAGCAAGAGAACTGCAGAAAGAGTAAGAAAGGTGCAGAAAGAAGAAGAAAGGTGCATTAAGAAGCAAGAGAATTGTAGAAAGAAGCAAGAGAAGTGCAGAAAAAAGATAGAGAGTTGCAGAAAGAGGCAAGAGAGGTGCACATGTGGCAAGAGATGTACAATAAGAGACGAGAGAGGTGCAGGGAGAGGCATAAGGGGTACAGAAAGAAGCACAAGAGGTGCAGAAAGAACCAAGATAAGTGCAGAAAGAAGCAAGAGAAATGCATAAAGAGAAAGAAAGGTGCAGAAAGAAGCAAGAGAGGTGCAGAAAGAAGAGAGTGAGGTACAGAAAGAGGCAATAGTGGTGTAGAAAAGGCAAAGACGTGCAGAAAGAGGAAGCAAGGTGCAGAAAAAAGCAAGAGATGTGCAGAAAGAAACAAGAGAAGTGTAGAAAGAGGCAGGAGAAATGCAGAAAGAGGAAGAAAGGTGCAGAAAGAAAGAAGAGATGTGCAGAAAGACAAGGTAGGTGCAGAAAGAAGAGAGTGAGGTGCAGAAAGAGGCAAGAGAGGTGCAGAAAGAGGCAAGAGAGATACAGAAAGTAGAGAGTGAGATACAGAAAGAGGCAAGAGAGCTGTATAAAGAGGCAAGAGAAGTGCAGAAAGTGGAAGAAAGGTACAGGAAGAAGCAATAGAAATGCAGGAAGAGGCAAGAGAGGCACACAAAGAAGGAAGAAAGGTGTAGAAAGAGGCAAGAGAGGTTAAGAAAGAAGCATGAGAGATGCAGAAAGAGGCAAGAGAGGTACATAAAGATGCAATTGAGGTACAGAAAGTTTCAAGAGAAATTCAGAAAGAAGCAAGAGAGAGCAGGAAGAAGCAAGAGAGATTCAGAAAGAAGCAAGTGGGAGAAGCAGAGAGAAGCAAAAGAGGTGCATAAAGAGGAAGAAAAGTGTAGAAAAAATGTGCACGAAAGGAGCAAGAGAGGTACATAAAGAAGCAGGATAGGTGCAGAAAGAGGCAAGAGAGATGCAGAAAGAGGCAAGAGAGATGTAGAAAGAAGCAAGAGAGGTGCAGAAAGAAGAAAGAGAAGTGCAGAAAGAAGCAAGAGAAGAACAGTAAGAGGAAGAAAGGTACAGAAAGAAGCAACAAAAGTGCAGAAAGAAGCAAGAGAAGTGCAGAAAGAAGCAAGAGAAATGCAGAAAGTGGAAGAGAAGTAGAGAAAGAGGAAGAAAGGTGCAGAAAGAAGTAAGAGAAGTACGGAGAGAAGCAAGAGAGGTGAAGAAAGAAGCAAGAGAAGTGAGGAAAGAGGCAAGAGAGGTACAGAAAGAACCAAGACAGGTGCAGAAAGAAGCAACATAGGTACAGAATGAAGCAAGAGAGGTGCACAATTGGCAAGAGATGTGCAATAAGAGATGAGAGAGGTGCAGGGAGAGGCAAAAGGGGTGCAGAAAGAAACAAGAGGGGTGCAGAAAAAAGCAAGATAAGTGCAGAAAGAAGCAAGAGAAATGCAGAAAGAGGAAGAAAGGTGCAGAAAGAAGTAAGAGAGGTGCAGAAAGAAGAGAGTGAGGCACAGAAAGAGGCAAGAGTGGTGTAGAAAGAGGCAAGAGAAGTGCAGAAAAAGGAAGCAAGGTGCAGAAAAAAGCAAGAAAAATGCAGACAGATGCAAGAGAGGCACACCAAGAAGCAAGAGAGGTGCAGAAAGAAGCAAGAGAAGTGTAGAAAGAGGTAAGAGAAATGCAGAAAGAGGAAGAAAGGTGCAGAAATAGGAAGAGGTGTGCCGAAAGAAACAAGGAAGGTGCAGAAAGAAGAGAGTGAGGTGCAGAAAAGAGGCTAGAGAGGTGCAGAAAGAGGCAAGAGAGATACAGAAAGAAGAGTGTCAAGTACAGAAAGAGGCAAGAGAGCTGTAGAAAGAGGCAAGAGAAGTGCAGAAAGTGGAAGAAAAGTTGCAGAAAGAAGCAAGAGAAATGCAGAAAGAGGCGAGAGATGCACACAAAGAAGCAAGAAATGTGCAGAAAGAGGCAAGATAGGTACAGAAAGAAGCATAAGAGATGCAGAAAGAGGCAAAAGAGGTGCAGAAAGAGGCAAGTGAGGTGCAGAAAGTTTCAAGAAAAGCAGAAAGAAGCAAGAGAGGAACGGAAAGAAGCAAGAGAGATTCAAAAAGAAGCAAGTGTATTGCAGAGAGAAGCAAGAGAGGTGCAGAAAGAGGCAATAGAGATGCAAAAAGAAGCAAGCGAGGTGCAAAAAGAAGCAAAAGAGCTGCAGAAAGAGGCAAGAGACGTGAAGAAAGAGGCATGTGAGGTGCAGAAAGAGGCAATAGAAGTGCCGAAATAAGGAAGAGAGGTGCATAAAGAAGCAAGAGAAGTGTAGAAAGAAGCAAGAGAAGAACAGAAAGAGGAAGAAAGGTGCAGAAAGGTGCAGAAAGAAGTAAGAGAAGTACAGAGAGAAGCAATAGAGGTTCAGAAAGATGCAACTGAAGTGAAGAAAGAGGCAAGAGAGGTACAGAAAGAACCAAGACAGGTGCATAAAGAAGCAAGAGAGGTACAGAATGAAGCAAGAGAAGTGCAGAAAGTAGCAAGAGAACTGCAGAAAGAGGAATAAAGGTGCAGAAAGAAGAAGAAAGTTGCAGAAAGAAGCAAGAGAAGTGCAGAAAGAAGAAAGAGAGTTGCAGAAAGAGGCAAGAGAAGTGCAGAAAGAGGCAAGAGAGAAGCACATGTGGCAAGAGATGTGCAATAAGAGATAAGAGAGGTGCAGGGAAAGGCAAAAGGGGTGCAGAAAGAAGCATGAGAGGTGCAGAAAGAAGCAAGATAGGTCAGAAAGAAGCAAGAGAAATGCAGAAAGAGGAAGAAAGGTGCAGAAAGAAGTAAAGAGAGGTGCAGAAAGAAGAGAGTGAGGCACAGAAAGAGGCAATAGTGGTATAGAAAGAGGCAAAAGAAGTGTAGAAAAAGGAAGCAAGTTGAGAAAAACAAAGAAAAATGCAGAAAGATGCAAGCGAGGCACACAAAGAAGCAAGAGCGGTTGCAGAAAGAAGCAAAGGAAGTGTAGAAAGAGTGTAAGAGAAATGCAGAAAGAGGAAGAAAGGTGCAGAAATAGGAAGAGATGTGCAGAAAGAAACAAGGAAGATGCAAAAAGAAGAGAGTGAGGTGCAGAAAGAGGCTAGAGAGGTGCAGAAAGAGGCAAGAGAGATACAGAAAGAAGAGTGTCAGGTACAGAAAGAGGCAAGAGAGCTGTAGAATGAGGCAAGAGAAGTGTAGAAACTGGAAGGAAGGTGCAGAAAGAAGCAAGAGGAAATGCAGAAAGAGAGCAAGAGAGGCTACACAAAGAAGCAAGAAAGGTGTAGAAAGAGGCAAGATAGGTACAAGAAAGAAGCATAAGAGATGCAGAAAGAGGCAAATAAGGTGCAGAAAGAGGCAAGTGAGGGAGCAGAAAGTTTCAAGAGAAATGCACAAAGAAGCAAGAGAGGAGCAGGAAGAAGCAAGAGAGATTCGGAAAAAGCAAGTGTGTTACAGAGAGAAGCAAAGAGGTGCAGAAAGAGGAAAGAGAGATGCAGAAAGAAGCAACTAATGTGCAAAAAGAAGCAAAGAGGTGCAGAAAGAGGCAAGAGACGTGAAGAAAGAGGCATGTGAGGTGCAGAAAGAGGCAATAGAAGTGCCGAAAGAAGCAAGAGAGGTGCAGAAAGAAGCAAGAGAAGTGCAGAAAGAAGCAAGAGAAGAACAGAAAGAGGAAGAAAGGTGCAGAAAGAAGTAAGAGAAGTACAGAGAGAAGCAAGAGAAGTGCAGAAAGAAGCAAGATAAGTGAGGAAAGAGGCAAAGAGGTACAGAAAGAACCAAGACAGGTGCATAAAGAAGCAAGAGAGGTCAGAATGAAGCAAGAGATGTGCAGAAAGTGACAGGAGAAATTCAGAAAGAGGCAACACAGGTGTCAAAAAAGGCAAGAGAAGTGCAGAAAGTAGCAAGAGAACTGCAGAAAGAGTAAGAAAGGTGCAGAAAGAAGAAGAAAGGTGCATTAAGAAGCAAGAGAATTGTAGAAAGAAGCAAGAGAAGTGCAGAAAAAAGATAGAGAGTTGCAGAAAGAGGCAAGAGAGGTGCACATGTGGCAAGAGATGTACAATAAGAGACAAGAGAGGTGCAGGGAGAGGCAAAAGGGGTACAGAAAGAAGCACAAGAGGTGCAGAAAGAACCAAGATAAGTGCAGAAAGAAGCAAGAGAAATGCATAAAGAGAAAGAAAGGTGCAGAAAGAAGCAAGAGAGGTGCAGAAAGAAGAGAGTGAGGTACAGAAAGAGGCAATAGTGGTGTAGAAAAAGGCAAAAGACGTGCAGAAAGAGGAAGCAAGGTGCAGAAAAAAGCAAGAGATGTGCAGAAAGAAACAAGAGAAGTGTAGAAAGAGGCAGGAGAAATGCAGAAAGAGGAAGAAAGGTGCAGAAAGAAAGAAGAGATGTGCAGAAAGACAAGGTAGGTGCAGAAAGAAGAGAGTGAGGTGCAGAAAGAGGCAAGAGAGGTGCAGAAAGAGGCAAGAGAGATACAGAAAGTAGAGAGTGAGATACAGAAAGAGGCAAGAGAGCTGTATAAAGAGGCAAGAGAAGGGCAGAAAGTGGAAGAAAGGTACAGGAAGAAGCAATAGAAATGCAGGAAGAGGCAAGAGAGGCACACAAAGAAGGAAGAAAGGTGTAGAAAGAGGCAAGAGAGGTTAAGAAAGAAGCATGATAGATGCAGAAAGAGGCAAGAGAGGTACATAAAGATGCAATTGAGGTGCAGAAAGTTTCAAGAGAAATTCAGAAAGAAGCAAGAGAGGAGCAGGAAGAAGCAAGAGAGATTCAGAAAGAAGCAAGTGGGAGAAGCAGAGAGAAGCAAAAGAGGTGCAGAAAGAGGTAGAGAGATGCAGAAAGAAGCAAGAAAGATGTTGAGGTGCAGAAAGTTTCAAAGATGTTGAGGTGCAGAAAGTTTCAAGGAAATTCAGAAAGAAGCAAGAGAGGAGCAGGAAGAAGCAAGAGAGATTCAGAAAGAAGCAAGTGGGAGAAGCAGAGAGAAGCAAAAGAGGTGCAGAAAGAGGTAAGAGAGATGCAGAAAGAAGCAAGTGTGTTGCAGAGAGAAGCAAAAGAGGTGCAGAAAGAGGCAAGAAAAATGCAAAAATAAGCAAGAGAGGAGCAGGAAGCAGCAAGAGAGATTCAGAAAGAAGCAAGTGTGTTGCAGAGAGAAGCAAAAGAGGTGCAGAAAGAGGCAAAAGGGATGCAGAAAGAATCAAGTGAGGTGTAAAAAGAAGCAAAAGAAGTGCAGAAAACGGAAAGAGAGGTGCAGAAAGAGGCATGTGAGGTGCAGAAAGATTCAAGAGAGGTGCAGAAAGAAGCAGGAAAGGTGCAAAAAGAACCAAGAGCGGTGCAGAAAGAGGAAGAAAGGTGTATAAAGAGGAAAAAAGTTGCAGAAAGAAGCAAGAGAGGAGCAAAAAGAGGAAGAAAAGTGCAGAAAGAAAAAAAATGCACAGAAAGGAGCAAGAGAAGTACAGAAAGAAGCAACACAGGTGTAGAAAGAAGCAAGAGAGATGCAGAAAGAAGCAAGTGAGATACAGAAGAGGCAAGAGAGGTGCAGAAAGAGGCAAGAGAAGTGCAGAAAGAAGCAAGAGAGGTGCAGAAAGAAGCAAGAGAGTTGAAGAAAGATGCAGGAGGGTGCAGAAAGTAGAAAGAGAAGTGCAGAAAGAAGCAAGGCAGGTGCAGAAAGAAGCAAGAGAAGTGCAGATAGACGCAAGAGAAGAGCAGAAAAAGGAAGAAAGGTACAGAAAGAAGCAACGGAAGTGCAGAAAGAAGCAAGAGAAGTACAGAGAGAAGCAAGAGAGGTGCAGAAAGAAACAAGAGAAGTGAGGAAAGAGGCAAGAGAAGTGCAGAAAGAAAGAGAGTTGCATAGAGAGGTGCACATGTGGCAAAAGATGTGCAATAAGAGGCAAGAGAGGTGCAGGGAGAGGCAAAGGGTACAGAAAGAAGCACAAGAGGTGCAGAAAGAAGCAAGATTAGTGCAGAAAGAAGCAAGAGAAATGCATAAAGAGAATGAAAGGTGCAGAAAGAAGCAAGAGAAGTGCAGAAAGAAGAGAGTGAGGTACAGAAAGAGGCAAAAGTGTTTAGAAAGAGGCAAAGAAGTGAAGAAAGAGGTAGCAAGGTGCAGAGAAAATCAAGAGAAATGCAGAAAGATGCAGGAGAGGCACACAAAGAAGCAAGAGCGGTGCAGAAAGAAGCAAAGGAAGTGTAGAAAGAGGTAAGAGAAATGCAGAAAGAGGAAGAAAGGTGCAGAAATAGGAAGAGATGTGCAGAAAGAAACAAGGAAGATGCAAAAAGAAGAGAGTGAGGTGCAGAAAGAGGCTAGAGAGGTGCAGAAAGAGGCAAGAGAGATACAGAAAGAAGAGTGTCAGGTACAGAGAGAGGCAAGAGAGCTGTAGAATGAGGCAAGAGAAGTGTAGAAACTGGAAGGAAGGTGCAGAAAGAAGCAAGAGAAATGCAGAAAGAGGCAAGAGAGGCACACAAAGAAGCAAGAAAGGTGTAGAAAGAGGCAAGATAGGTACAGAAAGAAGCATAAGAGATGCAGAAAGAGGCAAATGAAGTGCAGAAAGAGGCAAGTGAGGAGCAGAAAGTTTCAAGAGAAATGCACAAAGAAGCAAGAGAGGAGCAGGAAGAAGCAAGAGAGATTCGGAAAAAAGCAAGTGTGTTACAGAGAGAAGCAAAAGAGGTGCAGAAAGAGGAAAGAGAGATGCAGAAAGAAGCAACTAATGTGCAAAAAGAAGCAAAGGAGGTGCAGAAAGAGGCAAGAGACGTGAAGAAAGAGGCATGTGAGGTGCAGAAAGAGGCAATAGAGAGTGCCGAAGAAGCAAGAGAGGTGCAGAAAGAAGCAAGAGAAGTGCAGAAAGAAGCAAGAGAAGAACAGAAAAGAGGAAGAAAGGTGCAGAAAGAAGTAAGAGAAGTACAGAGAGAAGCAAGAGAAGTGCAGAAAGAAGCAAGATAAGTGAGGAAAGAGGCAAGAGAGGTACAGAAAGAACCAAGACAGGTGCATAAAGAAGCAAGAGAGGTGAGAATGAAGCAAGAGATGTGCAGAAAGTGACAGGAGAAATTCAGAAAGAGGCAACACAGGTGTCAAAAAAGGCAAGAGAAGTGCAGAAAGTAGCAAGAGAACTGCAGAAAGAGTAAGAAAGGTGCAGAAAGAAGAAGAAAGGTGCATTAAGAAGCAAGAGAATTGTAGAAAGAAGCAAGAGAAGTGCAGAAAGAAGATAGAGAGTTTCAGAAAGAGGCAAGAGAGGTGCACATGTGGCAAGAGATGTACAATAAGAGACAAGAGAGGTGCAGGGAGAGGCAAAAGGGGTACAGAAAGAAGCACAAGAGGTGCAGAAAGAACCAAGATAAGTGCAGAAAGAAGCAAGAGAAATGCATAAAGAGAAAGAAAGGTGCAGAAAGAAGCAAGAGAGGTGCAGAAAGAAGAGAGTGAGGTACAGAAAGAGGCAATAGTGGTGTAGAAAAAGGCAAAAGACGTGCAGAAAGAGGAAGCAAGGTGCAGAAAAAAGCAAGAGATGTGCAGAAAGAAACAAGAGAAGTGTAGAAAGAGGCAGGAGAAATGCAGAAAGAGGAAGAAAGGTGCAGAAAGAAAGAAGAGATGTGCAGAAAGACAAGGTAGGTGCAGAAAGAAGAGAGTGAGGTGCAGAAAGAGGCAAGAGAGGTGCAGAAAGAGGCAAGAGAGATACAGAAGAGTAGAGAGTGAGATACAGAAAGAGGCAAGAGAGCTGTATAAAGAGGCAAGAGAGGCACACAAAGAAGGAAGAAAGGTGTAGAAAGAGGCAAGAGAGGTTAAGAAAGAAGCATGAGAGATGCAGAAAGAGGCAAGAGAGGTACATAAAGATGCAATTGAGGTGCAGAAAGTTTCAAGAGAAATTCAGAAAGAAGCAAGAGAGGAGCAGGAAGAAGCAAGAGAGATTCAGAAAGAAGCAAGTGTGTTGCAGAGAGAAGCAAAAGAGGTGCAGAAAGAGGTAAGAGATATGCAGAAAGAAGCAAGTGTGTTGCAGAGAGAAGCAAAAGAGGTGCAGAAAGAGGCAAGAAAAATGCAAAAAGAAGCAAGAGAGGAGCAGGAAGCAGCAAGAGAGATTCAGAAAGAAGCAAATGTGTTGCAGAGAGAAGCAAAAGAGGTGCAGAAAGAGGCAAAAGGGATGCAGAAAGAATCAAGTGAGGTGTAAAAAGAAGCAAAAGAAGTGCAGAAAACGGAAAGAGAGGTGCAGAAAGAGGCATGTGAGGTGCAGAAAGATTCAAGAGAGGTGCAGAAAGAAGCAGGAAAGGTGCAAAAAGAACCAAGAGAGGTGCAGAAAGAGGAAGAAAGGTGTATAAAGAGGAAAAAAGTTGCAGAAAGAAGCAAGAGAGGAGCAAAAAGAGGAAGAAAAGTGCAGAAAGAAAAAAAATGCACAGAAAGGAGCAAGAGAGGTACAGAAAGAAGCAACACAGGTATAAAAAGAAGCAAGAGAGATGCAGAAAGAAGCAAGTGAGATACAGAAGAGGCAAGAGAGGTGCAGAAAGAGGCAAGAGAAGTGCAGAAAGAAGCAAGAGAGGTGCAGAAAGAAGCAAGAGAGTTGAAGAAAGATGCAAGAGGGGTGCAGAAAGTAGAAAGAGAAGTGCAGAAAGAAGCAAGGCAGGTGCAGAAAGAAGCAAGAGAAGTGCAGATAGACGCAAGAGAAGAGCAGAAAAAGGAAGAAAGGTACAGAAAGAAGCAACGGAAGTGCAGAAAGAAGCAAGAGAAGTACAGAGAGAAGCAAGAGAGGTGCAGAAAGAAACAAGAGAAGTGAGGAAAGAGGCAAGAGAAGTGCAGAAAGAAGAAAGAGAGTTGCATAGAGAGGTGCACATGTGGCAAAAGATGTGCAATAAGAGACAAGAGAGGTGCAGGGAGAGGCAAAAGGGGTACAGAAAGAAGCACAAGAGGTGCAGAAAGAAGCAAGATTAGTGCAGAAAGAAGCAAGAGAAATGCATAAAGAGAATGAAAGGTACAGAAAGAAGCAAGAGAAGTGCAGAAAGAAGAGAGTGAGGTACAGAAAGAGGCAATAGTGCTTTAGAAAGAGGCAAAAGAAGTGAAGAAAGAGGTAGCAAGGTGCAGAGAAAATCAAGAGAAATACAGAAAGAAGCAGGAGAGGCACACAAAGAAGCAAGAGAGGTGCAGAAAGAAGCAAGGGAAGTGTAGAAAGAGGCAGGAGAAATGTAGAAAGAGGAAGAAAGGTGCAGAAAGAAGGAAGAGATGTGCAGAAAGACAAGGGAGGTGCAGAAAGAAGAGAGTGAGGTGCAGAAAGAGGCAAGAGAGGTGCAGAAAGAGGCAAGAGAGATTCAGAAAGAAGAGAGTGAGGTACAGAAAGAGGCAAGAGAAGTGCAGAAAGTGGAAGAAAGGTACAGAAAGAAGCAAGAGAAATGCAGAAAGAGGCAAGAGAGGCACACAAAGAAGCAAGAAAGAGGCAAGAGAGGTACAGAAAGAAGCATGAGAGAAGCAGAAAGAGGCAAGAGAGGTGCAGAAAGATGCAAGTGAGGTGCAGAAAGTTTCAAGAGAAATGCAGAAAGAAGCAAGAGAGGAGCAGGAAGAAGCAAGAGAGATTCAGAAAGAAGCAAGTGTGTTGCAGAGAGAAGCAAAAGAGGTGCAGAAAGAGGCAAGGGAGATGCAGAAAGAAGCAAGTGTGTTGCAGAGAGAAGCAAAAGAGGTGCAGAAAGAGGAAAGAGAAATGCAGAAAGAAGCAAGAGAGGAGCAGGAAGAAGCAAGAGAGATTCAGATAGAAGCAAGTGTGTTGCAGAGAGAAGCAAAAGAGGTGCAGAAAGAGGCAAAAGAGATGCAAAAAGAATCAAGTGAGGTGCAAAAAGAAGCAAAAGAGGTGCAGAAAGAGGCATGTGAGGTGCAGAAAGATTCAAGAGATGTGCAGAAAGAAGCAGGAAAGGTGCAAAAAGAACCAAGAGAAGTGCAGAAAGAGGAAGAAAGGTGTATAAAGAGGAAGAAAGGTGCCGAAAGAAGCAAGTGAGGAGCAATAAGAGGAAGAAAAGTGCAGAAAGAAAAAAATGCACAGAAAGGAGCAAGAGAGGTACACAAAGAAGCAGGAGAGGTGCAGAAAGAGTCAAGAGAGATGCAGAAAGAAGCAAGTGAGGTGCAGAAGAGGCAAGAGAGGTGCAGAAAGAGGCAAGAGAAGTGCAGAAAGAAGCAAGAGAGGTGCAGAAAGAAGCAAGAGAAATGCAGATAGACGCAAGAGGAGAGCAGAAAAAGGAAGAAAGGTACAGAAAGAAGCAACGGAAGTGCAGAAAGAAGCAAGAGAAGTACAGAGAGAAGCAAGAGAGGTGCAGAAAGAAACAAGAGAAGTGAGGAAAGAGGCAAGAGATGTACAGAATGAAGCAAGAGAAGTTCAGACAGAGACAATAGAAGTGTAGAAAGAGGCAACAGAGTTGTAGAAAAAGGTAAGAGAAGTGCAGAAAATAGCAAGAGAACTGCAGAAAGAGGAATAAATGTGCAGAAAGAGGAAGATGGTGCAGAAGGAAGCAAGAGCAGTGTAGAAAGAAGCAAGAGAAGTACAGAAAGAAGAAAGAAAGTTGTAGAAAGAAGCAAGAGAGGTGCAGAAAGAGAGTAAGGTGCAGAAAGAGGAAAGAGAGGTGCAGAAAGAAGCAAGAGACGTGCAGAAAGAAGCAAGAGAGGTGCCGAAAGAGGCAAGAGAAGTGCAGAAAGAAGCAAGAGATGTGCACAAAGTGGCAAGAAGTATGCAAAAGAAGCAAGAGACGTGCAGAAAGAAGCAATAGAGGTACAGAAAGAGGCAAGAGAAGTGCAGAAAGAAGCAAGAGATGTGCACAAAGTGGCAAGAGATATGCAAAAGAGGCAAGAGAAGTGCAGAAAGAAGCAAGAGAAGTGCAGAAAGAGGCAAGAGAGGCACACAAAGAAGCAAGAGAGATGCAGAAAGAAACAAGAGATATGCAGAAAGAAGCAAGAGAAATGCAGCAAGAGGAATAAAGGTGCAGAAAGAAGCAAAAGAGGTACAGAAAGAAACAAGGAAGCTGCAGAAAGAAGAGAGTGAGGTGCAGAGAGAGACAAGAGAGGTGCAGAAAGAGTCAAGAGAGGTACAGAAAGAAGAGAGTGAGGTACAGAAAGAGGCAAGAGAGGTATAGAAAGAGGCAAGAGAGGTGAAGAAAGAGTAAGAAAGGTGCAGAAAGAAGCAAGAGAAATGCAGAAAGAGGCAAGAGAGGCACACAAAGAAGCAAGAGAGGTGAAGAAAGAGGCAAGAGAGGTGCAAAAAGAAGCAAGAGAGGTGCAGAAAGAGGCAAGACAGGTACAGAAAGAGGCAAGGGTGTTGCAGAGAGAAGCAAAAGAGGTGCAGAAAGAAGCAAGAGAGAGGCAGAAAGAAGCAAGTGAGATGCAGAAAGAAGCAAAAGAGATGCAGAAAGAAGCATGTGAGGTGCAGAAGGCGTCAATAGAGGTGCAGAAAGAAGCAAGAGAGGAGCAGAAAGAGGCAAGTGGGGTGCATAAAGAGGTAAGAGAGGGGCAGAAAGAGGTGAGACAGGTGCAAAGCAATAGCTCAGCATTTAACTAATGCAAGACCTATGGCTTTGCAAATGGTGCACACTATTAGTACCAATTTAACACCCACATTTAGCAATAAGTAACAGGAACAGGTGACCATTCCAGCTTTGCAAAGGTCCTTCCACCATGCTGTATCATGTGTCACTACATTTTTGGTAACGTTTTAGCCTTTTGAGCTAGAAACAAGATTTTTTGTTCAAATCTGCAGATTATGCGGCAGATAATGGATTATGTGGAAAATGTATAATTATGCTAAAATCAGCACGACCGAACAGTCACATAATTCATTTAGCCCTGCTCATACTTCTGACTGGGTCCAGAAGTGCTCCTCTGTGGTTGCTTCTTTTTTTGTGTCTCATTGAGTTTATAGTTTCATCTCTATGGAAAATAGGAAGACTAAACCTGAGGTTACCACTCCACAACACAGACTACCATACCACATAATTACTCTCCATAACACATAATCCTACTCCACATCATTCCCATACACTCAATACCACCTACTTTCTATCTACATAATTTCACTGCACAACATACCACATAATTCCACTACACACAACACGTACATCCACTCCACTCAAAAAAACATTAGTAAAAACCTTTACATTTACAACACCAATAGCTCTAACTCTCTCAAATGGGAGTCCTGTTGCATTACAAATGCTTGTTTAACTAGTAATCACGTTTGCAGAGTGGTGGAGAAAGTGGGCTGGGCCTCCAACCAGAGCTCAGGAATTCAGCTGCGTAGGACTTACGGGAGGTGCCAGGAGGGCTTCTTGGTCCCCCAAGGACCCTCAGGAGTAAAGTGGACTTCATCCCCCAACCAGTAGTGCATAAGGAGGCATGTTTGCAGAGTGGTAGAGTAATGGGGTGTGGTCTCTAAAGACCTCTTAGCAATCCCTCTGTGTGGGACTTGCTGGAGGTATAAGGAGAGGTAGTTGGCCCTGAAGGACATCCTTGAGGGCCAACTCCCCCTCCTATTACCTCTAGTAAGTCCCACACAGCAGGATTGCTGAGTTCTGATAGCAGGCCATGCTCCCTTTCTCCACCACTCTGCAAACGCACCTCCTGGTGTGCTCTTGGTTGGGGATGAAGTCCCCTTCACTGCAAGGAGTCCTTATGGGCCAACTAGCCTTCCGGTTACCTACAATAAGCCACACACAGTGGGATTGCTGAGAGGTGGATGCAAGCCAAGTCCCCTTTCTCCACCACTCTGCAAAAACGACAATATTTGTCGAGGAGCATGATAGACCATTTAAGTTAGCATTACCAGCTGTACCGCACAAGCCACACTTCACATAGAAATAGAGACATAGCTGATACATGGTAGTAGTCAAATATTCACAGTTGACAAATACATTTTCAGTTTGAAGCAAACACATCAATATCTATAGCGTACTTGCAGTATACCTTTGCGTAAAGTTATATGGCCTAAGATAGAGGTTAGTAAATTTGTCAACATGTTAAAACCTTATATTTCCTACTAGTTTCATTAGAGAGGCACAGTTCGCAATGCCATGTCTATCCCAAAATGAAAGGCCGACTCCCGTCATACAACTTTTCTGAGTGTCAGCATCTTTCTATAGACCTTAATGACTGTCTCAGTGCCTTTTTAGGGGCAAAAGGACGCATGTAAAGAAGCCTATAGGTACTAGACTACCTCTGTTTCACACTGCATGCTGTCTAAATGTGTGTAGAAGAAGCTGCATGGATCACTTTCTTCTTTTTGTACAGGGTAGTCGGGTATGAAGCAGTGTGTTTAAGGGCTTGTATGAGGTCTGCCAAGCAAACAGATCTGTGTTTCTGGGACTGAAATGTGAAGTAGCTCTGAGAATATTTGTCGAAGGGGAATGATAGACCGTACTAGTTTTTCATTTAGGGTCATCAGCTGTAGCACATGTATCAGACTACACGTACAATAAGAGACACACCCATGATATGGTAGCAGTCAGACATTCAAACTTGACAGAGTCCGCTTTCAGTTTGAAGCACACACCTCAGTACCTACTTCCTTCTTGCAATGTACCTTTGCAGAGACTTATTTGGATTCAGATAGAGGGTAATACATCTCAGGACATATTTTAAACCTCACTTTTGTGTACCAGTATCATTAGCGAGGCAGAGCTAGCAATGCCAGCCCTAAGCCAAAATGAAAGGCTGACTCCCGTCATGCCACTCTTGTACGTGTCAGCATGTTTCTAGAGACCTCAATGAGTGTTTCAATGCCTTTTTAGGGGCAATATGACACATGTAAAGAAGCCTATAGGCACCAGACTACCTCTGTTTCACATTGCATGCCCTCTAAATGTGTTTAGAAGAAGCTGCATGGGTCACATTCTGCTCATTATACAGGGCAGCAGGGTATGAAGCTGTGTGTTCAAGTGCTTGCATGAGATATGCTTAGCAAACAGAGCTGTATTTCTGGGACTGAAAGCTGAAGTAGCTCTAACAATATTTGTGCAGGGGAATGATAGACTGTATAGTTTTTAATATAGGGTCATCAGTGGCAACACACGTGTCAAACTACACATACCGAGACATACCTGAGATAAGGTAGCAGTCAGACTTGACAAAGTACGCTATCAGTTTAAAGCACTCACCTCACTATCGATGGCCTTCTTGCAGCGTACCTTTGCAGAGATATATATGGACTCGGATACTGATCAATACATATGGCAACATGTTTGAAACCTCACTTTTCTCTATCATTTTAATTAGAGAGGCAGAGTTCTCAATGCCAGGCCTCAGCCAAAATGAAAGGCTGACTCCTGTCATGCCACTCTTCTGAGTGCCAGCTTTTTTTTGAGACCTCAATGAGTGTGTCAGTATATTTTTAGGGGCAAGATGATGCATGTACAGAAGCCTATAGGTACTAGACTACCTCTGTTTCACATCACATGCTCTCTACATGTGTATAGAAGAAACTGCATGGGTCACTTTCTGCTCATTATACAGGGTAGCTGGGTATGAAGCTGTGAGTTCAAGTGATTCCATGAGGTCTGCCTAGTTAAGAGATCTGTGATTCTGGGACTGAATGCTGAAGTAGCTCTGAAAATATTTGTCCAGGGGAATAATAGACTGTATAGTTTTAGGATAGGGTCATCAGCTGCAGCACACAAGTCAGACTACACATCCAAGTAGAGACATACCTGAGACACGGTAGAAGTCAGACATTCAAACTTGACAGAGTACACTTTCAGTTTAAAGCACACACGTCACTATCTTTCGGAAACATAGTAAGACTTACAAAAGTGACATGGGAAGGGTTGCTGTTTTATATTTGGCTAGGCTAAACATTCTGAGCAGTCGGTGAATAGTGAAGCTGCTAGAGAAAAGTGAGGTTTAAAACATGTTGGCAGAAGGATTAGGGATTAGGCTACTTCGTATGAGTCTCTGGAAAGGTACACTTGAAGTAGGCCGTATAAATGTAGGTGTCTGCTAGCAATGGGAAATGCACTCTGTCAAGTTTAAAGGTCTGCGTGCTTTTGTGGCTCAGGTTTGTGTGTACTTGTATATGTATTCTGAACCGTGCTGTGTATCTGAAGATACTGGTTTAAAAAAACTGGTAGCTTCTCATACAGGTGCACAAATCTTCTCAGTTCCGTTCCATCATTCGGTCACAGAGGGAGACATGTCTTACCTATGTAGGTGTTACGAAACCCCTCAAATTGAATGTTGAATACCCATGTGCCCTGTAGTATGAGCAGAAAGGAATACACACACCTTCTTCTACAGAAACTTAGAGAGCATGCAGTCTGAAACACAGGTATTCTACTATTTCTAGGTTTCTTTTTATGTATCATGTCACTAGGAAAAGGCACAGATACACTCATTGAACCCTTCAGAAACAGGGTGAGACTTACAGAAGCACTTCGCGAGAATCTACAATACGGTCAATTCTTAAGGCTGAGGAGGAACTACAGCAACAGATGTGGCTACGATCTACAAGCGGACGCACTCAGCCAAAATCTATACAACAAGAGTTACCCAAATAGAGTCATCAGAACCGCAAAGAAGAGGGCCCGCAACAACCACTGCAAACCCCTGTTGGAAACCATCCTGAGAATACAAGTTGATACCATGACCTGTGTCACGACATCCACCCCCACATCCAAAAAAGTAAAAAACATAATTTTAAAGCACTGGAACATTGTCAACAAGGGAGAACTCCAGTTAGAACGTCCCAGATTTGCCTTTAAGAGAACTCAAAACCTTAAAGATCTGCTGGTCCACACCCGACTGCAGACCAAAAGGACGACACAACAAACCATGCTGTGGGACCTCCCTACAGTCAAAGGCCACTATCCTTGTGGCAACTGTAGTGCCTGTACCGCCACACTTCATACAAAAGACCTCCAGTTAGGGGTTATAAGATGGACCCGATAACACACCAAATGTAACACAAAAAACTGTGTCTACCGAATCACATGCCCGTGTGCCCCACATTACGTGGGCATGACCACCAGACAAGTGAAAACCAGAATCAGTGAACATAAAAGCAAGATTCGCTGTGGCTGCTGCACAACCAAAATGTGCAACCATTATATTGAGAAACACCATACCATAGACCAACTAACATGGACTATTCTGGAGGCCAATGCGTCTTAAAATGCTACCACTCTATCGCAAAAAGAACAACGTTGGGTGTTCCGGTTGCGCTCTAACACCAATGGCTTAAACGATGAGATACCTTGGATAGAATTACAAGGTTGAATCCAATTTTCCTCTTTCCCCTGTGGATACACACCGACTAACACTCATCAATATCCATTACCACACCACATTTGGTGATACTCCCTACGCAGTGTATACATAGCAGGGATATACTACAACACCCACGATTACTAGTCCCCACTCTATTGACATTACTTCCATGTAAACTCGATCATACATGGTCTTCTAGGGAGAGACACTGATTATTGTATACAATGTTAAAACACCACCCTAGAGTGGTGCTTCACCCTCCTACAACATGACTTCACCATCTGTTGTCAACTATTATTGTGGCCACCACTTTGCCCCCCTGCTCACACATAAGGGCTGTATTATTTCACTTTACCATGGCCTTTGGCAGCTATAACCAACAGTATAGCGGGGATCATGAAGATTAACCAATATTCTCTCTCCCGCACCATGTCACTCCCACCCACTCTAAGATGGCGCCCCCAATCACTGCTGGTGCTATCTCACCGATGGCTATTCTACACGTGACTTCTCCGTCACATCTCGTGTGCCCGCAACCATACCCACCTCCCTCAGCGCTCCACCGGAACATGAAATACCGGAGCCGTCACGCTATACAATCCCTAAGCTGGCGAGAGGTTGGGTAGGTGCAAGATTCTGTGCCCTGTGATGAAATTGTGAGTACTATCATTCTTCCTCCTTGCTCAGACATACGTTATGAGTCCACTGGTAGATGCGGCAATAATACCTATTTTTTATGTAGATGGTCACGGCAAGCTCCTTCCCGCTCTGCACACTGCCCAATTTTGAATAGGTAAGCGGTCCTAAACCATCTTCCCTTTCCCTTCACACCCCTGTTAACATTGTTGTCACTGTGTGCATTAAAAGTTTTGCCATCAATGGAAACTGGCTATCTGACCTCTACTATTGTGATGGCACTGATGGTCGTGACATGATCATCCTATACCATATACCATCTACCATAGACTGCTCCCCTTTCATCCTTCCATCTATTGGGACAGTCTACGTCAATTTGTACACAGTAAGCATTGCTCGTGATTAGATGTTTTACCTCTCATTTTTCTTATTTCATCAGCGAAATTCATTTATGTGTTCATGTAACTATTCGCCTCACCAATCCACATGTGATAATTTTAACTTGTGGGTTTTGCCCATATTAAGATACTGTGGTCCACCAATTAGGGACCGCAACCTTGTGGGTTTTGCTCATATTAAGATACTGTGGTCTAACAATTTGGAACCTTGACCTTGCATTGACATGGCACTACTTTACAGAATTTTTTAATTGTCTATCTTTTCTTTCCATTTTCTTGTCATTTTAGAAAGGACCACAGTTCCGGCCCATTGAGTGGCACTTTTTTCAAATAAGGCCACCGCACAATCCCTCTTACTCACCACTTCCCTATGGTCCTGAAGAAGCGCAAAGGATCTCCTCCTGAGACCACCCTATAGCGCGAAACATGTCGACCGTATCCTCTTTTTAAACAAAAACTGCACTTGTCTAGCTACTGAGGGTCATAACTACCCTCAAGCAGCACATAACCTTTTGGTCTTTTAAACTATGACAGAGGGACCCCCCTATTAAATTAGTCTACCTCAGATACCCTCTAGTAATTTTTTACTTAAACGTATCACTTAACATTGCACACAGACCTGCACACACCTAACGGCTAGTTCTAAAAAAGATCTCCAACAAAGTGACCCTTCGGGGGACCCTAGGGCATTGAAGCGCCTGCCCGACGAGGAGCATCACCCCATGACGAAGCATGACATCTTTCGGAGTCTCTAAGTGCATCAAGTAAACGTCTCTCCGACTCCTTTCCACTTTCCCAAAACGACTCCCACTTTTTCTAAATCCTATCACAGGAACAGTGACTCTCCTCAGTGACTTATCTACTATTCAGCAGCACTAGCCACTGGACCTATATCAGCTCCTTGTCCCCCCACCCCCCTTCTCAGTTACTTATAACAGTGACATTGGAAGGGTTGCTATTTTATATTTGGCTAGGCCCAACATTCTGAGCAGTCGGTGTATAGTGAAGCTACCAGAGAAAAGTGCAGTTTAAGACATGTTGGCAGAGGGATTAGGAATTAGGCTACTTCGTTTGGGTCTCTGGAAAGGTACACTTGAAGAAGGACATATAAATTTAGATGTCTGCTTGCAATAAGAAGTGCACTCATTCAAGTTTAAAGGTCTGCGTGCTCTTGTGACTCAGGTTTGTGTGTACTTGTACATGTATTCTGACCCATGCTGTGCGTCTGAAGATGCTAGTTTAAAAAACTGGTAGCTTCTCATACATGTGCAAAAAACGTCTCAGTTCCGCTCCATAATTCGGTCGCAGAGGGAGACATGTCTTACCTATGTAGATGTCACAGAACCCCTCAAATAGATTTTTGAATACCCACGTGCCCTGTATTATGAGCAAACAGGAATACATATACCTTCTTCTACAGAAACTTAGAGAGCATGTGGTCTGAAACACAGGTATTCTTCTATTTCTAGGTTTCTTTTTATGTATCATGTCACTAGGAAAAGGCACAGACTCACTCATTGAAGCATTCGGAAACATGGTGAGACGTTCCACAGTGACATGTGAAGGGTTGCTGTATTATATTTGGCTAGGCCCAAAATTCGAAGCAGTCGGTGAATAGTGAAGCTGCCAGAGAAAAGTGAGGTTTAAGACATGTTGGCTGAGGTATTAGGAATTAGGCTACTTAGTATGAGTCTCTGGAAAGGTACACTTGGAGTAGGCTGTATAAATTTAGGTGTCTGCTTGCAATAAGAAGTGCACTCAGTCAAGTTTAAACGTCTGGTGCTCTTGTGACTCAGGTATGTGTCTACTTGTAATTGTATTTTAACACTTGATGTGTGTCTGAAGATCATAGCTTAAAAAACTGGTAGCTGCTCATGCAGGTGCACAAATCTTCTCAGTTCCGCTCCATCATTCGGTCACAGAGGGAGACATGTTTTACCTAAGTAGGTGTCACAGAACCCATAAATATACTGTTGAATACCCACGTGCCCTGTATTATGAGCAGAAAGAAATACAAACACCCTCTTGTACAGAAACTTAGAGAGGATGCTGTCTGAAACACAGGTATTCTACTATTTCTAGGTTTCTTTTTATGTATCATGTCACTAGGAAATGGTACAGACAGATGAATTGAAGCCTTCAGAAACATGGTGAGACTTACAATAGTGACATGGGAAGGGTTGCTGTTTTATATATGGTAGGCCCAACATTCTGAGCAGTTGGTGAATAGTGAAGCTGCCAGAGAAAGTGGGGTTTAACATATGTTGGCACAGGGATTAGGACTTAGGCTACTTCAAATGAGTCACTATAAAGGTACACTTGAAGTAGGCCGTATGAATTTAGGTGTCTGCTTGCAATGGGAAGTGCACTCTGCCAAGTTTAAAGGTCTGCATGCTCTCGTGACTCAGGTATGTGTCTACTTGTACATGTATTCTGAGACGTGCTGTGTGTCTGAAGATGTTAGCTTAAAAAACTGGTAGCTTCCCATACAGGTGCACAAATCTTCTCATTTACGCTCCATCATTCGGTCACAGAGGGAGACATGTCTTACCTAAGTAGGTGTCACAGAACCCCTACAATAGACTGTTGAATACCCATGTGCCCTGTAGTATGAGCAGAAAGGAATACATACACCTTCTTCTACAGAAACTTAGAGAGCATGCAGTCTGAAACACACGTATTCTACTATTTCTAGGTTTCTTTTTATGTATCATGTCACTAGGAAAAGGCACAGATACACTCATTGAAGCCTTCAGAAACATGGTGAGACTTACAGAAGCACTTCGCGAGAATCTACAATACGGTCAATTCTTAAGGCTGAGGAGGAACTACAGCAACAGATGTGGCTACGACATACAACCGGACGCACTCAGCCAAAATCTATACAACAAGAGTTACCCAAAGAGAGTCATCAGAACCGCAAAGAAGTGGGCCCGCAACAACCACTGCAAACCCCTGTTGGAAACCATCCTGAGAATACAAGATGATACCATGACCTGTGTCACGACATACACCCCCACATCCAAAAAAGTAAAAAACATCATTTTAAAGCACTAGAACATTGTCAACAAGGGAGAACTCCAGTTAGAACGTCCCAGATTTGCCTTTAAGAGAAATCAAAACCTTAAAGACCTGCTGGTCCACACCCAACCGCAGACCAAAAGGACGACACAACAAACCACACTGTGGGACCTCGCTACAGTCAAAGGCCACTATCCTTGTGGCAACTGCAGTGCCTGTACCTCCACACTTCATACAAAAGACCTCCAGTTAGGCGATATAAGATGAACCCGACAACACACCAAAAGTAACACAAAAAACTGTGTCTACCGAATCACATGCCTGTGTGCCCCACATTCCGTGGGCATGACCACCAGACAAATGAAAATCAGAATCAGTGAACATAAAAGCAACATTCGCTGTGGCTGCAGCACAACCAAAATGTGCAACCATTATATTGAGAAACACCATACCATAGACCAACTAACATGGACTATTCTGGAGGCCAATGCGTCTTAAAATGCTACCACTCTATTCCAAAAAGAACAACATTGGGTGTTCCGGTTGCGCTCCAGCACCAATGGCTTAAACGATTAGATACCTTGGATAGAATAACAAGGTTGAATCCAATTTTCCTCTTTCCCCTGTGGATACACACCGACTAACACTCATCAGTATCCCTTACCATACCAGATTTGGTGATACTCCCTACGCAGTGTATACATAGCAGGGATATACTACAACACCCACGATTACTAGTCCCCACTCTATTGACATTACTTCCATGTAAACGCGATCATACCTGGTCTTCTAGGGAGAGACACTGATTATTGTATACAATGATAAAACACCACCCTAGAGTGGTACTTCACCCTCCTACAACATGACTTCCCCATCTGTTGTCAACTATTATTGTAGCCACCACTTTGCCCCCCTGCTCACACATGAGGGCTGTATTATTTCACTTTACCATGGCCTTTGGCAGCTATAACCAACAGTATAGCTGGGCTCATGAAGATTAACCAATATTCTCTCTCCCGCACCATGTCACTCCCACCCACTGTAAGATGGTGCCCCCAGTCACTGCTGGTACTATCTCACCGATGGCTATTCCACACGTTACTACTCCGTCACACCTCGCGTGCCTGCAACCACACCCACCTCCCTCAGCGCTACACCGGAACATGAAATACCGGAGCCGTCACGCTATACAATCCCTAAGCTGGCGAGAGGTCGGGTAGGTGCAAGATTCTGTGCCCTAAGATGAAACTGTGAGTACTATCACTCTTCCTTCTTGCACAGACATTCGCTATGAGTCCAATGGTAGTTGCGGCAATAATACCTATTTTTTATGTAGATGGTCACGGCAAGCTCCTTCCCGCTATGACTTGCAAAGCACACTGCCCAATTTTGAATAGGTAAGCGGTCGCCAACCATCTTCACTTTCCCTTCACACCCCGGTTACCCTTGTTGTCACTGTGTGCATTAAAAGGTTTGCCATCACTGGAAACTAGCTATCTGACCTCTACTATTGTGATAGCCCTGATGGTCGTGACATGATCATCCTATACCATATACCATCTACCATAGACTGCTCCCCTTCCATCCTTCCATCTATTGGGACAGTCTACGTCAATTTGTACACAGTAAGCATTGCTCGTGATTAGATGTTTTACCTCTCATTTTTCTTATTTGCTCGGCGAAATTCATTTATGTGCTCATGTAACTATTCGCCTCACCAATCCACATGTGATAACTTTAACTTGTGGGTTTTGCCCATATTAAGATACTGTGGTCCACCAATTAGGGACCTCAACCTTTTGGGTTTTGCTCATATTAAGATACTGTGGTCTACCAATTAGGAACCTTGACCTTGCATTGACATGGCACTACTTTACAGAATTTTTGAATTGTCTATCTTTTCTTTCCACTTTCATGTCGTTTTAGATAGGACCACAGTTCCGGTCCATTGAGTGGCACTTTTTTCAAAGTAGGCCACCACACAATCCCTCTTACTCACCACTTCCCTAAGGTCCTGAAGAAGCGCAAAGGATCTCCTCCTGAGACCACCCTATCACGCGAATCATGTCGACCTTATCCTCTTTTTAAACAAAAACTGCACTTGTCTAGCTACTGAGGGTCATAACTACCCTCAAGCAGCACATAACCTTTTGGTCTTTTAAACTATGACAGAGGGACCCCCCTATTAAATTAGTCTACCTCAGATACCCTCTAGTAATTTTTAACTTTCACATATCACTTAACATTGCACACAGACCTGCACACACCTAACGGCTAGTTCTAAAAAAGATCTCCAACAAAGTGACCCATCATGGGACCCGTAGGGGATTGCAGCACCTGCCCGACAAGGAGCATCGCCCCATGACGAAGCATGACATCTTTCGGAGTCTGTAAGGGCATCAAGTAAACGTCTCTCCGACTCCTTTCCACTTTCCCAAAACGACTCCCACTTTTTCTAAATCCTATCACAGGAACAGTGACTCTCCTCAGTGACTTATCTACTATTCAGCAGCACGAGCCACTGGACCTATATCAGCTCCTTGTCCCCCCACCCCCCTTCTCAGTTACTTACAACAGTGACATTGGAAGGGTTGCTGTTTCATATTTGGCTAGGTCCAACATTCTGAGCAGTCGGTGTATAGTGAAGCTACCAGAGAAAAGTGCAGTTTAAGACATGTTGGCAGAGGGATTAGGAATTGGGCTACTTCGTATGGGTCTGTGGAAAGGTACACTTGAAGAAGGACATATAAATTTAGATGTCTGCTTGCAATAAGAAGTGCACTCATTCAAGTTTAAAGGCCTGCGTGCTCTTGTGACTCAGGTTTGTGTGTACTTGTACATGTATTCTGACCCGTGCTGTGTGTCTGAAGATGCTAGTTTAAAAAACTGGTAGCTTCTCATACAGGTGCAAAAAACGTCTCAGTTCCGCTCCATAATTCGGTCGCAGAGGGAGATTTGTCTTACCTATGTAGATGTCACAGAACCCCTCAAATAGATTTTT